>JALPQD010000747.1:287500-363080 GCA_023101885.1 Typhlomys cinereus | reverse complement strand
AGACCACTAGCTGCCGCCAACCAAAAGGCTAAGAAAGTCTTCATACAGTATCTAAGGCCTGTACAGAGATCTCTCCCCTTTGCAGTAGTCGGCCTATCTGATGCCCCCACCAGTGTATCAGAAACTGATTCATGGTTTCCTTTGTTCTGAGACTATAAAATCTTGAAGAAACCATTGCTACAGTGGAACAAATGGAATTGGGGGGACCAGCCAGGCCATGCCCACTCACATTTGGCTCCAGAATAAACTACCTCTTATCCCTTTGAGGTGAGAGATGTGATTTTTTTCCATCTACACACTTCTAATGAGTCTCTACATCCCACCCACTAGGAAGGAGGCAGCCAGTCTTGGGGACAAGCCTGTGGCTTTGCACATTGAATGCCTGGGTATCCAGCAGCCCCCAACTTCCCAACGAGGGGCCTGGGACTAGCTGGGTGACTTCCTTGAGCCCAACAATTGGCTTCTTTTCTAAAACTCAGTCGACACCACCTATTCCCCAGAGGTGGAGGCATTACTAAACAAGAGCGTGGAAACAGAACCCTCGGCGTGGAAATAAAACTGAATTTATCAACAGATGACAGCATGTTGATCACTTCAATGTGTTTTTCTGCAGTCTTTCCCCCACACAAATAAATGCTCAAAATAGCCTCATTCCTCACGTTCTGTGCTATAATATGCTTTTAGTACTTACATAGATATTAAGGCCAATTTTCCACGTCATTATGTATTTTTCTGGAGCATCACTTAAAAGGCATATGCAGATCATTCCAGCCGGGGGTGTGCAAGCTAGATACAGGTATCAACCTGACAAGGGAAAGCTGAATTCTGGGCACATCTGTGAAGCATTAGTACTTAAGGCAAGCCCCGAACAAGCCTGCAGGAGACCGTCTAATTGACCAAGGAAGATTCAGCCCATGGTGGGTGGGACTTGTCCCTGGGCAGTGGGTTAGGTGGAGGGGCTGGTTCGGTACTTTGGCAGACTTTGGCAGATTTGCGTACTTGAGAATGAGGTTTGCCTCTTTCTCAGCAATTTCTGTGGCTTACAAATGGCCAGTTTTCTTGGTTTCTTGTGTTGGTCTGAACTCCTCTAAGCTGGACTGTGAGCTAGCTATATGACTAGAATTGTAAGCAAGAATAAATCCCCTGTTCCCATAAGTTGTTCAGTTGTTATATTTATCAGTGACATACAGACAAACTGCTTGTACTTTTTTTTTCAACCAGCTCATGTTGTAGACATCATCTGAGGGTTTGCCTACTCTTTTCTTATGAACAGTACTTTGATCCACTTCCTAGTAGCTGTTTTATCCTCCCACATCTGTCGATGAATTCTTTCATTTGGGAAAAAAATCCCATTTGCAACGAAACTTTAGCCAAGCCATGGATGAAGTCTTTTTGGAGACACGCTGAGAGAATGGATTTGAGGTGATGGTGTGGATAGACCGAATGAACTCAGAGTGGCAAGATGGCCAAGGGGAGGTCTGCTTGCTTGCCTGCTTCTTGCTGGCGTGTGGCTCGTGTCCCTGCTGCTGCGACTGCTCTTCTTCGATGACCTCAGAATCCGGGTTCTTTCAGTTCCCAGTGGACTGAGGGATCTCTCGGGATCCTCCAGGACTGGAACTGCTGAGTAATCTGCCAGGTTCTCAGTCTTTCCTGCGTGCAAAAGGCCACTGTCGAGCTACCCAGCTTCTATAGTATAAGCCATCTAAGAATCCCCTTTTAATACATATACTCTCTCTATATATACACTTCCGTTCCTTTAGAGAATGCCAATAATACAGAGGGATGAGGATTAGGTAGGATCGACAAGGTGAATCACTCAATACTGGTGGCTTTATAAGAGGAGGGAGAGAGACAGGCATGGATGCTCCTTGTCACTTATCATTCCATCGCTCATTCTTCCATGTTCCTGCCTTTAGTCAGCCCCCATGATGTGAATGTAGCCTAGGTGCCAAACCCAGACCTGGAATATTCCATTTGGACTTTCAGATTCCAAACTGTGAGCTAAACAAACCTCTTTCTTTTCCAAAGGATCCAGCCTCTGGTAAGTTGTAGAAAACAGAGAATGAACTATGACAGATGGGCGGGGCCAGGTACAGGGGAGGGTCTGTGCATTCTCTGAGCTCCACCTTCCAGGATCTATTCCAGAGCCTTGTGGACTCTATCTTTGTGGGTCTTGATGGGGATTTCGTTATGTTGGAATGGATGAGTGCATCATTGGTTATTGAGGGCTGATTTAAATTTCAATGAAATTAAAATTCCCCTCCCTGAGTTTGGGGAAATAAAACAAAAATTTCCATTCCCCTAATCCTGCCTTTTTGCAATGACGAAGGCTGCTATAGCTGCCTGCTATGCTCTCTTATTAGCATACAAGAAGACACACGGCCTTAGAGAGTCCATGGATTTTTAACATTTACATGCTAGAAAGTAGGATCAAAGTCCAAATATATATTTTACCACATCACAGTATTACAATAAATTTTTCTTAGTGGCCAAAACAATAATACTTTAGCTAACCCAACATATCCAAACACTGTAATTTCAGTATGTAGTCACTATAAACATATTATTGAGAGATGTTCGTTTTCCTCCAAGTACTCTTTTTAAAAATCAACATATAATAATGACTCATGTTCATGTGGTATGGGGTATAATGTGATTATACAATGTGTAATCATCAAACAGAACAAATAGCATTTTCATATCACTTAACGCTCATTACTTCTTTGGGTTGGGAAACTTTGAAATTCTCTCCCGTTCTTTATATCTTATGTAATAAATTGTTGTGAGCTATACTTGCCCTGCTATGGTGTAGAACACTAGATCTTATTCCTCCTCTGTGTATATATCTTGGTACTCATGACTGAGCCTTGCCCTGTGCCCACTCCTTGAGTCTTTGGCATCCAGTGTGCCTTTTATACCTCTTTGGCACATCTCAGTTCAGACCTGAAATTTCAGTGGTAAAAATGAAATACATTCCTGTAGGAAAAAATGAGTTGTACTCATGATTACAACAACAACTACTACTACTACTACTATTACTACTATTATTATTTTGAAAAAGGCTTTTGTTAGGTACCCTCAAACTTACTGTCTTCCTGCTTCAATTTCCAAATGCAGGAATTATAAGCATATGGCACCATAATCAGATACTACATTAGTTTCATTTATTTATTATGCTTTAAATTTATTATTGTTTTTGAGACAGGTTCTCATATAGCTCAGTGTGGTGGTTAGTGTGGCTGGCTGGGAGGGATTTGGAATCATCTAGGAGACAAGTCTCCAGGCATACCTGGATTATCTTTCTCTCTGGATTATAATCTCTGTGTGGATGAGGTTCCTTGTGGTGGGATATCCCAACCTGGAAGTGAGTGGTACCGTACTCTGGGCTCCGAACCTAAACTATGTAAAAAGGAGGAACTAGTGCCCATGTGTCCATTGTTTTCTTTTTCCTGACTACAGATGTAGTGTGACCAGCACTTCTAGTTCCTGCTGTCTTGATTGTTCCACCATGATGGACGGGACTTAAAACGGTGGGCCCAAATTAACCCTTGATTCCTCAAGTTACTTTTGCCGGAGCAGTCTATCACAACAACAGAAAAGCAACCAATTCATCCAGGCTGAGCCAAAACTTGCTGTATAGCTAAGGATCACCTCAAACTCCTGGTCTCTCTGCCTCTGTCTCCTAAGTGCCTGGATTATAAGGCACGTGCCACCCCCCTTGACTTGTTAAAATTCAGTGCGATGAAGTTGTCTTTCTTGGCTGTCCTACCAGGTCTTGAGGAGTTCTGGATGTGACTACTAATGGTGAGCAACACAAGTCTATGCCCACTAGTCAGGGTGAGGTCCATGGGCCCACTGTATCCAGATTCCCTGGAAACTGGCTAGGGACAGGGCATCTCAGGCTTCACTCGGGTCTTCTGAGTTCAGATTCCTGCTTCACACATTTCTAGGACTATTCCCGTGCTGATTTTAGGCCAAGAAGTCCTCATATAGATTTCAGACCATGCTTTGGGGGAATGTCTCTAGAAAATGATTGTATTTTACAGGCATAAGGGATTGCGCTAGGAAGCTCTAACCCTGGGCATTTCAAGGGCTGTCATGTGGGGGATGGAGAAGATGGAGCCCCAAAGGAGGAGCTGGGAACACTCACTGATGGGGGCAGGGTACGGGCAATTGTTACCCTCACTTACTCCCTACAACTAATGCGTTAGAACTAATAAACCAGAAGTCCTGGTTGAAGCTTTGCCTGAGCTTATTATCTGTAAAATGGAACAATAACAAGCCACCGCTCAGGTCAAATTCAGAGACAGTAGAAGCCCTCGCTCCGTGTGCCCCAGCATCTCTGAGCTCCGCCCTCCGTAAAGCTTCCTTTGTGAGTGGGACAGGACTCCTCCGGGGAAGGATAGCTATTACCGCTTTTAGCAGGCTTGTGGTTTGAGGTGACAGGTGGCATTTTTCAGTCCACACAAACCCAGCCTTGCACGCTCCTTCATCCTACTGAAGGCTCATTTTTCTATTTACAGCTTCCAATTGATCGGGATCGATCCAGCCTCAAACCTTTTCATCAAGAGAGTGCAAACAGAGGCAAGGTGGGACCGGGTCCCCTCCAGCCTCATTCCCTCCCTCTCTCCAAGGCCAGTGGCGCTGGGTGTGATTCTGGCTACCTTCCCACTAACGGGACAAAATGTAACCAGACAAGCGAGGCACAGAACTTGGCTCAGAGAAGCCCTGCTGCATTTCTCTGTGAAAGGGCCTATCACAGACTCGCCAAGCCACATCTGTGTCTCTGTCAAGTAAACAAAGAATATCTACTGCTCTCAGGCAGGCACTAACGTTAGCCGAGTAAGGGCTCTTTGGGGACCAGGGGAAGGAAGTTCACATTTGAAAATGAACCCCAGTGCGTGGATTTATAGCGTTGCTTCTGTGATGGAGAGGGGGAAATATTTTTTTTCTCTGGGAGATTAGGATTTACTAGTGGATTCAAGTGTAACTTTGGAGAGTGGCGGAGGTATTAGATGTGGCGGAATCACAGTATTGTTTTATTGGCAATTAGATTTCAAACTGGCACGAATGTATGAAAATAAGTCTCGATGATGGGCCTGTGAAGTTTCCCCACCATCTGTCAACAGTTTGCTCCTTATGCCACAACATGTGTACCTTTGGAGGGAAAATGATTTAATAGACCAAGAGAGGAGGTACGGCACACCAAACCGCACTGGAGTTTATAGCTGGTGCCTGCACTTAGGATTTCTGATGCAGAGAAAGCAAACTTAAACATGAGCATGCTTTTGTGGGTGCACATATATGTACACATACACACACACACACACACACACACACAGAGTGATAGTTAATTTTGGGTGTCAACTTGACTACATCTGGCATTAAAGAAGATCAGCTGAGACCACCTGAAGAGATTATCTAGATCAATATATTTACAGTACAAATATAAGCCCTAGATCCAATTGGAACCTGTCAGTAGTGGACCAGATAAAAGGAACCACAGAACAGGAGACTAGGAAGAGGAGAGATTCTTTGAAACTGTGCTGGAAAACGCTCCTCCCTCCTGCTGCCCAGTTTTCTTCTTCCTTTCTTCAACCCTCCAGCTCTCCAGCCCTCCAGCCTTCAGCCGTCACCCACTGGACTACTGGACTGAGCAGCTACTGGCAGCCATTGTTGGACTGCCTTGGCCATAGCTCGTCAGCCGACTCATAAATTCATTTTTTATGTATATTCATTCTGTTGATTCTGTGACTCTACAAGCGCCCCCCACCTTTGAGGATTTGAAACTGGCAGAAAAGGAATAAAATTTTGACCGAGGTGCCTCCCAATTTCTTCATGTCACACAATTGCAAGAGATTGAATCCTGGGGGAGCCGAGGACTGCGTCCGAGGGATGCTTGGAGCAGAGCTGGAGCAGCAGTAAAGTGGATTACAGTGCTGCCGACCAATGGGACAATTTCCAGCCCTGCCCATGTCCATGGTGTAAACACTCCAGTGAGGGCCGATTTCCTGCCACTGAGGCGATGTTCCTGGACGCAGAGCATGGAAGAGGCCCAGGAGAGCATCTGAGCTGACTCCTGGGCTCCTCTGGGAAGGAGTCTGAGGGGGCTGCCGAGATTTGTGGTGCGTCTGATTACTCTTGAGGGTGTCCTGTGCTCGACCCATTTGGTGTACGTGGACTCACCCCATCGCTACCTCCGGGACTCAGGATCTAGGCCCCCCAGTATGGACCCCACCCCCCTGCACGTCGATGTTGTTCTTGTGACACGTGACTCTCTGGGCGTCAGGCTCAGCATTTTTGTAGGATTTGGTGGCTGTAGAGCTGTGAAGGAGTAACCTGACCCTCTGGTGGCCATTTTGCCTCAAGGGAGCTGAGAATGGTGACAAAGGGACAGACGTGGTAAGGAAAACAGAGCTGAGGGACGGGGAGCAGAGACTGTCCAACCTCTCCTTGCCTCAAACTGAGCTGTTTTAGAGAATCAATAAAAATCCCATGTTTCTTGTGTGTGTGTGTGTGTGTGTGTGTGTGTGTGTGTGTTCGTGCCCATGCTTGCACATGCATGTGCACGTGTGTGCAGGAATGTATATACATGTACGTATGTGGGGTTTGTTTGTATGGAAGCTAGAGGTTGCCCTCAAGTGTCTTCTTCAATTTCTCTCCACCTTACTTTTTGAGACACAGTCTTCTACTGACCTCTGATTCAGTTGTATTGGCTGGCCGGTGAGCTCTAGTGGCCTGTCCATCTTCACCTGGCCAGTGAGCTCTAGTGGCCTGTCCATCTTCACCTGGCCGGTGAGCTCTAGTGGCCTGTCCATCTTCACCTGGCCGGTGAGCTCTAGTGTCTGTCCATCTTCACCTGGCCAGTGAGCTCTAGTGTCTGTCCATCTTCACCTGGCCAGTGAGCTCTAGTGTCTGTCCATTTTCACCTGGCCGGTGAGCTCTAGTGGCCTGTCCATCTTCACCTGGCCGGTGAGCTCTAGTGGTCTGTCCATCCTCACCTGGCCGGGGCTGAGATCGCAGGTATGCGCCACTCTCTCTGGCTTTTCACATGGGTGCTGGGGTTTGGAACTCAGGTGTGGGGTTCTGTGACCTGCACATTTACCTCGAAATCCTGATACTAGGTGTGCTTGAGTGGGATCAGCAAGAAGTAAATCAGGCTGGGTCAAGAGTAGATCTTGGGGGGTTGGGGATTTAGCTCAGTGGTAGAGTGCGTGCCTGGCAAGCACGAGGCCCTGGGTTCGGTCCCCAGCATTGGAAAAAAAAAAAAAAAAAAAAGAGTAGATCTTGGAAAAGCCGAAAACCAAGTCAAGTTTATTGTGGAACCTAATCCCTTATATACCTTATATATACCTTATATACCATGAAACAGGGGGTGACATCAGAGTGATGATGTCAATAGTTGTAGACAAACTAGGTGTGAGGTCAACAATAGGTGGGGCCACCACCAATACAGCCAATCCTTAGACATGTTAATAGGCTCTAATGGCCCCATTCATTGTGGAGAAAGAACAGGCTGCTGACAGGTCAGGAACATGGTGATACAATCACAATGATAAAGCTCTGTGCCCATCCTTTAGATGTGCTAATCAATGTCTAGATGGCTTCCAAAGAACAGGAAGGAATATGTAAAAAACACCTCTGCCCTTGAACCCAATTCAAGACAGGGCAAGATCCATCCGTGCCCCTTGTGGGAAAGTCAACAGGAGTCAGCCTACGACTATGCTGGTATAGGCTGGCACAGGCACAGAACTATCCTGGCATAGGAGGCACACTGCAACTGAGACTTTGAGGAATGCCAAGGGCATTCATCTTCAAGAAATGGAGATCTCGAGCTTGAGTGTTCCCTACACTCAGGTCTTTGTGCCGTCAACCCATGTTTCTTTATCAAGCGCATCATTTCCAACAGACGGGGTCCTAAGAAATGAGCTTGTCCCTGAGCAATATACTAGAAAGTCTTTAGGGTCGTTGGGACCTGCTGATGAGTCAGCGTGTGAGCTTCACTAAGCCATGAAACCTGCTTGGCTTGGCTACTCTTGAACCTAGTTTGGTGCCAGGCTCAATAATTCTTAGTTAACTGTCTCCATATGGCATCTTGACTGAATTGTTTTACAGCAACGAATACCCCTCAACTCCATGGCTCACGACAACAGAGATTCATTCCTCACTCATTTTTGCCGGCTGCAACTCTGCCTGTGTTGTTCAGCATGGGCCTTGGCTTGAAATAGCTCTAATGTGGGGTTTGCAATCTCATGGCAGAGGGCACCGAGAGCAAGTTCTTGCTTAGTGGGATACTTAGTCTTGGGTGTCGACTTGACACACCTGGCATTAACTAAGACCACCTGAAGAGATTATCCAGATCAACACATTTATAATACAAAGACCAGCCCTAGATTGGATTGGAACCTCCCAGTAGTAGACCAGATAAAAGGAACCAGACGAGAAGAAGACGAGATACTCTCCAAGAATCCTCCAGCCTTCAGCCATCACCCACTCAGCCTTCAGCCATCACCCACTCATCTCCTGGATGTTTGCAGTGACATAGCCTGCCTCCAGCTTCAACGACCAGCCATGTCGCCTCCACCTTGAAAGACTGTTTCTCCACTCTGGAACCATAAACTAAATAAATCTCCCCTTCTCCCTTAGGTTGATCGACCTGAAATGCTCTCCGACAGCAATAGTTAAGAGTAACCTTACATTTAGCTAAAGTATTTGTTACTTTCACTCATATTCAGTTGACCAACACAGTTGCAATGGCTGGGAACATGCTGAAAACTACTGGCACCATTGTGGATCAATAATCTACAAAGTTTGGTTAATCAGGCATTCAAGTATCTACTGATCTAGTGTCATGGTTTGAATGTGAAGCTTTTGTGTCTGAATCCTTAGTTGGTGTTTGAGAAGGTCATGCCAACTTTAGGAGGTGGAGTCTTTCTGGAGGAAGGCACAGGGCCTTGAGGTTGTTAGTCCCACCCTGCTTCTGAGAGAAGTCTGCTCTTGCAGTTGCAGTTAGCTCTCTCAACCTCCATGGTGTTTGCATTGACCTAAGTTGGCTTCTGCCAGCCAGCCATGTCTTCTCTGCCATAATGAACTATATCTCTTCCCCCGGGAACTGTAAGCCAAATAAATCTTTGTTTTCTCCCCTTCGCTTGGTTGAGCCCGAGGGGTGTCTCACAGCAGCAGGGAGAGTAGCCAGTGGCCCTAGCAATGGCGCTCCTGCATAAGATACCCAGAGAGCCCTTACAAGGGCCACCATGTGACCACATGATCATCTCCGGAGGAATTAGCTTCTCTAGAATCTTCTGGATCCTTCAGGAAAATCAAAGGCTGCAGAGCATCAAGAAAAGGATCAGGATGCTGAGAGAGTCATTAACACAAAGCCTCTTCCTACCCACTGTTGGTAGGTGTTTACCAGTGTGTTGGTCATTCAGAGGAATCCCCACAACCTAAAGACAATGGTTCATGGCCTATGTTGATAGTAGGTGTATTTTTCCCATTAGTTGGTTGTTTGTTTTAAAATTTACATTGATAATGATAATGATTGGAGACAAGGTCTCTCTGTGTATCCTTGGCCGGCCTTGGACTCAGAATCCTCCTGTCTCTGCCTCCAAATGTTGGGATTGCAGGAGTATGCCACCACCATGCCTGTTTGTGCCGATTCTCAAAACTTGAGAAAACAATTTTTTTTTTTGGTATGAGCATTTTCTTTTTTTAATGATAATTTCCTTTTGGGGGTCAATTTCATACATGTATATAGTGTGCTTTTTATTATGCTCAGTATTCCACCGCCCTCCTTATCTCCTTCCTACCCAACTATGGACATTTTCAAGCATATTGAGAAGCAATCAGAATAGCATAGGGGCCACCCGTGCCTGACATTCAGCTTCGAATGCTGCTTGAATAGGAGTCGTGAAGGTCTGAACCTTCACATTTGTGCAGTTTGTTTCGGAGCTGCCCTGTCATCTTCTTTCCCTTGGTGTGTTTAGAAAGCTCCCAGGTAAATATTCAGCAGTGTTATTTTCTTGTTTTGCTTCTTTTTTTTTAAAATATCATATTTATTTAATTGGGAGATGGAAGAAAAGACACAGAGAGAGAGAAAAGAGGGAGGGGAGAAAGAGTATGCATGCTACGGTGCACGGGTGGAGGTCGGATTTGGAAGTCAGCTTTCTCCTTCCATTATGTGGGCTTTCAGGGCTTGAACTCAGGTCCCCAGGTTGGCAGGCAGGCTATTTACCTGCTGAACTATCTTTCCAGCCCTTATTTTGCTCTCTGAAATGACCCTATGAAGTGAGTCTCTAACACGATTTTCCCTCCAAGCATCCAGTTTCCTAAATGTTTGTCGAATCACCTCTCCTGGCCACCAGTCCTTCACTTGATGCTGCGTTCTTCCACGGTCCCGTATCTGTATCTGGCTTCGTGCTCTGTGGCACTGACCTGTCTATCCTCAGTCAACGCTGCTATTTTGACTTTGCTGACACGTGCATAAGTTTTCATAGCCGCCGTGTGTCTGCGTTCACTTGTCCATCACCATGATACTTTGTCCAGTATTTTCTTGCCTAGCTCTACCCATTGTTCCGGGTGCAACTGACAGTCATGCTTTTTAAAGATAATTCCCTCAAGATTTTTTATTAGACTAGGTGCAACTCAAGTTGTGTGCGGAGTTGGAAAAAAATGAGTGTTTCCTCCATTAGTAAGGCAGGATTAGAGTAGTAATGCTGGGATGGTCTTTGAAGGTCTTTGAAATTCCTGAGGGCCATCCCCCACTGCTGGGATCACCCCAAAGGAACACCCCTGCTGAGGAACTGACCCCAGTCCTCTGCAGAGATAAGATGGGCAACTTCTCTATGAAAGGATCCATATCAAACAAGCTAAGCCCCCCAAGATATAACTTGATCTCCAGCCCCACAGGAGCCCAAGATCAACTGGGTTGGGCCCCCATGGGAGCTAAATAATGAGGAAAAGCCATTTTTCCCAGGTTTGCCTAACCAATGGGGAAAAAAACCTGTTTTTCCCTGGTTTATCTAAGTGTATAAATGTACCCAACCTTGACAGCCATCTTCAGTGCCTGCCCCTCATGGCACTCCACGTGTGGAGTCCGTAAGTTCATTTCTAGCTGCCTGCCCCTCATGGATTCTGTGCCTGGGGTCTATGATTTCTCTGGGTGCCCTATCCCCGCATGGCATTCCACATTTGGAGTCCATGAGTTGTATCCATGAGTTATTGTCCTCCAATAAACTCTACCTTAATCCTCCAAATGCGTTCTGGTTTCAATCTTCAACTCCGAACGCAAGAACCCTGTGTAGCATTGTGACTACTCAGATCTAGAAACGTAGCTCATCTCCATAGACCCATGTCTTCTAAGTCCCTGTGCCAGAGTGGGTACTGGTTATATCCTGATGGGGTCATTCCTTGGCATTTTATGTATTTTTCTCTGTTCATGACTGAGAGAGCTTGAAAAGAAAACTTTCCATTTTGTCTTCTTTCTTCATTCTCTAAGTCTTTTTATTTTTGTCAAATCTGAATTCCTCTGAGCTGTTCAGAGTGCATTGTCAACGGCACCCCAATTGGCCAAAATTTACCCTTGCTTGGAATGGACTCCTTGGAACACCATTGTGAAGAGGAAGGGTATGGAACTGATGTCCTGCAGAGCTGGGCTTCCCGCCTTGTCCCTGCCCTTGGTCTTTACATAAGTCATGTTGGTCCTCAATCTTTTATATTCCTCATCCAAGACGGATGTGGGTTTCCTTCTGCTTCCTTGCATAGTATTTGTTTCTAGATTTCTCTTTCTGCTCCAGGACAATCTGGGGAGCAGAGCTGCTTCCTCCATGTCTACACGCGGAAGTCCAGTTCTACCCTTCTGTACCCTCTGTCGTCAAGGGCCAAGTGCTGTGTTGGAATACCCGAGTTCATTCTCAGAATAATCCTATGTCTTTGGCACTGTTGCTTCTTCCATTTCAAGAGTGGACATATTGAGGCCAGCAGGTTTACGTAGTTTAAGTCTTCTTAGGCTATGGATCTGGGCATGGGAATGCATGCCAGAACAACTGTCCCGCCCACTCTCCATCTGTTCAGTTAGAGACTCTGGAGCAAGGCTCCCGGGTCAGTCTTAGTGGGCATGTGGGTTGCATGGCATTCTCCTCGGACCAGACAACCACCATTTCTGTCTGAGACTATTAGGATCTCATCTGTTGATTGTTGATGGTCCCTCAGAGGCGGAAGGGGTGGGAAGGTGCTAGAGTACATGTGTTCACCTTTGCACTGTCGTATGTGCCTAAGCACGACACCCCCTCCCACGTGCCTGCTCAGGTGAGATCTGAGAGGAGAGGGGTTCCGTCTCTGCAGCCACGGAGCATCGGCCATGCTGGAGTTGGGCTTTCTGGTGATGTAACTGCTTTGAGTCCTCCTTGCTCCTGTAAGCAATCCAAATAAACTCATTTGTTTGTCAAGTTAAACTTTCCTTGGCATAATCTATTTGGGGTGGAAAGACAGTTGTGTGACATCTTCCCAGGAAAAGTATTCACATAACAGTGTGCCCCAGCTTGTGTAGTCACAGGGCTACCCCGGCTGGGCCAGATGTCTCTGTGGTGGGCAGAAGAGGATGTTGAAAAAGATAACGATAGACTTATGTGAGGGTTGGTGGATTAGAAATACTAGGAAGAGAACTTGTGTCTGTGCTGAACATGTACTGGCTTCTTTTTCTTGTCATGATTCCTGAAACGGTTCAGCGTAACAATTTTTTATATATAGAAGTGCATTGTGTGAGCTATTAGCCACCTAGGGATGAGTGGAAGTCTCATCCCTGCAGAGATGGGCAGGGAGGATGGGCATGGCTATAGGTCATATGCAAATACTATGCAGTTTTTTCTCCTATGCGAGTACTTGCCAGTACTTCTTAGTTCTGAGATAAGACAAGATGGGGTAAGTTCCGAGTGATGTTGCTACAGACCAAGGGATGTGGGGTGGGAGGTGGGAGGTGGGGGAATCTTAAAACCAGCCCTGTAGATACTGATATATATGTGCCAATGTATGTGCTGGGGATTAACATTGTGTTTGTGTTTTAATTCTTGTCTGATGTATACATGGTATGCATGTGTGTGAGAAAATACCTGTGTATGTAAGTTTATACACACACACACACATACATACACATACATGTTGTGAGCACATGCATATGTTTGTATATGTCACATGGATGTTTATGGCTGTGTATATGTGTGGATGGGTATGACATGATGTATATTGGTTTGACCATGTACCGAGGTGGCTGTGTCAGCATTAGCCTCTGCACGTGGAGTGATGTACGTATGCATTATGGGTATTTACAGGAGCAGACATTTATTAGTGAATATGTACGTGTACACTATGAGTACCTATGGGTGTGCCTATATACATGTGGATACATGTGTGCCATGTATGTTCGCATGCATGGTTATTTTCAGGTGTGGATATGGACCTGGGAATATGTGGTTATGTATAAGTTTGACTGCACATCAGCATTGGTACATAGGGCACACACTGGCATTTATGGGTATGATATATATATATCATGTGTGATATGTGTGTGTGTGTGTGTATATGTGTCTAACCATGTACCCAAGTGCTTGGCATCAGCCTTTGCATGCAGGGCTATGTGTGCATGTGGTCAGCATGCATGAGGAGCTGTATTTATGGTAGGACATGTGTGCGTGCATTTGACCACAAACCTAAGTGCTTGTGTTGGCGTCAGCATCTGCACGTGGGGCTGTGTCTGCAAGTGTTCAGGGGAGGGCCGGGGGTGTGGAGCTGGGGCCTCTCCTTCACTCCTGACAGATGGCTCAGCAAATGAGGCCCCCTCTGCCACCTGCCTGCCATCCTCCCCAGGGCCCTGCTTCCACCCTCCAGTCCCGCTGGCACCCCTGCGGCTGCTTCCTCCCTCCCGCGCTTCTCTCTGACATCTGCCCCTGTTGGGTGGTGTGTGGGGAAGGTGGGGTTAGGGGGAAGCCAGCCAGGCCGGAACCCAGGCTCTTTGGCAAGACCAGGGAGGGGGCAAGCGGAGCTCTGAGTATTGTTCTGCCTCTGTGTGTGTGTGTGTGTGTGCGTGCGCGTACCCCTGTGTAGGCTCATATGCACACATGTGATGGTCTCTTGACTCTAGCAGCCCGGCAGTCTCCTCTCTCTCCTCTGGGCTCCATTGGCAGGGTGGCAGGCAGCCCAGGATAGCAGGCCTGTGTTTTGCAGACAAAAATGCCAGATGGTGAGAATGGGGGCAGGGGCTCCTGGCTTGGCTGCCAAGGGCAAGGAGACTTCCGGGCTCTGGAGAGCAGGCCCAGGAGGCACAGGCTGGTGTGTGTGTGTGTGTGTGTGTGTGTGTGTGTGTGTGTGTGTGTGTGTGTGTTTTGCATGTGAAGGCGTCACATTTTTTTTGCAAATTTCAAGATGTAGCTCCTTCTGGACTTCTGTCGGCTTGTTAAAAAATGTGGCCTTCAAGCTTCAGGTATTTTGATATATGGAGAATACAGGTTCCTGCAAGGAAGCCAAAGTGTGCTTCAAAACAGAAAATATTTACGGACGAGTTATAATAGCAGCCCCCAAATCAGTCTCCATGGAGACTGGGTGTTTAGATGGTCACTGAGCCCTGGGCAGCAGCCAGAGGTGGTTCTGAACCTGCTGGCAAAGAGAGTAGCGGGCCATGGCATGTGAGGAGACCACAGAGCAGGCCAGGCAGGTTTCAGGCCTGGCTCCATCAGAATCCCACTCCCTTACCCCCCCCCCCCGTCCCCCATCCCCTGTCAACACTGTATCTCTGTAAAGAAAGCACAATCCTTTGTTCCCAGCAGTTTAACCAGGTAAGCAAGCACCTGTGGGAGGGAAGCATGAGTGGGCTCAGTCCACATGAAAGAGGAGTGGTCTGCTGAGAGCACAGCTGAGCACCAGACAGGAAGAAGAAGAAATAACCAGACCCAGGGTACAGGCTGCTGCCACCAGACTCCCAGACCTTCAAGACCCTTGATGGTGATGTATTGGATAAAGCCCAGATTCCTTACCAGGACCGTCAGGCCCTGAGTGTTATCCATCACCATGATCCATCATTACCATCTTCGCTCCAGGCTTGAAAGGCCATTTGGGTTATGGGGAATGTTCTGATGAAGTGTGTGTGTGTGTGTGTGTGTGTGTGTGTGTGAGTGTGTGTGTGTGTACACGTGCAGGGCAGGGAAAAATGGAGATGAGACTTGGAAGCAGATGGGCTCAGATCATGAGGAATATTGCACACCATATTAGGGACCTTGAATTCAGTCTTCCCATAAAGCAATGGGAGCAACTACACGGTTTTACCTAGACCTGCAGTTTGGAAAGAGCCCTTTGGTGTCCCCATGGAGGACTGGACTGGACATAGATGCAGGAGCAGGTCTCGAAGGGAAATATACTTGGGAGGTGGAGTCCATAGGACTTGGTGACTGTCTTAGATGCCCCAGAAGTGGAGTGGATGTGTTCTGTGACATGGCGGAAACCTTGACAATTAGTGCCTTGCATTTTCTCGCATAATGTCTGAAGCTGGGGCTGGGGAATGGCTCCCAGTTCATAAAGCACTTGCTGCACAAACAGGGATCAGAGTTCTATCCCTAGGACCCTCTCTCATAAGACAACCAGCCTTTGCAATGTGTGTCTGCAATCCCAGCACTGGGGAGGCAGAGAAAGGAGATCCATGGGACTTGCCGGCCAAATTTGTGAGCTCCAAGTTCCATGACATTCTTTCTATCTATCCATCCATCCATCTATCCATCCATCCATCCGTCCGTCCGTCCGTCCGTCCGTCCGTCTGTCTCTGTCTGTCTGTCTGTCTGTCCATCGTGTGTGTGTGTGTGTGTGTGTGTGTGTGTGTGTGTGTGTGTGTGTGTATCAGAGGGCACTGTGTGTCTCTGTGTAAGACCAAGGGTGACTTCAAATCATCCTGAATGGCTTCCACCTCCTTTTTGTTTCCTTCTGGGATTTCCCAGGCTCCATCTTCCAGAGCCAGAAGTACAGGTCACCGCGATTTCTGCCTGGCGTTTTTACGTGGGATCTGGGATCTGAACTCACGTCTTTTTGCTTAGCAGAACCAGAGTCTGATCTCCAGTCTAATGAATGAAATATATATGTATATTTTTATTATTATTTCCGCTCATACAAACTTAACAGGTACACCAGTCCTCTCCCTCCCTCCACCTCCCCCTGATCCCGCTGCTTCCCCTTCCCCTCTCCCTTCCCTCCCCATCCTCCAGTGCCTCCCCGCCCCCAATCCCCAGAGCATCCTTTACTGTGCATGCCACTCTCCTCTGTGTCCTCCTCTCCGATGAGGTGCAAGGACCCAGGGGCATTTCCCAGAACCCTTTTCCTGTGTTCCCCTTAAGCTTAGGAACACTACTGTGACTGTCAGTCCCTAGCCTCCAAGGATCCTAGTGCCTTTAGACCTAGTGCCTAGACTTTGTGGTGTCAATAATGTGTTGGACATAGCGCAGGTCATGCAAAGTCCTATTATGATTGCTTCGGCCTGAAATATATTGTTTTAACAAACAAACAATCAAACAAATAAACAAACAAGCAAACAAAGTGGAGATTGATTGAGGAAGATACCTAATGTTGACCTTTGGCCTCTACATGTGCATGACACATCTGTACATACACATGAACATATATAAAAGCATGCACCACACATACATACACACTAAAAAGCAATATAAAAAAGGGGGATGGTTCCTGGGGAACGACAGGTGAGGCTGATGCTCTGGCCTTCACACACACATGCACACATGTTCTTGCACATACAACCACACACTCTTACTCAATACTCTTCTCCCACAAGACAATATGTCTGAGGAGAAGTGAGAGGAAGCAGGAGGTTGCTGCTGAGTGCTAGGAAAAGCTACATTTCTGACATTTTTCTCTGTCTTTTTGTTGTTACTACATGGCTTCTGGGGCTCCTGATATCTCACTACATCTAAGGAAGAAAGAAGAGAAATGCAGTCCCAATTCTTTCAGTTTCTGGTATCAGAAGAGCCAAATAAATGTTCAGAACTATCATGTTTACAGCAGGCTTCTGCTTGGACCTCTCTGGCTAGGCTTGAAGCCCATGGAGTCCCATAGCTGCAAGAGAAGCAGAAAATTGAGTCTCCTAAGTGATGGGAATGATTACAATCCACTTCCTCAGCCTGGAACATTGTCACATCATGGCCAATTGCAGCTCTATTAGTTAGGAAGCAGAGTGCAATGGTTACTCTTAACTCACAGAGCATTCAAAGTCAAGCAACTTAAGGGAGAAAGGCAGATTTATTCAGCTTATGGTTCTAGAGGGGAGAAATAGTCTCAAGTGGAGGCAGCATGACTGGCTGGCCAAAACTGGAGGAGGCTACGTCACTGCAGACATCTTGGAGGCTGAGAGCTGCAAGACCGCTTGCTGCAAAGGCTGACTTCTCCTGGAGGTAGGGTGGGACTCATCCACCCAAGACCCACCCCTTGTGACTGCCTTCCTCCAGCAAGGCTCCACCTCTCAAGGTGCCATGCTTGCCAAACACATGAGACTGTGGGGGACACATTTCAAACCATGACACAGAGGATGGCTCTGGGAGAAGGAGAAGGCATCTGACTCTGCTCAGTGAGGGCTTAGGTCAGGGAGGACTGCAGACTTTAGCCTGTGGTCTGGAGGTGGCATTTGGTCTCGTGGACAGAGACACGGAGGGTCGAGATACCACATCAGTCTGGTACATGTAACTGAAACGTCACCTTGGGTCACTCTGCCTGTGAAGGCATAGATGGCATTTTCCTGAACCTAGAGCTCCTGTGTCTTGAGCTTATCTTCATGGGCAACGCTGGAGATGGAACCCAGGGCTCCCTTCATGCCAGGCACAATCTGCTACTGAGTCAACTCCCAACCCCATGGGTGTGTTTTTTCAGAATTTTGAGTAACTTATGGGCATTTCTGGTTCTGAGTTTTGGCTGAATTCTTTCATTGGTAGATGGCTGAGGGTTTCTGTCCACAGAAGGATCACACATATATACCACACGCATGCACCCCTCCACAGATCACACGTACAAAGCATACACACCACCCACACATACCATGCACGTGTGCACATCACACACATACACATACATATTGCACACACCCCTACATACACATGCTAACACATCACTGCATCTCACATATACATCAGACACATCACATACACACCCCACACTCACACACATATACGTACCACATACATGCACACATCATGCATTGAACACACACACATACCACACATGTATATACATCACATACCACCCCATGCACACATGCCGTTCCCTCAAGGCATCTGTGCGTGTGAATGTCCGCAGCGAAGGTCATGAGGAAGTAGTTTATATCCACACCTACATGAGGGCGTGGATTGAGGGCCTCTGCAAGTTCCATCCCCTGCTTTGCCCTCACGCAGCCACTTCTAGGGGTAACTGCACTAGTCGAGGAGCAGGCCTCCAGCAGGCTATCACTCTCAGTGACTTCTCCTTACACAGAAGTGTGTGTGTGTGTGTGTGTGTGTGTGTGTGTGTGTGTGTGTGTGAGGTGATGGAGTGACTGTGGTAAGATGGGGAGCACCCAAAGTCAGATAACACAGATGCCTCTGCCCAGCTCACCGGGCTTGAAAGCCCAGTTGAGAGAACTCTAGATAGAAGGAAAACGCTTCAGCAGCCCCAGCCTCTCACTTGAGAGCAGGAAGTGGAGATGAATGATTGACATTGCAGTGATTCAGAGATAGGTCCTACACTAGACTGGCTTCTAGATCCCAGGAAGAGGAGGATCCTGTGTCCAGGGGAGGAGAGGCACTCAGTCCTGATGGTCGCAGTGGTATGTGTGAGACCCTCATCAGGAACACGATGCATTGCCACAACAGAAGCCACCCTGGAGACCATCCTCCAGGCCTCAATACCAGGGCACTTGCTGGGGAAGCAGGAACCTGGTTCCTTCATCCATCTGGGTCATTATTGGAACACCCAGAGCCTCTCTTTGAATCCTGGATTTTTTGTATCTGTGAAATGCAGACATCAGACTTGGGGAGGTGCTAGGAGATTCCCCAAGTCTCTCAGTGTTAGGATGCTTACCCCTTCATTGAGCACCTGTGAATACTAGGGCAGCAGCTGTACCAGGCATTGAACTTGGGGGTCTAAGGCAATGCCTCTGCCTTTGGGGAGCAGCGATACCTGCTCCTAAGATCAAATGTCAAAAGAGACCTCCAGGATGAAGGTGCCCCAGCGCTGATGTAATGAGAGGGTGTCACATGAGGATGACTTTCTCACAGTAGAGGAGGGAGGCCACTTGCCCTTGGATGCCAGAAGGATTATGGGAGGTTTGCTGGAAGAAGGGGGGGGGCTATGGTAGCACTGAGCTTTGCTAGCAGAGAGAGTAGAGGTAGAGCGTGTCTACTTCAGATTAGACCAAGCATGTATTATGTGATATGTTATAATTGCTCTGTATGTTGCTGATAAATTCATGACAAAGTGACTTATGGGAACAAAGGGTTTTATTCTGACTTATGATTGTCTGGTTACATTTGTTAGTCCAGCTTGGCAGAAGAGCTCATACCAATACCTGGGGCCAATGAAACTGGTCACATTATATCCACAGGACTTCCAGGAGAGGGGCAAACTTCCCTTGCCAGATAGCTTGTCCGTCCAAGTATGCCAAAGAATGCCAATTTACCTAACCAGCTCCTTCCATTTTCTCTACCTGCCCAGATAATAGTCCCACCCACCGTGGGCTGGGTCTCATCCCATCAATTAGACAATCTCCTGCAGGTTTGCTCGGGGTTTAACTCAACTACTGATTCTTTACAAATGTGCCCAGAACGCAAGCCTTCACTTGTTAAGTTGACATCTGTATCTAATTATCGTAGACCCCAAAGAGAACCCTGAATCCTAGGATGTAGGAGGCAGAAGGACTAGGCAGGAAAGGGCACCACAAAGGCTTTGAAGCAGCATCACTCCTTGCTTCCCTCTGCTGAGATTCCACATCGGCAACTGTTGGTGAGGCTTGAACTGTTTCCTGGTTGCTGACCCCTGTAGCAACTTTGAGCCAGCAATGTGACTATTCTGAATACATTCCTATAATGAGGATAACAGCCCAAGTAGGCAGGTAGGTGGATAACTGGGATTAAGTGAGTTAATGCATATAAATACTTAGCACAGTGCCTGGCATGATAGCTCCAGCTCAGTAAACACATGTCGTTAATACTTAGGACGACATCCCTGAGAACCGACTGTCCCCAGACACTGCGCATTGCATCCTAATGATTGTGAACACATTTTGTGAACAGCTCTGCAAGGAAAGGGTCATTGTCATTTCTCCCTTATGGAAAGCAGGGGCACAGAGAGGTTAGGCAACTTGCTCTGGGACACTCAAGGAGGGAGCTGTGGATGCCCAGTTTGAACCTGGACATCTGTGAGTGTTCACCTGCCCTCTTGGGACTAGTATTGAGTTTTTCACTAGAGAGCTGTTACATTCAAAAGGGTACCAGAAGGGGAGGGGCGAACAAGGAAACCACCCTCTGGGGCCATTTCTCTGTTCTTAGCAGAGTCACCTGGGCTGGGCTTCGGGAAGGCCTTATGCCTGTCTTGGCAGGTGTTTATTCTGTGAGTATGAGCTCAGGTTGGGGGTGGTCCAGACTGCACTCAGGGATAGTGAGATGGTTCCTATTAGTTATTATTTTATCACCTAGGAGATGAGACTCCAGCCCGCCTGTGAGAGATTCTATACACTAAGGTTAACCTCTGGGCATGGCTGTGGGGATCATCCTAATTGCATTAATTGACACGAAAGACACAACTTAAAAGTGGGTGGCCCCATCGCCCTGAGCTTGGGGTCCTGGACTGACTGAAAGGAGAAAGCCAGCTGAGAACATGCATTCCATTTCTCTGCTTTCCAAGTGCTCACACCATGCGACTGGCTGCTTTGGCTCCCGCTGCCTGACTTGCCTGCCGTGACGACAGTACCTTCAATTATGAGTCAAGACGAATCTTTACTAAGTTGCATTTGTTCTTTATCACAGCAACAGAAGAGAAATTGAGGCCGATGAGATCACAGAGTTGGGAGGAACTGGGCACAGCTCTGAGGTGAGCTTGTCTTCCATCTATGGAGAACCATCTGGCCAGCTTTGGGAGGTGGTGAGCAAAGTGACCCTTTTGATCATGCCAAGGTCATGGCCTTAGGCTTCCAGGAATTGTTTTTCCCCACATCTCTTTCAAGACCCTCTAGCTCCATGACTCCATGGAGTCTGTAGTGGAGCCTTGGGAGCCATTCTCCAAATTTTCACGATCTAACAAGTGTCTCTGTCTGCAGCAGTTCGCCTGCGTGGTTGCTGATTAAAATCAGGACAAAACAGCTTAAGTGAACAAGGGGTTTATTATCTCTTATGATACCTGGTTACAGTAGTTTGTCTAGCGTGGCAGGAGAGCTCACACCAACACTGGAGGCCAAAGAAGCATAATGGCTGAGAGAGGGACAATCCCTACTTGCAAGACCAGCATGTCTGGCCGAGTGTACACAAGGATGCCGACATTCTCAAACAGCTTCCTCCACTTTATTTACCCTCCCTAGGACCAGTTTCTCTGGCCCTTCTTCATCAACTAGACAATCTCCTATAGGTTCATTCTGGGCTTAAGTCAACTACTAATTTCCTACAAATGTGCCTGGACTTTGAACACTCAGCATCAAGCTAACACCTGTATCTAACTATGATACTGTCTTCTTAGGGGTCCTCATCCCAAGGCTGCAGGTGTGGTGTCTACATAGCCCAGGTCACTTCCTCTGAGGCTGAGCTGACTCCAAGGGGCTCGTTCCCACCATCCAGGTACCCTTGCTGACCTCTCTTTCTGGCTGCTTTCTCTGCCTGATCTCTTGTCTTTATCTCCCTACCAAAGCTTCCTGGGATCACCTTCCATGTTAACTGCTTGTCTGCCAATCCTTGAATTGGGGCTTGTTTCAGGGGGCTTCTAATAAGATTGCTGCTCTTGAGGATTACCACAGTATACTTTGGCATTCAAAGCTTTGAGAGGTCTGTGTGTGTGTGTGTGTGTGTGTGTGTGTGTGTGTGTGTGTGTGTGTTGTGGGAGGGGGTGTTTTTCATTCAACTTGTATGGTTGTTAAAGATTTCCATAGCTTGGGAGGCTCGCGCCACAGAGCTGTATGTTCTATCGTTCTAGGGACTGGAGGGCTGAGCTCAGTGTTCGAGTTGGGGCTGGTTCCAGCAAGGTTTCTCGTCCTTTTTCACAGTCAGCTTCTGGCTGTGCCCTTACACGGTGGGGGCAGAGAGAGCGGAACCGGCACTAATTCCATCACAGGGGCTCCACCCTCATGACCTGAGTACCTCCCATGGGCTTCAACTCCAAATGTCATTCCAGTGTGGGGGTGTTCAAGGAGGCTTCGCCATATGTATTTGGTGCAGGGTTGGGATGTAGGGGCACAACTATTCAGTCCGAAGCATGAAGAAACTTGTTTGTCCTTAACAGAGGGTTTCCCATATTTGCTTGGGGGCCACAGTATTGGGGAGGAGGGATCAGGATCAGATTTATTTGCCTTGTAGTTGGTTGACAGCCAGGTATCAGAGGGAAGCAAGCAGCAGCGACCTCTGTTGGCAGAGAGGAGTTAAAACTCACGCATCTCCACACTTGAACTTCTCTAACCGTCGGGTTCCTCACCTTCTAGATTGTAAGCAGCTGAAAGTATCAACACCAAAAGACATGGAGGAGGTGATTCAAATATTGGGGGCCGTGGGGTGCTTATTTAGCTCACTGCGTTGAGTCTGAGTCCTCACTGCAGGAGACAGGTATATTTTTACTTACCAGGTTTCCCTGAAGGTTTCTCTTCTCCCTCCTCACCCCATCTGGCCCGCTGCAGATCTGAAGCATTCATCCAGAAGAAGGCTAGGAATGGGCTTGACTCGGGTGCATTCATCTTGGAAACGTCCTTATCTCATTTTCATGGTCACCGGAGACAGCCAGGGAAGATAACCAGATGTTCCAGCATCCTCCCTCGCTGGCTCTCGCTGGCTCTCTCTATCTTTTCTGTAAATTGAATTTGGAAGGCTTGTTTCTTAGCAACAAGCAGCAGTTGTGTGGCTCCAAAGTCCTCCTTGGCCTTTGTGACGTTCAGCTGGGCTTCTTGGTGCGGGCCTGAGATTGTGCCCCACAGTGAGGATGATACCTTGGGCCCCCGTGAGCCAGCAACTCGAGCTACATTTAACACCTGGATTGGCTCTCAATGGGCTTTAGGCGAGGAGAAGGGCTGCCAGGGCCGTCCAGGCTCCCAGCATCTGGGCAGGGAGGGTGTTTGCGAGGTTGGAGGTCTGGGCTGGTCTGTTTCAGTTGTGTCCCGGGGAGGCCATTATCTTGGCTGGTGCGGCTTCATGAAAAAGCCCTGGAAGAAATTTCAGAAAGCTCAGGTCACATTCCAGCAGCACAGTGGTGTTACCTTGAGCAAACTGTTGACTTTCTCTTTTCCTCCTCCTCCTCCTCTTCCTCCTCTTCTTTTTTCTCTTCTTTTTTCTTTCTTCTTCTGAGTGTGTAGGGATGTGTGTGTGTGTGTGTGTGTGTGTGTGTGTGTGTGTGTGTGTGTACAAGAGAGCACTGTGTGGAGACACAAGGGGGACATTGAAATCATCCTGGATTGTTCTACCTCTTCTATGGCTTTGCTCTGGGGTTTCCTAAGCTCCACCTTCCAGGGTTAGAGGTTCAGGCTGCCACCATTTACCCAGTGTTTTTACATAAGATTTGAACTCAGGTTCTTTTGCTTGTTGAGGCAAAAGCTTAACCCCTGAGCTATCTCTCAAGCCCCCTTTTTAAATAAAAAACTTGAACTTTTTTATTCTTTGATACTTGGATTCATAAACCCAATGACTTTATGTGTTTTCAACCCGTATTCTCCAAACCCATCTCTCCTCCTGCCCCACTTCTTGGTTTCTTCCTTTCAGCCGGTCTGCCATGATGTTCATGTCTTTTTGTGTGAAACCCCACTGGGTTTCATCTGGGGTGTCTGAGCACAACAGGTGAGTGCCTGAGTACTTGCCAGGGCTGTTGGGATTTTTTTGAGCAGTCACATAGGTGGAAACATCTGTCTTGCCAAACTGAGAGTTGTATAGAAGAACTTCAAAAGGCTTGTTGCAGTTCGCCTGCAAGTTGCTGATAAAAATCATCATCAAAGTGCTTAAGGGAACAAGGGGTTCGTCCTCTTATGATAGTCTGATTACAGTTCTTAGTACAGCTAGGCAGGAGAGCATGCACCATCATCAAAGGGCTGAGGGAACTGGCCACACCATTTCCACGTAACAGCTGAGAGACGGACAATCCTCGCTTGGCAGACCAGCATATCTGGCCAAGTGTACACAAGGGTGCCTCCTTTCTCCAATAGCTCCCTCCATTTTATTCACCTGCCTGGGGATTAGTCCCACCCACCATTGGCTGGGTCTTCCCCATCCACTAGACAATCTCTAGCAGGTTCACTCTGGGCTTAACTCAACTACTAATTCTCTACAAATGTGCCCAGAGTTCGAGCCCTCAGCCATCAAGTTGGCATCTGTACCTAGCCGTGACAGGCACTAAGGTTGATGGGTGTGTCGGGGGTTCTGAGAACCTTTCTTTCTTTAACCTGCTATGTTTCCCCCACCCCCCTTCTCTGGAGAAAGCAAAATTAGATTCCAGCAGGACAAACCCATCCTCCCCCTCAGTAAGCGTGCAAGACATCTCCAGCCATGGGAACAAAAAAGAGGAAGAGGAGGAGAAAAAGACTGTCTGTACAGGCACTCTGGAACCATGAAAAGGCAGTGTATCGGGTGTGAAGGGCCCTCGAGGCCTTTCACGTGGGTATCCATTAATGCCTGAGTCCATGGCTACTCAGGCTGAAAGCGCCTCATGGTCCACAGGTCAGAACTGGTTGCTAGTGGTTACGAATAAGAGGATTTCATATGAAAGTCCTCATTTCCAGCCCCTTTGAATCATCCCAAGGAGCCACTTGCACCCCATTCATCCACAGCTGAGCGGAGCCTGCTCTACTTGATGGGCCAGGCGCTGTCTGGCTTTCAGCCTGCTAACAGGAGCCCTTTGCTCCTTTCCTGTCCATCTGGTCCTCATAGGCACCTGAGCTTGAGACTCTGACTTACCAGCAATCCACTGCATATTGGCAAAATGAGGATGCTCACAAAACCAAACCCAGTAGAGCTAAACACCAGTAGAGGTAAAACCCAGGGGCTTAAACACATAGGTAAATGTTGGTGAGGGAGGAACCAAGTGGGAGAATAGGAAGGGTGGGAAGGGATGTGTGGATGGGGATAGGTAACTGGTGATGAAAATACATAAATCAATTGTTTATACCATTTAAAAATATTCACAGAAATATCTGACGTCAGTATTATTCAGATGAATTAAGTCTTTGCATGCAAAGTGTCTGAGATAATGGGTATGTTGAAAGTATTGAGGGTGGGTTGGGGAGATGACTGCTCATACTTACCAAGTATGCATGAAGACTTGAGTTCAGATCTCCAGGACTCATGTAAAAAACTGGGCATGGTGGCTTGTGTGTGTAACTCCAGCACTGATGGGAAGGGGACGGGGGGGCAGGGGGGAGGACACAGAGAGTCTCTGGAATTTTCAGGCCAGCCGTTGTAGATTTTAAAGATTAAACTGTCTATGGAGATGTTCGCCTCCAATTCTATCTCATTTGTCCACATGTTTATCTTTGTGTGCGTACCATGATATTTTGCCTAAGGTAACTTCGTAGTGAGTGTTGAAACTGGGAAGTGTGCTAGTTAGATATAAGGGTCCACTTGACAATTGAAGGCTGAGCTCTGGGCACATCGGTGAGGAATCGGTTAAGACAAACCCTGGGCAAGTCTGCAGGAAAGTATCTAATTGATGTGGAAAGACCCTCATTTCCTGCTCTACTTGATGGGGGGGAAGGACCATTCCCAAGGCAGGTAGATAAAACACCTGACTTGGTAGTTTGACATACTGTGGTATACTTAGACAGATTTGCAGGTGTCTAATGAGGTTTGCTCCTCTCTCAACATATCCCTGTGGATATGGTATGTCCAGTTCCCTCGATTCCTAGTGCTGTCATGAACTCTGCTGACAACCTGGATTACGAACTGTAACAGAGAATTATGAGCAGGAACAAAACCCCTTGTTCCCTTAAGTGTTTGGTGGTAAATTTATCAGCAACACGTAGACTGCAACAGGAAGGGAGTGTACTTTAACTTCATTTTTCTTCTTTAGCTTGGAACTCCATTGCTATAACGCGTCTCCTTTAAAACTGATGGTGAGGTTGATTGTCATTGTGGTGGTTCTGGAAGGCAGAGCCTTTCAGAGGTGAGTAGCCTGTTGAAACAACCAATGCCTTTCTCATGGGGCTGGGGAATGCTAACTAGCCACACCTCCTGGCTTCCTCCCATTATACCTATCTGTTTGCCCCTGCAGACATAACATTCTTGTGACCCAGTGGTGAGTAAAGGCCAGCACCATGTGCTCAGACCTCCCAACATCAAGACCTATGAGCCAGAACAAACCTTTAGTTTATACAACATCATCCAGATTCAGGTATTCTGTGAGAGCAACAAAAAATGGACTATGACATTCTTGCAAGTCCACTGACTTTCCCAAGTCTCTGGGCATTGTGATAAGGATCATGCTGAACCCTCATCTCTTTTGATTCTAAATTCTAAGCAATACTCTGGTTGGCTCCGGGGACCAACAGGTTCTTAGTAATAAGCACTTACATGCCTCAGGTACCAGCAAACATTTTCTCTAAAGAGCCAGACTACCAAATAGATCAGGAGTCGAGGACCGTGGCCTCTTAATCTGGTCTGTGTAACTCCTCCCCATAAGTTGTTGCAGTAACTTCCAAGAATCGTTCAATGTCTGCATTAAGATGGGCTCCTGGGGAATCTGTCCTTGATGTGAGACTCTCCCCTGGCAACCCCTTCCAAAGCTGCCCTCCTGATGCCCATTGGGCCCTTCTCTCCTTCAGAAGTGGCCCTGGTTAGATTTCTGGTGGCTGGGAGTCGAGATGGAGACGTGGCTTGGACAGGGCAAATGAGATTAGTCACCGCGGCATCCAGGCTGACTTACAGCAGCCGCAATGAGAGAACATCTGTCACCCAGCAGGGAGGAGTGGGACTTGGGACAGGTCCTAGTGCTTCAGGCAGATTGTCTGTATCTACTTAGCTTTCTTGATCATAAAATCAAGGGTCCCATTTCTTCCCATTAGGGCCTTAATTCTGTCAGCGAGAATTGCTGAGCTTAGAAAACAGCACTTCCAAAGGCCCACTACTCTTGCAATTACATCCTGCGTCCGGTCTTAGCTCTGTCTGCTGTCCAACTGCAGGAGACGAGGCTTGGTTTCAATGCCATTTAAGGAGCTCTCTGCCTCCCATGATTGCTTTAAATTGGCGATTGTCTGGAGTTTGTCATCCTCTCTCCTCAAAGCATGGAGTGTTTAGCGACAGCTACCTATTGTGAGAGTCCTTATGCTCGTTCTTCCGTCTCTCTCAAACTCTGCTGCACAAGTCTGTACCTGCCTATGTCTTAAGCACCCAGCAAGCCCCACGGGTAAAAGTCCTCGTCTTTGGGCTGTGGAGATGGCTCAGTTGCTGAAGTACCTTGCCACACAAGCATGAGGACTTGAGTGTGGATTCCACTAACCACTCAGCAATCCCTGCGAATACAGTGTGTGGCCATTCCCTTGACTCGTGATATAGGCATGAAGTGTTCTGACAAGCTAGATTATAAACTCTAATGGAGAATCGTGAGCAAGAATAAAAATCCCTTGATCCCCTAGGTGTTTGGTTGTAAATTTATTGACAATATGCCAGGTGCGGTGGCTCACATTTGCGACCCCAAGTCTGGAGAGGTGGACACTGATAGATTCTGCCTGGAGCTCGTTGACAAGAAGTCTAGTTAAATCGATGGGGTCCAGGGTCAGTGAGAGACCCCGTCCCCCAAAATAAAGTGGAGGGTGATAGAGGAAGACTCCTGATGTTGACCTCTCATGTTCCCATACACAGAGGCACAAACATGTATGTACCCCTACATGCACATATGAACATACATACACTGAACATGTACCTATACCTCACATACAAATGTGCACACACACATACACACACACACACACACACACACACACACACACAGCAGTTACTGCCCTGCATTGTTGCTGAGATCTCCACTTGCCTCCAGGTGAGTGATTCTTCTTAGAATCTTTTCCTCCCCCTCCTCCCAGATCGGCTTCCTAAGACCATCCGGACTGAGCTGTCTTTAAGCTGGCTCTCTGCATCTGAGAAGTTCAGGCACTCATTTGCTGGAACGCTCCTCAGGACAAACCTACAGAGAAGGAAGTAGCAAGTCATGACGAGGCCTAAGAAGGGCTCCATATAACAGTCCAGGCTCAGCATGAATCCCGCTGCAAATCATCTGCGGAACGTCTATACCCTACAGCAGCCAGTCAGTGGCTGTGCAGGCGCTTAGGCAAAAGGCGTCACCTCCTGGGCAAAGTGACTCTCTGCCAAGAGCAAGTCTCTAGAGAAGGGGCAGCTGTGAGCTATGGTCAGACAATGTGCATGCAGTGGGGACCTATGGACATGGCTTATTCTCAGGAATCAGCAAACATTTTCTCCAAAGAGCCGACTATCAAATAGGTTAGTCTGCACAGACAGTGACACATTCTAGTGAGATGGACACTTTAGCAGAACTTGTGAACTGAATGAGGGATCGGATAGTGGGAGACCGTGGGCCAGGAGGAGCAGCGGCCGCAGAGGTGAGAAACGGTTGAGAATTGAATAGATTTTTAAAAACGACTTGACTGAGGGCTGGTGGGATGACTGCAGCCTGGGTTCTACCCCTGGAACCTGCATAAAGGTGACTTTCACATGCTTGCTGTGCATGATACACACACACACACACACACACACACACACACACACACACGCACACACGCAGGGACGTGTACATGAGCACACATATGCACATACACATATGCGCACACAATCACACTTACAGGATTAGTTGGCCTGATCTGTTGATCTGTCGAGACTCACCGATGTCTCACTCTACTGCTGGGTACTCCTGTGACCCTAGCCAGGCCATATTCCTGCACCCAGCAGATTGTCTCTTCCGCCTTGTGATGCCCTGAGATGTGTTATAGCACATGACCAAACCCAGAAGCTTCCAAACCAGACCGAGGTCAAGACGCTGACTTCGCTCGCTCACTCTCTTCTGTGGCGAGCACCAGAGTCCCAGGTGTCCTTTGAAGGCAGCTTGGGGTTCAGGATCTCATTCACACCCATTCCTCCGGGTGCAGCTGCAGCCTGTAGCCCTGAGCTCAGGCGACAGGGCAGGAGAGGTCTGCTGGCAGCTCTATTTTTAGCACATCCCTCGGAAGCTGGTGCAGACTCTAAGACTCCGACTCGAAGACTCCGTGAGGAACCAAAGCCAGGCTATGCATGAAGCCCAGCTGCGTGCTTCTGTGTCTCGGAGTCACTGGGGTTGAATCTTTGTGTTCGTAGTGAACGGATGGCTTTGTCTACACTGCAGAACCTTCCAGAAGCATCAGGCTGTCCTGCTCCTGAAGCCAGCTGTGTCTCCTGAGTCTGCGGTCTGGGGTAGGGGGTGAGGGTGGGCAGCCTGCCTGTTTTGTGGCAACCATGATCTCTGTCTCACCCGCGGGTGCTCACAGCTGGAAGCGTGGCTCCTCGTCTGTGCCCTGTGTGTAGCCATAGCAACCACGACGCACCACATTTGCTGTGTGTTTGGGTGTTTACCCAGAGCTTCCCTAACCAGTCCAACTGGCAACTTCCAGATGGGACTGGGGCGTGGCGCCCTCCTCCTTATCCCTATGTTCTGGAAGAGGAAGCTGAGGCTTGGAGCAGTGAGGGATCTGCTTAGGGGCCCCGTGTGCGTGAGGACATGAACTCTGGTCGTGGGGGCCGAGGTCGGGGGTAGATTGCAGTCATCATGCTACATGTGCAGCTACATGGCTGTTGGTTTTGCTTACTCCATGGTCTGCATGCAGGAACTGGGCTTTTCCCAGCGGCCCTGCGGCTAACGCCAACGCTGCCTGCTCTGGGCGGTTCTCCAGACAACTGAGAGTCCCATGTACTTCACGACGCAGTACAAAATGGGCCAGGAGTGGGGTGTGGGTGAGAGCGGTTCCAGCAATCATGCAGAAACTCCTCTGCACCCCAGGCTTCTCCAGGGCAGGAACTAGCACCTGTCACCACCAGATTCCCTGTATCACTTGCAGTGGATCGTGCCAGTATCGGTGGTGCTTAGCCAATTCAACCAAATTCCCATCCCTCGGGATGGTCCCCAGGACAGGTCCTTGAACTCATGGTTTGGGTCTGCCTCTGCGAGCCGAGTGACCTGGGCTGCTCTCAGCGTCACCACTGACCCCAGCTATTCAACGCCAGCTGAGGACATTCACGGTCTCTAGTCATCTTGCCATATTCTCTCGGCTCAGTCCTATATCAGTTTGTGCGTGACATTGACTATCCCACAAGAATGAGCCAATGGATGGTCACCACACACCTGCTACGGGCTGTTCTATTGGCTCCCTTCTTCTCCATTCAGAGTCGGTGCGACTTACTTGGGCGCACTGGGAAGGGTGGAAGCGCCCATGTGCCTTTCCTGCTCATGGCCAAAGCTCATTGGCCGAAGGCAGGGGACATTGTGGCTTTCTTCTTTGACAAGGCCGAGGATGGAACCCAGGGCTTTGTATGTGTCAAGCAAGCTGAGCTGCATCCCCAGCCCCTCTTTGTCATCTTGGTGGGGCGCGTTGGTATCTTCCCCTCTGCTTCCAAGTCTAGGCAGAACACAGGGAGCCTTGGAGGAGGGAAGCCCTAGAGGCCCGGGTGGGGGATCTGTTTAGGAGATTGGCATCTGACTGGGGAGTGGCTAGTGTGTTGAAGGCACAGGTGCGGTAGAGGCCTTCCAGTGGGACCTTTTATAGTGGAGTGACTTGGCCATCCTGCAAGTAGAGAATGCCAGGAAGATATGTAGCCAAGGCCTCATCCTTCTGATCCCAAGCAATGGGGGTGGGGTTGGCTCTGGAACCTGAGAATGGCTGCGTTGGTCTTGCTCCAGGTGACACCAACCAGACTTTCTTTGCTCTAGGGGAGGCCTCCGGTGGCCTTGCAGTAGGGCTGCGCTGGCTGTGGGTACCGCTACTCCGGTGGTCTGTCTGCTGGAATCAGTCTTGTGGGAGGCAGCCTGGCTTTACTCTAGGTCTTCGGGGGAGTGACTTAGCTGGCTCTGAACTTTGTAAGAAGGAGGAATAATGACTTTTTCTTGGTTGTTGTTGCAAACTAGAATTTTTGTCTGTTGGAGAATTAAAAAAAATGATGCCAGATATGTGGATGTGTGTGAATATTCTTCAGTGTGCATATATTTTTGGTGTGTCTGTGGGCATGTGTGCAGCTGCTGCCTGGGTAGATACGTGATACTTTGATTAACACAGGACCAATTAGCAGAGCTTTCTAACGATGCTTAGTCCTTTATGAGAATAAAAAGCAGGTACTAATTTAATAAAACTATGAATATTTTCATCTCATTTTGCATTTAGGCTTGCATTTTCTAAATATATATATATATATTTGGTCTCCTATATTTTTAAAATATTTATTTATTTCATGCATGTGTGCATAGGGTGCATATACATGGGTGTGTAGGAAGTATATCTACTGAGTGTGTTTGTCTGTGGAGGCCCAAGGGTGACATCAGGAATCATCCTTGATCTTGCTTCCATCTTGTTATTGAGAGTCTGGGTCTCTAATTCAACCCAGAGCACCAGGCCATTGGGCTAGTCCAGCCAGCCTGCTTGCTTTGGGGATTCCCAGACTCTGCCTTCCAGAGCTAGAGCTAGAATTACAGTCAACTGCCACATCCAACCAGCAATTTTTTATTTAGCATGTGGGGATCTGAACTCAAGTCCTTTTGTTTTCTAGGCAAAGGCTTTAACCACTGAGTCATCTCCTCACTCCAAGTATTTATTGAGTGAGTGAGTGAGAGAGAGAGTAAGTGAGTGAGAAAGAGAGAAAAAGAGAGAGAGAGAGAGAGAGAGAGAGAGAGAGAGAGAGAGAGATCACATGTGGCAGTCAGTCAGAAGAAAATTCCAGAAAATCGTCGTTTCTCTCCACCATGTGGGCTCTGGGGATTGAAGTCCGGTCACCATGTTTACACGCAAGCACCTTCTCTGTTGAGCCATCTTGCTAGCCCCTAAGCTGTTGGATTGCATCAGTTTATTCACTGAGTGCACTGATTATGCACTTATTGTATTCTGGGTATGAAGGTGGCCAGGGCAAGACATAGGCAGTGAGTTTGAAGAAGTTAGAGCTCCTTGGGCAACAAGATAGAAAAGCACGACTGTATGCTTGTGAAGATGGTGGCAGACATTTTATTCATGAGGATTCCGCAGAAGGCTCAGGGGCATTCAGCAGGAGGACCTGGGGCATTGGAGGCTGGGAGTTGGGCAGGCTCAAGGAGGGTGGGTACCCATGTAGATGTTGATGTAGACTGAGGGAAAGACTCTCCTCACACAGACAATGGCTGGCATCCAGGCCAGAGGGAAGAGATGAAGGGAACCAAATGCAGTTCACCCGGGAGGCTGAAATAAACAAGTCACCGACTGCGCATTCACCTCCAATCACAGGACAGATGCCAGCACTTGGGACCATTTGCAGAAAGCATTCCGCTAATGAAGATTTTTTTCCCCCACCTTGTGCCTTGTGCAGAAGCTCCAAGCTTCTCTAGCTCCACACGGTGCTGAGAATCCCCTTCTGCATCCAATGGGTCTCTGCACCCCTCTGTTCCGAGGGAGGGGTACTGCCCATCAAAGCTGCAAGACAACGTTCTCAGCGTGCCTCGCTGCCGTCCCACGGAGGCCCCATTCCAAGAGGACTGAAAATGTAATCACAACAGTTTTTATTAGCAAAAGAACAGCAGGATCCCTTCTGCTGCCCATCTGCACAGATCCCGATGGGTATTCATGAGGCAGTTAGTCGCCGTGCTTAAAACTCCTTGTCCAATTACCTTTGAACTTGTCTTTTTTTTTGGCTGTTGTGGCTGCTGGGCACAAAATATCTCACTTACCGTTTTTGCCTGGGGAATGTGGGTCCTACTTCTTCCTTTCTGTAGGGTTCCTTTGCTCAGCAGGCTGGGTAGGTGGTGGTAAGTTAGACAAGACCCAGGAATTTAGGGGCCTGGGCACTCACGGCCAATGCTACAGTGGTCTACCTGGTCTCAGTTGCCCATTGTCCAGTTGTTCCCCTGAATGGATCTGACTAAAGCTTCTGGCCAGGCCTTTTGGGCCTATGGAGACTAAGGGTGAGGTGGGGTTTTCCAAAAGACATTAATGAGGGATTAATGGCTTGCTGATCAGTTCACTACTTTCTGGCCATGTCTACCTGCCTTCTGGATACCGCACCATAGTGACTACATAGCATAGAGACCACAGAACATCTTGGGGGTATTCTGATTGCAAATACCCCTCCCCATCATCCCTAATGTACCCAAGGAGGTACCTATGAAATGATAGACCTGGCTCTGGGGAAAGAAATGATCACTCTTGTGACTAGAGGATAAGAATACGTCTGGCGTATTGAAGCAGAAACCCCTTCACGTGGTCAACGGCCGACCTTGAACTTCATTGGCTCGAAGAGAACCAAGGAGGAAGGTTAAGCAGCCTGAAGCTGGCTCACGTCTCTGAGTGTGTGACAACTCTCGGCTGGAGGTGCGTTCAGGGAGACAGACACAGTTTAACCAACAATGCCTGGAGGGCACAGCAGGTGTGTCCTGGCACCCAGCTCCGGGGAGCCAAGGGGCCAGCTGTCACTGCGTCTGCCATGTTGACCATCTCGTGGCCAAGAGATCTGTTTTGGGGCACAAGGGTTGGTCAGGGCGGGCTTCGCTCCTCTTCTTCGGCAGAATCTCCCAGGTGCATTCAGGAGTGACCCACGAGGGGCAAGAAGAGGCTGATGTGAGCCTTTTGCTAGAACGTTTCTCAGGAGAGGTTTCTAAGCAGGGGAAGGTGAACTTGGAGGTGTGGGCTGACCATGTAGGTGCCACCTAGCTGCTGGGGACAGCACCACTCTCATCTGTGTCCACACAGTACCACATCCGGTCCTTTGGTCCCTGTGTGGTCCTTTGCTGCCAGAACCTCTGGGCCTTCTGTTGTGTGTAGGCTGGTGAGAGAAGCTTCTTGGTCCTCTTCCCAAAGAGCTAGTGTTTCCAGGTGTCTTCCTCTCTGGTGTCAATCCACCACTTACAATCTCCCCCTTTCTGACTACAGTGAAGCGTCCAGGCGGCTGGAGGACAGTCAGCCTCTTCTTTGAGCGTGGTGGCAATAGGACCAAGTCACATGGTGCTGGGCACAAACCCGGCTCATTGGAGCTGCTCATTGAACCCCGTTAATAATCCACCCATGCACATTTCTGGGGCTTCTCTGTTTCCTGTCATGGACGGCAGACCTACCCAGGGTTTAGTCTTATAGAGCGGGCTTTGAAATTAGACAGATCTGGATGTTTCTGGTACTGCTATGTCTAGGGCCTCGATTCGTTGGGACAATGGGTGAAATGATGCTCTTTCCACAATGGCTATTTTGAGAATGGAGGGAGAAAATCCATGTCCTCTTGGATGTGGAGCTGTGGTTTCTCTAGAACGTCTCTCAAACCAGCCCGTGAAGCTGCGGATCCAGGCCAGTTGGTATTCCATTGTGCTCCGTGGTTTCTTCCTTCGCCTTTCTTCTCTCTCATACCACCCAACCAATGGCCACCAAAGGCTAAGGCCTGGTATGTTCTGGACTCAGCACTTATCCAGATGGGAAAGGTTCCATACACTTCCCAAACACTGTCTGTCATACTAGCTGGGGACCAAACATATGGACATTTCACATTCAAACCACTGAGGTTTCTATATGTTGTTTTGTTTATAGTTTTTGTTTTGTTTAGTTTGAGCCGGGGTGTCTTGTATTCCAGCCTGACCTCATACTTTATATGTAGCTGAGGATGACCTTGAACTTCTGACCCTTTTGCCTTCACCTCTCCAGGGCAGAGATGACAGGTGTGTGCCACTGTGTCCAGTTTTATGCACTGCTGTCACCTGTCAAGTTGACACCTGTGCTTAACTATGACATTCCGCCCCTTGTCAACTTGACAAGATTACAATCTATAACCTTCACCTTGAGCCCGCAGGTGTTAAATTTATTTTAATAAAAAATATAAATTCATTTCATAGGCAAGTTTAAAATGTTCTTTCATTAAAATTTCAGTTCCAACATTTTTTCAGTTCCAAACATTTTAAAGGTTAAAAAGTTCCCTAACCTTAAAAGTCTATTAAATCAGAATAAGTTAAGTACTTTAACACAGAAAAAAAAAACCATTAAAACAGAAAGTATCTTGACACAATAAGAAAATATCAAATTAGAATCAAGTCCAGTAATCAAATACCATATCCTTTACTTCAATGTCCATCTTCTGTTTCTTATCACGTAGTCATGGTGGTTCAAAGACTCTAGGCATTCCTGCCCCTATTTGCAGCTCAAAGTTGTAGAAGCAGAGTTCCTCTGAAGCAGGCTGAATCTCTACTCGAAGCTATCCTCAGCGTATATCCCATGGTTCTGGCATCTCCAACAACACTCTGGGTTCGCCTTTGCAGTATAAGCTTCACCTTTTCTTGCAGGAACTCTACGCCTGCCACTTGGTGTCGAGCTTTTGCTGCTGTCCATGAACCCCTCAATTGTACACCAAAACCAGTACCACCTGGGGGATGCTGCCAGACTCCACATCGAGGTTGAAATGTAGCTTGGTCCACTTGAGCCACAACTGTACCAACTTTAGTGTGCTGACTCTGAAAAGCCCCTTTCTAGGCAGCCAAAACTTCCAAAGGGCAAGAAACAGCTTCAGTTTGGGCCTTCAGCCCTTGAAGAAATCTGGGTTTTCAAACCACAAAATCGCCATGCAGTGGTAGTCACCTCTTCAATCGTCCCAGTGCAAATCGCAAGGTTTCCCTTCACTGATGTCCATTTTTCCAACAGCAGCAGGTGTTCTGCTGCCTGCCCTTTCCAAATCCAAAGCTTCACAGCCACCAACACAGCTCTCCTCTGTCAAGTAAACCAGTCTATCATCTTTAAATTCAACTTCACCAAAGTCCTTGTTCCCTTCATCATAGACTGGGCCCAAACAATCTATGACTCTCTCAGCATCACTATTTTCCAAATCACCCATTAAACTCATTCAAACGTTTTTGCATCCACAAAAATCTTCAAATACTTCCAAATCTCTCCATCAAAAATGTTCAAAATCCACAAAAGCCACATAGCCAGACTTATCAGTAACACCCCACTTTCCAGATGCCAAATTCCATAGCAGTCAGCCTGCATGGTTGCTGATAAATCACCTTAAATGGCTTAAGGGAACAAGGGATTTATTTTCTCTCACCATTGCCTGGTTACAGTTCTCAGTCCAGCTTAACAGAAGACCTCACACCAACACCAGGGTTAAGGGAACTGGCCACACCATCTCTACATAACAGCCGAGAGAAGGACAATCCTTAATTATCAAGCCAGCATGTCTGGCCAAATGTACACAAGGATGCCAACTCTCTCAACCAGCTCTCTGTATTTTATCCCAGGGACTAGTCCCACCCACCATGGGCTGGACCTTCCTCATCAGCTAGACAATCTCCTGCAGGTTTGCTCTGGGCTTAATTCAACCACTAATTCTCTACAAATGTGCCCAGAGCTCAAATCCTCGACTGTCAAGTGCCTAACTATGACACATGCCAAGCAAGCACTCTACCAACTAAGCTATATCCCCAGCAAAACAAAATAAATGATGGCAGAACAATTGAAGAACCATATATGAATAATGAATTTTGACTCACAGGCAAAAATAAGGTTGAAGTAGATGGCTAAAATGTAAAAGTTCTAGAAGAAATTATTTGTGACTTGGTTTAGGCAGAGTTCTTAACTGCAAAAGAATTGGTACATTGGATTTTATTCAGACAAAAAAAAACTTTTATGCATTCAACAATACTGCCATAGACTAGGAGGAAATATGTTCATATGTGTCCGATGAAGGACTTCTGTTCCTAATTTACAAACAGCTTTCAACAGCAACAATAGCAGCAGCAGCAATAATAAAACAGTTCAAAGCAGGCGAAAGACTTGAATGGAATTCCACTACAGAATGCATGCATGGAGGTAGCAAGCATGACACAAGATGTTCAATGCGATCAGCCACAAGGGAAAAGCAAATGAAAGCTACGGTGAGATTCAACTGTCTGTCCTAATAGAATGATTAATATGCAGAAGTCTGACCAAAGTAGGTGTCAGTAAGGACCTGGACAATTGGAACTCACAGCTGCTGAGGAGTATTAAAATGCAGCAAGGCATTGAAGCAGCTCAACATATCTGACCAAGTCAACTGTATACTTACCACACGATTCAGTCAGCCCATTGTTAGCCGCATATTCTGGAAGAAAAGACAGCACATTTCTCTATGAAGACTCGTCTGCAAGTGTTTACTGAAGCCTCACCTGTGATTGGCAACCCGTGGAAACAGCCCAGGTATCTATCAGCAGGTGGTTGGAATCACACACCGTGCTGTGCCCATATAATGCAATACTGCTCTGTCATAAAGAGGAATGAATTATTAATATGTGTGATAACAGAAATGAACCTTAAAATAATTACGCTGAAAGAGCCAGGGAAAGGAGTAATGCTATGTGATTCCGTTTGTAATATAATTCTGGCAAACACAAACTAATCTACAGGCACACAAAGCAGATCAGTGGGTTGCCTGGGGGAGAGGGCAGTAGCTGGCAAGGGCAGGCAGGAGGAAATTGCTGGGGATGATGGGTAAGTTCATTATCTTAATTGTGGCGATGGCTTCCTGGTTGTCTCTATATGTCAAAGCTTATTAACAGGTACACTTTAATTATGTGCAGTTTATTGCGTGTCAATTATCTCTTAGTAATGCTATTTAAGAAAAGAGAGAGAGAGAGGAAAAGATTTGACTCTCTTGTCAACACCTGGGTCAGAAAAGGCGGCCCAAGATAGAGGCTTGTCCTTTCTTGGGGAAAGGGAACAATGGACCAGTGGTCTGCACTTGCCTGCTTCTGCCCTATTGGCTCTTTCTCAAGGAATGCTTTCCCCATCTTCCCTGCCTGTCGACATTCTTCTTGTCTTTCCAGATCGAAGGGAGCGATTTCCATAAATTCCTCCGGCACCACGTACTCACCATATGGTCTTCAACATATGCACTGGGACGGTATATCTCTTGGATTTCACTCCATGAGGGGTGGCATCTATTTCCTTAGTGGTGTAGCCAGGGGTCAACGGATCCCGTTCAAGTCAATAAGCCCCCACCCATGTTCATGCAAATCACCATAATTAAATGCATTGGGCCACAGGGAGGTGAAAGTTGGAGGGAAGACTTATTGGGAAGAGACGGGGATTCAGTGAGAAGGGAAAGGAGGTAAGAGGATGATGGGGGGTAGAGTAGAAGTACGTTAATTATATGTTTATATATACATGTATGAAGTTGTGAAAGAAAAGTAAGGAAAGCACTACCTGGTGAGTGATAGAAGAATCTCAGGGGAGCTTAGAGTTTGGCTGGCTCTCTGCTGCCCACCTTGTGAACTCCGAGCACGGGGATGCACTTTTCTCGCAAAGCACACTTTTTTTTTTTTTTAAATTTCAGCTCATACAAACTTATTAGGTACACCAGTTCCCTACCTCCCTCCTCCTCCCCCCTGTACCCCCTGCTCCCCCTCTCCACCCCTCTCCCTCCCCATCCCCCAGTGCCTCTCACCCCAATTCCCAGAGAGTCCTTTCTTGTGCATGTCTGATTTTCCTCTGGGCCCTCCTCTCCGACGACGTACAAGGACCCAGTGGCCTTTCCCTGAACCCTTTCCCGTGTTCCCCTTAGGTATAGGAACACTGCTGTGGCTGCCAATCCTTTGCCTCCAAGGATCTTGGTGCCTTTAGCAGATGCTAGACTTTGTGAGGTCAACAGTGTGTTGGACAATGCGCAGGCATGCAAAGTCCAATTATGACTGCTTCAGCCCTAACTAGTATAGAGTATCTTACATATCATTGCTCCTCCCATCCTTTTGCTCTTACACTCTTACGGCCCCCTCTTCCGCAAATTTCCCTGAGCTTCAAGATGGGGAGAGACTAAGCTGGCCTAGTTCTAGGTGGTTGAATCTTTTTTTTATTTTCCCGAAGCAGATGTGAGCTTGTGCTTCATTTATTTATCATTTTAATGTTGTATGCATTATCCCTCCTTTTCCCCTTACAACCTCTTATCTCCCTTACCAGACTCCCTCCTATTTTCCTTTTCACTTGTGTGGCCCACTGTATCTCATCTGGTTTGCTTTTGATGACACGTGCCTCACATGACTAGTGCTCCAGAAGTATCATAGATCAGTGGTATACCACTGAGGAAAGCATCTTCCTTTTCTTCCCTATCAGTATTAGTCCTCATCAGTTTCTTTCATTGTGAGAGGTTGTTGGGCAGTCCCCATGCAATTCTTGTGAGAGTACGCATATCTGCCATGAAATCATGTCCACCACCATCTTGTCATGGCTACGAGATAATGTCAGACCTACCACTGTCCCACTTCAGGCTCTTGCAGTCTTACTGACCCTTCTTCCACAAGGTTTCCTCAGCCTTGGAGTCTTGGAGTAGAGGTGGGTATGGCTTAGATGTCCTGTTGAGGGCCAAGCAGTTTGCAGTCACTTATTTTCTACATTTTGGTGAGTTGTATTTTTCAGTAGTAAACACCTTCTGTTACAGAAGACGTCTAAGTTGAGTGCTGAGTGTCCTTCCAACCTATGAGTATCAGAGTAGGTATTTAAAAAGCAGTTTGATGTAGTGCCTTCAGAGCTAAACATTCACAGCCTGCTCCTCCCCTGTGTAACGGTTACTCTTTACTATTGCTGTGAAAGAGCATCCAAAGTCAAACAATTTATGGGAGAAAGGAGATTTATTCAACTTACAGTTTCAGAGGGGAGAGAGACTGTCTTTCAAAGCAGAGGCGACATGGCTGGTTGGCCAAAGCTGGAGGAGGCTAGGTCACTGTAGTCATCTTGGAGGCTGAGAGCTGCAAGACTGCTTGCTGCAAAGGCAGACTTCTCCTGGAGGTTGGGTGGGACTCATCCACCTCAAGGGCCACCCCTGGTGACTGCCTTCCTCCAGCAAGGCTCCACCTTTCAAGGTGCCACGACCTTGCCAAACATGAGACTGTGGGGGACACATTTCAAACCATGATACTCTGGGACCTATATCCTTCCCTTTCATAGGTTCTTGATCTAGTTTACAGTAGCAGGAATCCTTTCTGACAAACAGTCCTTAAATCCAATCAGAAAGCCGTTGGTTGCCTCCTTGATATTCATAGCACTATTACGCTGATGGTCACCTATTGCTATGATGATTGTTATTACATTTTGCAGATTTCACAGATTGAAATCTGTGATGAGACCCTTGATTGTCTTTCTCCCCTGGTATATTCCACAATACTCTCTGGGACTATGTAAACTACCCAGTAAAGAGGAAGCGTTTTGACTATTTCCAGCTAGTATTTTTTGTCCACGTCCTATAATCTATTTGTGTTGCCTCTTCAGTAATAGGGTCTGTCAATTTCTGGAGGGCAATCAAGAGCAATGGCAAAAGCCTCTATTGTCTGGAGGACCTTTGAGACCTCTCTGACCAACAACTTATCAGGATGTGCCTGTCCCATCCAGTATTGTCTAATTACCTTTGGGTTCTAGGTGGAGCAGCCCAGAGCATTTTTTGTTTTGTCTTATTTTTCTCTATGTGTGTTTCTCTGTTTAGGGACTGTCCATCCTTGCTCTTTTTTTTTTCTAAACTAAAATGTTTTTTGACATATTAATATCATAGGAGGTTCCTATCTTGTTGTATCCCACATTCTTACAATGTTTCTATTAATCCTTCAGCTTCTCCTGTACCTTATCCCCTCATATCCCCTAATTATTTTCTTCCATTATTTCTTCTCTCACCCTGCCACCACAGTATCTTTCTCCAAAGTTTTTGCCTAAAGCAAAGCACGCTTCCAAAATCAGGCTGTGTCCATCATTATTGCATATGTTAAACATTGTAAGATTTATATTCTTTAGAAATCCGCTGACTTAATAATTCTTGCAACAGGTCAGACTCCACGTGGGAGCTGAAGTCACAGGCACATCTCTGTGTTGTACAATAAACGACATGTCTAATTGGCGAGGGCATTGGATCCTTGGTTTCTGGAAACTTCTGTGTGGTTTCTCAGCCCTGACGTCTGCTTTGCTGTCTCGCTTCTGTTGATAAGCAGGATTTTTGGTCTTCATATAGCTCATCTGTTCATGTGGGCTCTCATGAACGCAAGCCTGGAGCTTCTGAGGGCGCCACTTAAGGACTGGCACGGAGCCTGGAAGGGGAGGGATAAAGAACAAAAGAGGAGGACCTCATCCAGGCCCTCCCCAGGCATCCCTCTGGCTCCCACAGTGCTTAACGGCACAGCTGTAGAGTTTTAGAGCTGCCCTGGCCTCGGGAACCTGTCCTGTCTTGACATCCCTGAGTCACAGACTAGTCAGAACCTTTGAACTTTGAGTTTTGGAGTCTCTCTGGCTTGCAGATTCCAGGAACTGGGATGATAAGCTCCCCTGTTCTGTTTTGCTGCCTCCTGAGCCCACGGGTCTCCTGATCAGAGGCCTTAACCTCACCGTTTTCATTTCCCAGGGTTTGAGGCTCTCTGTCTCACCCCCAGACCTAGGGTCTGTGTGCTGATAAGGAATGGGGTTATTGACAGCAGCTGGACACGACCAACTTACACTTCATTGCAATTTTCTATTTTGTTAATGTAGTGACTCTGGCTAATTTGATTTCTCTCATTTGCAAAAAAAACCTGTAGGCTAAACAAAATCAGGGGCTATGATGAGAGGATCGAATAGCTTGCATTACCTATTGCTGGCCAGTCAGTTGGTTTCCAACAGGAGCAGGTTGGCAAAGCTTTGGAGGAGGAGTGGTATAGGTGAGGAGGAAGAAGATAGGTAAGGAGTGTAGAATAGCTGCTGTTTGCCAGTTGAACTGAAATCAAGTCACGATTTTGACAACTGGCGCACCACAGAGAGCGCATGCAGTGCAGGTGGTAATGCATGCATGTATGATACCTGCTATTCATGGTAACAATCGGGAAGACATTCTTATAGCAGCTACCAGTGTATTCTGGGAACTGTTAGTAAACACTGGCTTTCATAGGAAGAAAAAGCTCTAATATTTAGTTTTTGCCAGTTTCCTTGATATAAATACTGTGTGTGGAGGCACTTACATGCATGCACATGTGAATATATGCAGTGTACATGTACAAGTTCATGTGGTTGTGTGCATGTGTGGTGATTATGTGGGTATAGCATATGAGCATGAGATTACTATGAAAGTGTGTGTGTGTGTGTGTGTGTGTGTGTGTGTGTGTGTGTGTGGTGTGTGCGTATAGGGCAGAAATCAGCATTGAGTATCATCCTTTAATCTCCCCCTGTTCACCTTATTGTTTGATATACGGTCTCTCACAGAACCTGGCTAGACTGGCTGTCCAATGAGCTCCAGGGATCCACAGATGCAGGCTTCTGTGTTGATCTCTTTCTGTAGGTGCCAGGGACTTGAACTCAGGTCCTCATGCCTGTGTGGCAGGCACTGCATGGACTGAGCCATTTCCCTAACCCCTTTTGTTCCTAATATAATTAGAATGTAAGTCAGTGTGGTCTAATTTTTAACAGTGCCATCTTTAACAACAGGTTTGCAAACTTCATGGAAGTTTAGCAGTTGCCCCTTTAGTGCTGTCTCCAGATCATCTGTGGCCAGTCTACATACTGCCCCGCTGCCTGTTGCATTTCTGAGACTCTTTTGTTTACTACCTACAGCTGGCTCCACCTGATACTCACCTTGATCATTCCTGTCCACTTCCTGCCACATCTGCAAACCTGTGGATTCTCTCTTCAGGAAGGTCGCCCTCTCCAAGAGGAGCGAGCCATGCCTGGTGCCCAGGTCCCCCCCACCCCTTTATCTGTCTGCTCTCTCCTTGAGGTCCTCCTGACTCCAGCTTTTTTCCTGGGCTGGATCTTGACGGACGGTGCTATCTTGGGAAGGAGAAGACTATGGATAAGAGAAGTCAGGGGTATGAAGAAAAGATGTTACGCTTCTTGTACAAGAGCGACGCAACTACAAGGGAGGGTTTGGCTGATCTTGCCAGGCTGTTGGCTTCCCCCACCCCTGGCTGCCATCCCCCAGCATTTCTGCTGGCAAAGATGCTTGGCAAACAAGTCCCTCAAATGCGCAGAAATCTCTGCTGCCAGATCCAATTCTCCAGTCAGCGATAACCACTCACGGCTGGCTGGTGCAAGCGAAATGAAGGCGTGAGCCCAACAGCAGGAACCCAGCAGCTCTGGGAAAGGAAATTCAGTCCTTTGAAACCCTGCGGGTCTGCGCATCACAGAGTTATCAGATGAATTAAAGGACCAAAAAGGCTGCGGAGACAGTTCAGCCGATGAGGTACTTGCCAGGGAAGCCCAAGGATCTGCGCTTCCTTCCCAGCACCTGTGGAGAATGCTGGGCATGGTGATGAACGCTTGTAATTCCGGTGCTGGGGGGTAGAGACAGGCAAGCCTGGGTCTCACTGGCCAACTGGCATATGTGGAAAGTTCTGAACGCATAGAAGACTCTGCCTCAAAGGAGGTGGATGGTGCTTCTGAGGATGATGCCTGGAGATGTCCTCAGGCCTCTACGCATGCATTCATGAACACATGCACATACATGTACATGTGCACCTATGTATGACATCATTTGAGACAACGCTTTCTCTTGTTTTTGTGCCCAGGATGAGGAAAAGAAAGAGAAAAGAAGAAAGCAAGATTCAGAAGACAGTGTATAGTGTAAAGAACAGAGACTTTGGGCTGGGGATCTAGCTGGATGTGCAGAGTGCTTGCACATTCCTGACACTGAAGAAACAAAGCTCGGTGGCTCGCCTGTGCGGGCGCAGCACTTGGAAGGTTAAGGCAGGAGGGTCAGAAGTTCCACATCATTCTTGGCTATGGAGTGAGTTTGATGCCAGGTTTGCGCTACATGAGAAAGACCCTGTCGGCGGGATTAAAGCAAGTTGGCTTTGTTGTTTTCTAGCTGCAGGACCTTGTATGACCTTGTGTTAGGTAATGTCTCAGAACTGTACGCTCTTCAGCTGTGGAATGGGTAATATCATCGTGGCTGTGGCTTGTGCTTTATTCACCTCACCTAACTTACGCAACTCATCTATCCTGGTGACTTTGGACAAGACCTGTGGCTGTTAGTCCAAAGACTTTCAGGTTGAACTATCAGGTGCGTGACAGCAATCAGCTGTCGTAGGGAGCTGGTGTCTCCATGGAGAAGAAGTCCTCTGGTTTCCTTGCTCCTCCATGGGACGACTGAGACATGCTCCACTTCCTCCAGAGACCCCTCGGATGGAGCCTTGCGTGTCTACAGTAGTGGAGTGTGTCTACAGTAGTGGAGTGTTTGCTAATGCCAGCTCCTTCGCTTCGTTCATTAGCTCTCTTTCTCCCGCCGCCTGGCACTTCTGGAGGTCACACTCTAATCCACTGCCTTCTCGCTTGCAACTCGACTCTTGGCCCCGGGAGTTCCTTCTGGAAGAATGTAATTTAAGAAAGCATGCATATCATGGGAGTTTGAGAATTAAATGGGAAGACATGTAAAACATGTATGGCAAAATAAAGTAAGTCACATCTGGCAGGGAGACCTGAGTAGATATCAGGCTCTGTCCCTGTCCGTCTTCCTGTCACCTTCTCGAGGAGAACCAGATGTGGAGACACTGTCTTCTTTCGGGCTTGTCCCCTTCCTGATTCTCTGGAGTCATCTGTATCCTGTGCACATGTGGGGGGGGGGTGAACGGCTATCTGCAAGGTTGTCTTCCACTGGCTGGATCCTGAGCCTCCTCAGGGGTGGAGCTCCCCGCCCAGGGGGTAGAAGTGGAGCCTCCGGGAGTTCTTTTGGGGGCTAAACAGACTGAAGGATTAATTAGCTAATGTCTGTGGAGTGCTTGGGAATGTCAAGTGTGGAGGGTGAAGTACCATCGTTGAGGTGGCTTCCCCTCTTCAAGCCCTCCACCGGAGAGATGCGCAGATTACCACGTGCAGCGGAGCTGCTGCTGCGCTTCTACTTGGGGTTCTCAACCAGGCAAATATTTACCGTCCCCATCCAACACTCAAGGCCTCACAGCCTCGAGGCTGTGGCTCGCGGCTCAGTCCCAGGCTCAGAGGACAGAGGCTTTGGGATTGGGTCTGGGACGATGGTTCTTTAAGGTACCCACTTCGGAATTGTGCCCCCAGCATCCTCAGCTCTGGACTATCTTGTCCTCCAACCAGAGTCGCCATGAGTGGAGGATGCGCAGGACCCCTTCCTTCACCATCCATCCAGGACAGGCACGTGACACCGTCTTCCCTTCCAGAGTTTTTCTTCTGCTTTATTGAGGCTTCCTCTTCGATGTTCAGGCATCGTTGCTCATCGCCCCACAGGGCGGTTACGTCTGTGCTGCACTAGTTCCAACGTTCTCCTCCTCCTCGCCACCACTGGTCCCAGACCCAGCCATTGCCTGCTCTCCTGGTCTGTTGCTTTCTGCCACTGGGCACTTGCCTAGCCTCCAGTTCACCCTGCACATAACCCAAGGAGGCTCGTTCTAAGGCTGAGGCCTCATGGAATCCCCCTGATTGCTTCCTTGGGCTTACAGAATGAAACCTAGATGCCTGTCTTTCCAGGGCGCATCGTGAAAAAAAAAATACCTCTCCTTCTACAGTCCCATTGCTCCAGCAGTCTGAACTGACTCCAAGTCAAAGACCCCTATCTTAGGGAACTATCCTTGCCCGACACACTAGTCCAGTCTTCTCCTAGTCTCCCACTGCCCGATGTTTAGAAAACAGATAACTTCTTGCTTCACCTCCTGCAATAATGTGATCTGTGTTCTGGGAAAGGCCTGAGCATAAAGTTGGCTTTGTGCCTTCCACAGGGATGTTTTCAACAGCTGAGCAGGGATGTAATATAGTTCTCCCCCCTCAGCAGCAAGAAGGCTTGTGTCTAGCCCCAGGTCGCCCGCCGTCTGTCTGTTAGGTAACTGAGCATGTGTAGGAGAGTTTGTCTTTCCCCCAGCCTTCAAGGAACTCCTTGTACCTAATCTTTTTCTTCCTCAGTGCTAGCAAATATTAGTTGTTCACTGCTTGTTGAAATAATGCGAACTTACGACTTCTGAGACCGCTGGGGGTGCTGTGAAGATGCAGTATCCCTTCCGTAAGCCTATGTTGTAAGCTGGGCTGATGGAAACATCACAGCCCGTGTGGGAGTCTGTGGAGACGAGATGTGCTTGAAGCTCCCTGCAGTCCCTTCCCTGTGCCTGGCTTTCCAGACAGTAGCTCCTGGGGAGGTCCTGCTGGGAGTGCTAACCAAAAAGGCAGGTGGGGGGGGGGGACTGGGAGGCATGGACACTGCAGTCCATTAGAGTCTGGATAGACGAGAACTCAGACAACAGGGATGTCTCCTTTAGTTCACCTGTATGCAAGCTGGGCATCTGAAGCCATCATCCAGATTTGCTGGATGGGGGTGGGGGTAATGAGAAGGGGGGACTCAGGAAATCCTATAGGAGCATATCCCTCATCTCTGGCAAGAGGATCAGTAGGGTTGCCTGCGTGTCAGATGGAAGGATAGCTCATAGTTCCCGGGCCAGTTTGGGATGTCCCACCCCTTTCCACCTCTCAACAAATCAAGCACAATCTGGGTGCTTTTATGTGGGACAGAACCTCTGTATCTGAACTGCATGGGATCTCATCAGCTCTGGACTGAAGGAGCAGGAAGCCGGCTCAGCAGATAAGGCCTGTCTGGTCAGATAAGGCTCTGGGGTCCGTTGTGTATGGCCAGCCAGTATTTAGAAGAACCTGAGCTACCATTTCAAATCCACGACTTTGCATGTGAGTTCATGCATCTGTGTCCTTGAAAAACACAAAAGGAAGCTCTTGAAGGCTAGGGCTTCTGAGTGCTCCTCCCAGGGAATCTCACAGTGAGCCGAGACTCTGCCTCGGCTGTCGTTCTACCCAGAGCGTCCTGTGGGACTTGCTTGGCGGGTGCCACTTATTTCCTGTCCTGTGATCTGGTCTTAGGTCAAGGAGAATATCTCAGATGCAGTGGAGGATCTTTGTGAATAAGATTGAGACCAGCTGATGCTGCCGAGTTGTGTGTATCCTTGTCATATATCACCAGATCTAGAGAGGACTTCCTGGAGTTCTGTTCCCATCTCTCAGATCAGCAGACAGAGAGAGAGAGAGAGAGAGAGAGAGAGAGAGAGAGAGAGAGAGGAGAGAGAGAGAGAGAGAGAGAGAGAGAGAGAGAACAGGGTCAGAGAGGAATGTACCCAAGGTGGTCCCCAGCAGCCAACGACAGCAGAGACCAAACCCCAGATCTCTTCCCCGAAGCCAGGGGTCTTTCTGGCTAGACACGGCGCCTCTTGTCCCTCCTTTCCTTTGTGTCTGTCATTCACAGCCATCAGCTCCCTTGCAGATCTGTGGAGAGTCGATGAGAGACTGCGAAGGGGAGGGCTGGGGAATAAAGAGGAGGGGAGGCCTAGGGTTGCTGGGGATAAAGGCTGAATACAGGGGCGTTCAAAAGCCACTGGGCACTGAGCGAATTAAGCCATGCCTGTCTCCGTTGCCGGGGCGCTCTTTATGCATCGTATAATCCCATTGTTCAGCCAAAAGCCCGGGGCCAGAGCGCAAGCCGGCTTTGCAGGTAGGCAGCCAGAGCTGGGGCTCCGCAGCAAGACGGGGGAGCGGGAGACCTGGAAAATTCTAGCTTGCAAACGGCAGCTGTATAACAAAGCCGGGCTGGTTTGTCTCTGGGCCCCGCTGTCCTTTCTCCCGCCTCGAAGCAGCAGCATGAATCAGTTCACTGCGGCAATGGGCCTGGCGATGCGGCTTGCATCCTTATCAGCTACCTGATTGCAGCCCGGGATGTGCTTGGCGTACCAAACCGCCCGCCTGGTGCCGCCGCAGCAGCTGCGGGTAGGGAAGATCGTTGGCCCCGCCCGGCCCTGCAGATGGAGCAGGGACCAGCGCTGGCCTTTTATCTTGGCTAAGATTCTGGGACAGTCGTGGAAATCCTGAAACCTTTTTTTTTTTTTGACAGGGCCACCAGTTCATCTCAAAGATGCTCTGACAAGCTCCTCCGGGCTCGGCAGTCAAAGGCTTGAAAGGAGAGGAATTGCACGCGGTCCGGATGCCGCTGTTAGCAATGCGTTACTCTGACACATGGTGAACTGCGGAATTTGCTTGCAGAGAAGAGCTCCAGCCCCGGGAGGGCCTGAACAGCGCGGCTCTGGTAGAACTCGGTCCTGCGCACACTTGGCCTTTCTGAAGGCTTTGGGGTCCCAGGCTCCCCACCCTGATGCCTCAGTACTTAGTGTTGGGGTTGAGACTCATGTCAGAGGATGCTTCTGCTCAGTCGGGGGTCAGTACAGGGACCAGGATTCCTGACTGTGGGATGCGTGCTGTGGGGGGGGGGGGAAGGGAAGGAAAGGGAGGAGCCTGCCCGTAACCTCCCAGCAGCGCGCTCAGAACAACAGTCCTTCCAAAAATGGTGGCGCTTATCCTCCGCTGACAAAAGACTGATTTGAGCTCTCCCCAGAGGTGGGCTGAAGCGCACATTGCCTTTTATCTCCCTGTCACTTTGAGAGGGGGCAGGCTGGTGCAGAGCGTGGTGGGGAGCCCTGGCGGAAAGCACTCCGGAATGAAAGGCGTAATCTCCGCTCCCCAAGCCAGGAGGGGAGGCGGCTTTCATCCTCGCGGCGACGAGGCTCCCCATCCTGGAGGCGGCTGAATGGAGCGGAGAGCTCCGAAGGACGCTGCACAATGCCACACAATATTGCTTCGCCCCGGGAGCCCAGAGCAGGCCATGAGCACACGGCGTCTTACTTTGAAACCAAGCCTCCAATCAGCAGTTTAAATAAGAAATATAATCTCATTGAGCACTGAGACTGTCGCTCGGAGACACTTCCATTTGCAAGGCACTTGAAGAAAGTCCCCAAACCCTCTCACTTTATCAGGATACCAGTTTAGGTCTATTCCTGGGAAAAGAGGTTCTGGGAGGAGGAGGAGAAGGAGGAGGAGGCAGGTCTGGAGTATGGTCAGGAATCCAGGCAGCTGGTGGGGGTGGTGGAGGGTTAGGGGTGCGGGGCATCTGGGCCACAGGTGCTATATATAGCATTCTGCATGGAGAAGGCATAAGTATGCGGGGTCTCAAGCCAAGCCCTGTTCCCCAAAGTCTGTGGTTAGGGGCAGGAGAGACTCAAAGAAAGTCATGTCTTGCTTTGGAGACATCTTTTTGAGAACCTACTAAGTTCACCACCATAGCCTTCCTTTCCTCGCACATATGTGTATGTATTTGTGTGTACCAGAGGACATATACCTGGAGAAGCCCAAGGTTAACACTGAAAATCATCCTGGATTGTGCTACCTCCCTATCGTTTTGCTCTGAGGTTTCCCAGGCTCTGCCTTGTGGGGCCAGAATTTCAGGTCATTGTCATTTCTGCCCAGCATTTTTATGTGGGATTGGAATCTCAACTCAGGTTTTTTTAAAAAAAATTTTTTTGCATGTGTGTACGTGTGTGTGTGTGTGTGTGTGTGTGTGTATGTGTGCATGCAAGTGTGCACACGTGTGTGTGAGAGACCGTGTATTTATGTGCATCAGAGGGCACTGTGTGTGTCTGTGGAGGCCCCAGAGTAACTTTAGGTATCATCCTGGATTGTTCTACTTCCTTATTGCTTTGCTCTGGGGTTTCCCAGACTCTACCCTGCCATTCTACCTGGAATTTGGGATCCGAACTTAAGTCCTTCTTGTTGAGAAGCAGAAGCTTAACCCCTGAGCCATCTCTCTACTCTCAGGTCCTTTTGCTTTCGAAGGAAAGGCTTTAACCCCTGAGTCATCTCCTTGGCCCACCATATATATATATATATATATTTTTTAATTTAAACCAAGTGGCTAGTAAGACCCAGTGGACCAAATTTTTCCAATGGGAACCAGCTGGGCAAGGAAGCAGGTGTGTGACGGAATAGGCCAAACCTCCCCTGCCTGTTGCCTTCAGGCCCATCCTTACCTGTGTTCTGACCACAGCCCTGTCTGGAGAGAGAGCTCAAGCACTGTGGTCATTCACACTCCTTGTGGATTAACAGATCAGGCCTGGAGTGGATGCTCTCAGCTGGAGGCCAGAAGAAAGTTTTTTTTTTTTTTTTTTGCCATTCATTAGCCTTTAATCCACGTGTAGCTTACCCATTGCCTCAGTTCTCTGCATCTGCAAAATGGGTTGTGAGGTCAGCTGAAATGAAGGGCAGACGGTGGCTGGCGGGTGGGCTGTGTGTCACGAAGGGCCGTGTTCGTTATCATGGGGGCGGAGTGTCTCTCTCAGAGTTTGCCCTTCTTCTGGCTGCCGCGCCTGGTTGTCAGCTGTGCCCCATCGTGCTTTGTCCTGATGTGCTCAGTTCTGTGTCTCATGGGAGGGGCCAGGAAAAGAATGTGAGCTTGAAGGAGGGGTGAAGGGCAGGAAGGCTGAGGGCGGGACACGGAGGGCGCAGGGGCGAGAAGGAAAGGTTCTGAGGTAGGGCAGAGGAGGGAGGAGGTTGGGCAGTCGGCCCCTGGAGGCGGGAGACAGGTACAGAGCTGACTGAGGAGACGCCTGGGTGTGTGTGGGAAACTTACCGGTCTCAGGTGGCTTTGGGGCAGTTGGCACGGGGCAGGGCGGGTGCAGCCTGGAAGCCCAGGGGAGCGCAGGTCCAGGGTGCTGTGACCCCTCTGTCTTCCTGCCTCGTGCTGGTGGGCAGGTAGGGGACCCAGCCCCCTCTTCTCTTCTGTATCCCGTCCCAAGGGCAAGAGGCCCTGACTTTGTCCGGCTTTCCTCCCTCCTCGCCAAGGCCTCAGTGTCTCTGTGCCCTCCAGCATCCGAGAACTGTGGGGGAGGAAGGTTCGGACCCTGCACCCCACTGGCAGGCTCACTTGGCTGACTTCTGTTGTACACTTGAGACGCACGGCAGCTCTGCTGACGTCATCCGTCATTGGCCAGCCCTGCTCCCGCCTTCCCCTCATGAGCAAGCCACACCTCCCTCCCAGGGCAGAATTCCACCTGACTGGTGACCTCCAGTTATGGGAACTGGAGGAGACTGGAGGGGGGGGGTGCCTGGCTGTGACCCCAATGGTAACAGCGAGATCTCTGTTGGCTGAGTGCTCAGCAGGTTCTGAGAAGACCCAAGTCCTTGTGGGATTCCTATCACTGAACCCCCATATCTACCTAGCACTTTGAAGGTTCCACAGGTGCACTGAGGCCCCTAAACCCTCCACTGCCTCAGATGTGGGTGAGCAGGACAGACACTCCGCTGGAACGAGGGCTGGAGTCACGGGGTAGTTATGGCCTTTGTCCCTCCCTTGGGACAATCCTGGCTAGTGCTGGTCCAAGGACCCCAACACAGCAGCAGGAAGCTGGGCCTCCCACTGCCTGGTACCTGAGCCAGCCCAGGCCACTGGGGAGCTCTCCCTCATTTGCCCCCACCCTTGCCATCCGTGTGAAGGCCCCCTTCCTTGCCCCGATCCTTCTACTGCAAACACCCCAGCGTCCTGCTGGTCTCTGGCCTCCTCTTGCCGGGTTCTTCTTTCCAGGAGACCAGAGAACCCAAGTCTCCTCACCACGCAGCTCGCTTGAGATCCTGGTCACATCCTCTCCCAGGGAAGGGGGGTCCCACTTCTGACTTGACTCGGGACCCTGCCCCGTCCTCTTGCACGGGAGTCATTGCTCAAGCCTTCCTCAGGGCAGCAGTGCCACCCTGGCCTCGATGCCTAGGGACCCAAAGTTTCTGGCTTGTGTGTGTGTGCACGTGTGCGCATGTGCGTGCATGTGTGCGAGCATCGCGAAGGCAGAGATAGCTTAAGGCCAGAGAGGTGGGGAGACAAGACCGTCTGGCCGGAAGAGACACCCAAGAGCTTGGAGGGGCTCAGCCTTTCTAGATCACCAGATGGGCCGGCCAGCAAGCCACCAGAAATCCTTCTGTCTCCACCCCTCCCACTGAAGGCACGTAGGGCCAGGCCCTGCTTTTATGAATCCGCTGGGGATTGAACCCAGGTCTTCGTGCTTCCGCGGCAAGTACTTTACCTGCTAGTCTTCCCCAGCCTTCCAGGTCAGGCTCTTTTCCATTGCTCTCCCACCATGGCATAGCGTTCCTACTTGCTCCCCTGATTTTCTGCTACCCCCATTGCCTGTTAGATTTGGGAAGTCAGTGTTCATGTCCCCAAGTCCCTGCTCCCCCAGCGCAGGATACAGCCCGCTCCACAGGTGAATGATGCTTAACGCGGGTGAGGTGCGTCCCGAGGGGTGGTGTGGGTCAGTGCTCTGAGACAGGCAGCAGTGTGGTAATGGCAGCCAGTGTGGCGTTTGGGACTCTGAACACGAGTGCAGAACATACTCCAGTGCTTACAAAATGCCCGCCCACCCTTCATGCTCTGCCTTCCGGCCTTGCTTATGGGCAACACAGACCATGGACATTCCTTTATTGCTGTGTGGAGAGGGATTCTTGTGCATCCTATGTCCCCGGCCAAGTCGGAGCAGACTATGGGATTTTACAGTGTGTCGAGGACTAGGCGAGGGTTAGAATCTGAGGGTGAGAGTGGCAGAATTAAAATGGGAGGTCAACCCCTTTTAATTTTAGGTGATTGCTACGGCATGCTGGGTACTTTCAACCTTCTTGAGTCCATTGGCATTTATGCTTTGGCGTAACTTGGGCTCCCCAGGTCTTTGGCACATGCTATATAAATAGGCATAGCATAGCATCTCTCTCTGTCCCTAGACTGTAGGTGACAGCATGCAAGAGGGACACCGAGCAGCTACTGCTGCTGTTACTACTACAAGGAGCCCTGGGGAGGGCCAAAGTGGGGAGCCCAGGGTCCCCAGCCATCAAGGATCAAGGGACAGATGACCTGATCCCCAAGTTGTGCATGGGGAGGGACCTGGCCCCCCGGAAGAGCACATATGGCAGGCAGTGTTTTTCTCGTCATCCTCATGTTGTGTTTCTTAATTTAAAATGGGAAATTCCGTTATTTGGCGCCTCATCAATCATTTTTGTGAGCCGGGCTCCGTGGAAAGCATGGGAAACATTTATATTTGTGGCTCAAACTGTTGAAAATGTAAAACGATTTAAATAATATTAACATTTTAACAGCTTCCACTCAGGGCTCTGTGAAATGAACTATTATCTCTTGGAGTGTTTGTTAAAATTCAGCAGTGGGTAAGTGGCAAGCCCTGTGGGTGGCACATGTGGTTTTTTTGAGGGGGGAGAGACTGAGAAGAGACCCTGTGTGAGGTCCTAACAGAGACCTGTGTTGGGGACCATGGCTCCTAGTGGCTGAGATGGAGAGACCGAGGAAGGGGGTCACGGAGTCACAGCGGTGAATGGGACACACTGTGTCCTCAAAAGACCCTAGCGGCGGGGGACGTGACTAGAAAAATGCACCTTGGAGTGTGACATGGGCTATGCGTGGGAAGGGAGTTCTGGTGTGCTGCGAATCAGGAGTGCTTCCTAGAGGAGGTGGCCTCTAGGACGGTCCTTGGCATCCGGCAGTCATCGAATGAGGGGTAGGTCACTCCCAAAGTCTCATCTTTGACCTTCAAGAGCCAGTGCGGTGGTGGGCAGGGTCCAGACAGGGCAGGAGGAAGCATTCAGGACCACACCGCCACCTCTGTGTCTGTTGAGACCTGGGTGCGGCTCTGTGATGCGTTTACACTCAGGGCTATGCAGACGAGGGGTGGCCCGTGTGGACACTTGCTGGATAGCTGGTGGCCTGGGGGTGATAGGTCTAAATGAGCTGATACTCAAGGGGAAGATGGGGGGGGGTCCCAGACGATGAGATGTCGAGACGGCTTTCTGAGGGCCTCAGTGGGAGACACGGGCTTGGGGGGAGACAAGAGGGTGGGCGCGCTCGGTCTGTGCATTCTTATCTCTTCTTTCTAAAGCTTCTCTGCGGTCTCAGCCAGGACATGGTGGCATCTCTGTCACTGGGGCGCCGAGCAGATGCTGAGTGACAGATACGTCAAGCCTTTAGGCAAAGGGACTCCTGCATGAGACAGCCTCCCCCATCAGACCATCCCTGTCTCTTCAGGCGTGCAGCGGGGTGAACAGTGCTCATGCTGCAGTTTTCACCCCAGGTCCCTGAGGTCAAATGAAGCCATAAGGGTGGTTCCCCACGCCAATGGGACTAGTAGAGGGGAGACCCAGACGTGTCCTTGCTTCTGGGTGAGCCCAGGAAAGATGACATTGCCTGCAGCCGGGCTTGGGGAGGGGGAGAGGGAAGCTCCATTAGAAACCAGTTCCCATGGCATCTATCTTGGCCTTGGCCGTGTGGGCATCAGCGCGGGTCCTTGGAGGAGGCGCTGGTCAGGACATTGAGGGAGGAGCGTAGAGAGGGCAATTTGGGCAAGGGCGGGGCAGTGGGAAGAGAGGGAGGGGCACAAATGGAAATCTACATGGCTGTTGATCAGAGGAAGGTTGGGGACAGGTGACGCCTACCGGCGTGGGAAGACCCTCTGGTGTGTTTCAGTGCGGGCTGTCTGGAGACTCCCACCTGCCCACAGACTCTGCTGCGATGAGCTGACTGCCTTGCTGAGTCCCAGGCAAGTCACTCAGTCTCTCCGTACCACGCCTCTGCCATTGGTAAAACGGGATGTAGAACCTCTATGCTGCCTACCTGTGCTTCCTGCACTCAAGGAGCGGGGGTGCCTGATCTGGCGAAAGCCCACCATAGCGGGTGCGACGGCCCCCGAGTCACCGGACTGCTGCTGTCAGAGAGTCTCGAAGTCAATTGGAGTCCTGAGGGTTGGCGGGAGACGGAGCCGCGCTCTGAAGCTTGCGACAAGGCCTGTCTTTTCTTTGTGCTCTTTTCATATCACCGTGGGCTCTGGGAGAGAAGGGGAGAGTCTTTGATAGTCTAAATATTCCGCTCCCACCCAGATGGAGGGATTCCGAGGCAGAGCTATTATTAGAGTCTGAGTCTGCTGATCACAGGCTGTCGGCCTCGGCAGCCCCCTGCGCCCCTCACCAGTCAAGCATGGCGGGCTCGGGCTGCTTCGATGCAGCCTCCGCTGTGCTGTGGAGCCGCAGTGCTGGGGACCTGGGAGGCAGCAGGACATGCTTGCCATGTCTAAACTGTATTCCTTCTGCTGGGTCACGTGGGTCAGGGTGCTTGCCCTCTCTGAGCCAAGAAAGACAACACAGTGGGTACTAATGAGAAGGGTTTCAATCAACAGGAAAAATAAGCGGCTGTGTGTCTGAGACCTCACGTGTCCAAGTTCGAGCCTTCCACACTCTAGGTACGCGGCGCTGGGGAGTTATCTGTCTAGAAGATGTAGTAGGGCTTGATTTTTCTGGATCTTTCTTAGTGAGGCCGTGACTTCTTGGTGACAGCCAGGACATCAGCCTGACACGTGGCACTTCTTGTTGGAATTCTAGGCCACCTCTGACCCCCTACGGGCCTCCGGTCTATGAGCCGCAGAGGTGGTAGCCAGTTCCTACTGGGGACGGGGACGTGTTTTCCAGATCACCCTCCTCCATCGCTGTGCCCCGCACTCTCTCACCTCTCAGGACCGACAGCAGGATCCCAGCTTGCGCCAGGCTCACTTGTCACGACTTGTCCGGTGCTGTAGCTGCGACGATGCTTGAGATGTTGCCTCACTCCACTCCTGGTTTCAGGTGAGGACGTCGCCAATCTGAGTTGGTGGTTCATTTCACTAGACTTGGGGGTCCAGCTGGGTCACCTCTCTTCCACCTGGGGCCTGGGAAGTTCACAGGAGACAGAGTCCAGTTAAGCACCCAGAGAATGTTTTGTGTTATAACTTAGGCGGCCAATCTGAAGCGGACCATACCCGTCCCTACTAGCTTCAGTGAGTCGACGGCATCTCTAGCCCAAGGAAGTCACCCTGACCTGCTGTGGCTCATCACAGTCCCACGTCCCTACACCTCCTATTGCCATATCAGGCCTGTGTGTGTGTGTGTGTGTGTGTGTGTGTGTGTGTGTGTGTGTGTAGAGCTGTGACGCTGACATTGTTACCTATTGGAATCTCAGGTCCTGGCCATACCCGTGCAATCAAGTGAGTGTCTTGTGGGTGACCCTGGGCCTCGGCGGATATGCCTTTCAGCTCCCCAGGGACTTTGCTGTGCAGTCTCTAGGAGAATGGCTATTACAGAGCAGCCATTCTGGCTCCCAGGGGACACGTGGCAATGTCTGGGGACGCTCCCGATTGTTGTGCCTAAGAAAGGGCTGCTGGTCCCTGGCTGGGAGTGGCTGGCATGCCATACGCTCCCGCAGCAGTGAGCCAGGCACCATCCTGCCCAGAGGCCTGTGGCGAGAAAGCTTGGGGTCCAGGCTCTGGAGGACTAATACCAGGTGGTCCCCTCGGCCTCCCCTCCCGCCCCCCGACTCTCCTTACTCTTGTGCATGCAGGGCGCCCTGAACGAATCCTCTTCCGGGGCTCTCGCAGCTTCCTTGGGTGCGAGCCTCTCTGTGCGTGGGACTCGGATGCCGCCGTGAGGTCTGCGATTCTGCGATGGACGCCGGGTTCCAGGAAGCAATGCATCCGCTTGGCAGAGACCCTGGTGTTTCTGAATCTTCTTTTTGCTCCTATGGCAACCTGTAAAGAAAACAACGTGGGCCTTACTTTTGCCCACTTTGCAGGTAAATGTGGACCAGGACTTTGTATCCGCGTCTGGGGTTAGGGCTTGCGTTCAGGACTTTCCACTCTCTGAACGGTGATCTTTCGAGATGAGGAGCGTCTCTTCCTCATCTCAGCCATTTCCACCTCCACTCTGGGTGAGGTTTTGAAGTCTCCAAGGCAGCCTAAACACGTGCTGTGTTGCGCTGAGTTGAGGCTCAGGCAGATGGCCTAAGACAGAGATTCTCAATGTTTAGTCTGGCCACGTTAGCATTCCCCTGGGAACTTCAGAAGTCCTCTCCGACCCCTGAATCAGACCCTCGCTATGTGGCCCAGGCTGACTCCAAACTCCAGTCCTCCTGCTCCAGCCTTCAAGAGCTAGGATTACAGGCATGTGCAGCCATGCCTGGCCGGCATAGCATCTGTGTCTTAACAAGTTGGCAGCGGGTGGGTTGGGGTGGGGGTTTGATGCTTGTCCTCTGAAGTTTAAGGAGCTGTAGTCTGAGATCTGGAGGCAGGTTCTGAAATCCCCAGGGGCTGGTGACCTGCGGAGACTAGGGTAGTGATCCCAGACCCTAGGCTGAGCTTGGAAGCTGGAACTAAGTAATATCCAGTCAGTAGAAGAACAAAGCGACAGAGAGGAGGAGAGGGAATGGGGGTTAATTTGGAGGGGGAGAATCAGGGGTCCCAGATGAATGCAGCTCTGCCCCTCATAACCTTTCAGGAGCCCCATGTCTCTTGACAAGATTCCAATTTGGTAAGTAAAATGTCTCGATATCCCCACCGCACAGGAGACGTCCTGATCTGTCTGTACGTACTGGAGGAAAAGGAGATCATCAGGATATGCCTAATGTGCCAAACTTCTCTCTCACTCACGTCCCAGAGCTTGACCCTGTAAGGAAGCTTGGGAAAGGAATCCAGCCTGTGCTCAGCTCCTCCCAATACACAGTGCCCGTCCCCCTTGCCATGCTGCAATTGCTGATTTCCTCTGGTCCATCTGAAAACCTGACCTCTTCCTACCTGCCTGCCTGCATATTGTAGACCCTGTTCCATCGGCCTGGAATGCTGTGCCCTCATCTCTCCATCCCTGCCCCAGGCAGCTATAAACAGTCAGGGATTTCCCTGGTATTCTGCTTCTGCTACCTATTTGTTTCCCAGTCCTCGATCCAACTTGCATCTTCATCTTCAATGACTAAGCGGCTCCTTCTCTTTATCCCTCTGACCCTAACTCAGACCAGCAGCCTCAGCCTCGGCCTCAGACCAGATCAGCATCGGCATCAGATTAGTTTCAGTCTCAGGTCAGATCAGCATCTTCAGCATCTTGCGTTGGCTTCAGGATCAGCATCAGCATCTCCTTCAACATCAGCATCTCCTTCAGCATCAGCAGCTCCTTCAACATCAGCAGCTCCTTTAACATCAGCATCTCCGTCAACATCAGCATCTCCTTCAACATCAGCATCTCCTTCAACATCAGCATCTCCTTCAACATCAGCATCTCCTTCAGCATCAGCATCTCCTTCAACATCAGCAGCTCCTTCAGCATCAGCACCGGCACCATCAGTACCAGCTTCAGCATCAGTAAGGAACTTCTTTAGACCTGAACAATTTCCCAGGTCCGCCCCAGACTGAACCGGAAACTGTGCAGTGGTGCCTACCAATGGGAAGGGCTTTAAAAACTCTCCGAGTGGCTCTCACACATTGCGGAGTCAAGAAGCGGCTGTCTGAACCAGACACGATGGCGCAGGCCTGTCCCCTGGGCTGCTCAGAAAGCTGGGGCGGGAGAATTGCAAGTTCAAGACCTGCTGGAGCTACGGGGAAGCTCTGTCTCTAAATAAGAGGGAAAAGGGGGGGAGATTGTGGCTTAGTGGTAGAGTATTTGCCAAGCATGTGTGAAACCTAGGTTCAAGTCCCAGCAGTAACACACACACACACACACACACACACACACACACACACACACATACACACACACACACACACACACACACACACACACAGATACACAAATGATTATGGAGTCTGGACAACTTTATTTTTGACCCGTGGGTGAATCCTTACACACATGCACACACCCATGTGACATGGGGAGTGGGCGCTGCAGAGCAGGGTCAACCTCTGCTTGAGGGTGGGTAGGCTGGCACCAGCTGGGGGGCTGTTCCTTCCAGGAGGAGGGACCCCTTCCCTACTCTCATCTGTCCTGACTCTGCACTTAAACTCCCTGTGGCTCCCAATGCTCCCACACACCCATACACAGGCACGGCCCCAGCCCAGCCTCCGAGGCAGGCCTTGAAATGCTGATCTGTATAAGGGCGTCACCACGTGTGGCCGCTGGGTTTCCTCTAGGATGCCTGTATTAGAAAATGTCTGAATATTCATTGGGACGTGGCTACCTTATCAGTGAATAAATTCTCCTGTCTGCCCTTATCCTTCAACAGTCTCTTGGGGAGGGGTAGTATTCCTTGATATCGCCCTCATCCATGGTAAACTATTGATAGGACAACTATCATTCAGGTCTTTTAAAGTGGACTTTGCTGCACTGAGTTTTTGGGTATAACATCCTGTTCCGACGAGAGGGTATTGTTTAGCAGCATCCCTCACTCTCCTGGCTCTTAACATTCTCACTGCTCCCTCTTCTGTGAGGTCACTGAGCTGTGGGCTGGAGTGGGGAGTGATCCTGATGTCCTGTTGGTAACGGAACATTCCACAGCCACTTGTCCTCCGTGTTAGGCCAGTTGTGATTCTGTGCCTCGAACACCTTCCATTGCATAAGGACGCTTCTTGGTTGGCTTCTGAGAGCTTCCCTATCTATGGGTGTGATACGCGTTCAGACGGCAGTGACAAGAGAATCCTTAACTCACCATGGTGGCAACGTAAGCCTGTTCTGGCCTCCTCTGGTCTTCTGGGGGACATTCAGGAAATGGCAGAGAGTAAATATGATGGCCAATCCCAATATCAACCCTAAGAGACCTAGGATCACTTTTTTTGGGGGGGAGGCTTCTGGGAAGCCTGTGGGGATGATCTAAGAAGACTGGGATCCTTGAGCTGAATAAACAGAAAGGGAACTGGGCAGCTGCAGGCATCCGTCCCTCTCTGCTTCCTGATTAGGGCTGTGATGGGACCAGCTGCTTTCCAGCCACCACGTTGTGACTTCCCCACTAGGATGGGGTGTGACCTTGGATTATGAGTCCAAATAGGCTTTTTTCCCCCCCTTAAATTGCTTTTGAAAAGGTAAAAAGGTATTCCATCGCAGCAATGGGAAGAGAAACTAAGATGGAGAATGAAACTAGTACTCTGGGGTAGGCTGTCCAGAAGATGAGGCAGCGGTCGCCTGCCTTGACATCTGACTTATTTGCTTATTTATTCAAAACAGGATCTCTCAGATCCTGGGCTTGTCATGAACTCATTCCACAGCCAAAGATGACCTTAAACTTTTTTTTTGCATATGCATATGTGCATATGCATCTGTGTGTGTGTGTGTGTGTGTGTGTGTGTATTACGGGGCACTTTGTGTGCCTGTGGAGGCTTCGAGGTGACTTCAGGAATCACCCTGGATTGCTTCAACCTCCTATTTGCTTCGCTCTGCAGTTTCTCAAGCTCTGCTTTCCAGAGCTGGAAGTGCAGGCCCCTGCCATTTCCAGCTGATATTTTTTACTTGGGTTCTGGGATCTGAATTCAGAACCTTCTGCTTGTAAGGCAGAGGCTTAACTGTTGAGCCACCTCTCCAGCCCGACCTTAACTCCTGATCCTCCTATCTCTGCCTCTCTAGTGCTAGGATTGCATGTATGCACCCTCACACCATGCCATGCTGGGGAATAGAACTCAAGGCTTCAAGTCTGCTAGGCAGGCGTTTTACCTCCTGAACTACATCCCTACCTTGGCTTGCCATTTCTTGATACTGTTACGGAAACAGAATTTTTGAGGTTTTGACTCTGTGTGTGTGTGTGTGTGTGTGTGGTGTTTCCATTTCTGCTTTGCAAACCAGCTTTCTGGCCTCAGGGTCAGTGTGGCCATTTGGGTAGCACCCCCAGGACAATTCCTGTCTGTCTGTGTGTCTGTCTAAAGTCTGGTGACAGTGTTGCTCTTGCAGAAGAAAAGGAGGAAGAGGGAGAGCCCAAGGGAAGCAGGAAGAGAGAGGAGGAGGGTTTCCTGGGAACCAGGGGATGTGTCCAGACTGGAGTGAAAAGTGCTGCCTACATTCTTAGTAGTGGGGCTCCATGTCTCCCATAGCAACCTGGTGGAGTGTAGCGGGGTGGTTTCCAGCCTCCTGAAGATTCCATCCCCCAGTGTGGGACAAACGCAGGGCGCAGGGCAGGCAGCGAAAGGAAGCGAGACTGGAGGTAGTGGTGTACGTGCTGCAGATTAGTGGCTTTCCAGAGAGGATGATGCTCAGGCTGGGCTTTGAGGATGGACTAGGAGTTCTAGGTACAGGGGCCAGAGGCATGATGTCAGGTTTGTGTTCACGGGTGCACAGAAAGGAAAACTTGCATTTCTTAAGGTCATTCCTGAATTTTGTTACGGCATTGATTTGGATAGTCTTCCTCCCTTGATTCTAAATTGGCAGCTTCCAATGCTCGATTAGAGGTAAACAACAAATGTGTACTGGGTATCCCTTTGTGACAGACAAGACACTATCCCCTGGAGACTGAGAGACCCACAAAACGGAAACCTTACTCCTAGGAGCTCACAGCTCAGGTAGGTATGGTGAACCTACATAATGAGATGGCTAATGAGAGTAAGGGAAAGCACATGCAGCCGATGTCTGTGGAGAATGGAAGAGAGAGAGGAGACCTCGTGGTGGCCCAGAGCAATCTGGGGAGGCTCCCTGGCAAAGGAGCGTCTTGCGTAGAGATTTGGCTGAGGGCTCGGCATTCTAAACGACAGAAGCAAGGCTGGGGCTGGAGAATATCAGAACCTCGAGAGCCATCGCAGTGGACCGCAGGCTGCTTCAGAGCCCAGGCCACCACCAGACTTCTCAGCACGGGTAGGAGGCACGTGACACCACGTGACTGAGCGCGCCCCAGGCTTGGGCATCTAGGGTAATAATGATTTTGATGACACAGCTCCTGGGGTCCTCTGGGACAGCAAGAGTGGTGTCACTATCTCTGAGTCTGGGACAGAGGACAGCTAGACCCCTGCTCAGTGACTCCCTAAGGACAGACTGAGCTTGACTTAACCCAAAGGGTACCCTGAAGTGGCTCTGCTCAGTGCCCATGGCTCCCAAGGCAGATGCCGCCAGTATCATCAACCACATCCCCACTTCGTGCTATGAAGTTCAATGGCTGACCTTATGGCATGTGTGGGGCACCCCGTGGGAGCTCTCTCTCCTGAGAGCCAGGTTTACTAAACCCCGTGGTGCCATCTTGCCTTCTCCTTAGGCTGGAGGCAGGAGTCAGAGATTGTCTCAAGGGTGGGCACAGGAGACCTGCTTAGGACCAATCACAGAGAGGGCAGCTTCTCTAGCTAGACCTGAGCCAGAGGCCATGGTGGAATCCCTGCTGGATCATGGGAGTGGTTTGCCGCCACGTCTCCTGGACCACGCCTTTCTCAAACAACTGGGAAAATGCCACGTGCCATGGGACTCAAATGCCTTTGGTGGTGGGTAAGAAGAGCTTCCAGGGCTGGGGAGGCAGCTCGGGCCGTGAAGTACTTGCACAGGAGCATGAGGTCCTGAGTTTGAACCTCATTGTCTGTATAAAACCAGGCATAGTAACATCCACCTGCAATCCCAGCACTGGGGAGGCAGAGACGGGAATCGCTGGTCACCTAGTCTAGCTAAATTAGCCAGCTCCAATTGAGACCATGTCTCAAAAAAATTAGATGGTATGTGATTTGACCTTTGGCCTCCACACTTGAAGACACACACACATACACACACACACACACCCCTTTGAATACTGCAGGAAACTGTAAGCATAGCATTCTTGACTTGCAAAGCAAAAGGGAAGAGTGGTTAGACATCGTTACTTGCATTGTAGGGTTCATCTTCCCCACACCTCCCTATACCATCTCCATCTTCTGGGTGATGAAGCTTGGGTTTTAGAGACCTGGGTGTCCCCTTTAGTCACCCTTAGAGCTGTGTTGGAGCTCAGGTCTGCCTAAGGCCAGGGTCAGTCTCCTGTAGGCTATAGGAGTGGGCGTAGCTAGAGAACAGCAGAGGGACAGAGAAGGGGACCACCAGGGACACTGTGCAAGGGCTTCCCTTCTCCGATGGTCCCCAGTCCTCGCTTTGCAGGGTTGGTGGACATATGTTCCAGTAGGCAGCGAGAAAATCAGGCTCAGAAAAGGGAGTATGATGCCTCCAGGAACAAAATCAAGCCTGATTCATAGTGCATGCTCAGGAAATGTGTGCAGAATGCAGCAGATGTGTGCAGGCAATGTACAGATGAATGTAGGGGCCTCTTAGGAGGTGTGCAAGTGTGTGTGCTCACAAGGATGTGAATGTATTTGTGTGTACATATGCACATTTGTGTGCGTATGCTTGTGTGTGTGTTTGCATGATCATGAATGTGTGTTTGTGTATAAGTATGCATTTGTGAGTGTGTGCGTTTGTGCACCTCTGTGCACATTTGTGTTAGCATGTTTGCACGTGTGTGTTAGTATATGTGAGTGTGAGTGTGTATATGTGTGTGAGCGTGTGCGTGCGTGTGTGTGTGTGTGTGTGTGTGTGTGTGTGTGTGTGTGTGTGTTAATTTGGCAGCATTGCCCATAGATGCGGATCTGCATGTTTGCAGAAGTTCTGAGAAAGCCGCTCTCTCCCCTCCATCACAGAGAGTCACAGGAGAGAATTTGTTCTGGGCTTGCTCTGTGCTGGGAATGAGTCAGGCCTGGGGACTGAGACTTCCTAATTCCCTCCCCTCATGGTGCTTACAGAACTCGTAGAAGACCAACACTGACAGCCAACAGCCGGGGGGGCTCATCTCTGACCCCAGGATGCAAATGCAATCAAGACAACCACGTCCTTTCTCCCGAGAGGAGAAACCAGACAGTCAAGCACAAAACAGCCAAAACAGCAAACTCCAAAGCAGACAGAAATGGCTTTGGCTGCAAAGCATGGAGGAGGATGTGAGCCTGGGGCTATTTTCCAGAGGATGTCAGTCAGGGAACTCTGACCCAGTGGGCACCCTCGGAACCGTGTCCTGTCTCGTGCAAATGGGCCAGGTGGGGAAAGTGTCAAGGCAGAACATTTTAGGCAGAACAAATTGCATGTGCAAAGGCCCTGAGAAGGCAAGGACTTACAGTCTGGGGGGCCAGAAAGTGATGGCTATGGGTGGAGACGGGGGAGTGACAGAGAAAGAGAAGGACGTTAGAATGGGGAAGATGAAACTAGTGAATACGGGACTGTGCCAGGTAAGGCCCAGGTGTTTGCAGCTCTTGCAAATGCTACAGCAGCATCTGGCCAGGCCAGCCAAGCCTTCTAACACGTAAGTACTGAAAGACAAGGAAACCCTTTTACCATCCACTCCAGGTGTGGTCCAAAGCCAGGAAGCCGCGAGAATCTAGGTCATGGTGTGAGGGTCAGAAGAAGAAATTGCAGGATCCCGTCGCTTCTTAGAGAGAATAAACAGATTGCAGGGGTGGGCATCACAGTGGGAGGCCAGGGAGGACCTCGGGAGTCCAGAGTCAGGAAGGTGACGTCAAAGACACGTACGTATCCAGGCGGGGCAGCCTGTCCAGCATCCACTAGAGTCTGCAGGTCTGGCTGGTCTAAGACAAGGATACAGAAAGGAGCTGTGTAATGGAGACAGGTAAAAGCTGTCCTTCCACTGAAGCCTGGAGCCCCACAACGTGACATACTTGGAACAAGGTCACTGCTGATGTAATTAAGCTAAGCTACCAAAGAGGAGGTCCTTCTGCCCCAGGCTAGTACCTAAACCCACGCACGAGGGTCCCACAGGAGACAGGGTTGATCTGAGACCCAGGGAAGAAGTTGGCTGTGAGCGCAGAGGCCACAGATGAAGGGACCTGAGGAATCATCAGGGGCTAGAGGAACCTGGGACAGGGTCTCTTGTCCTGCACCTTTGGCAGGAATGTGTCTCTGCAGACACCTTGATTGCAGATGTCTGGAAGCTTCCAGACTCCTGCTTTCCTGTCGCTTTAAGCCTGTCATCTGTGTTCAGCTCAAGGGAATCAAATACCAAGCCCAACATGTGTTGTTCCGTGGGAGCCCCGCGCCCTACCTGGGCCCCCTTTTCGAGGCTTTTCTTTCCCTATGTGTCTGTGTTCACCCCTCCCACTCGCCCCCTCCCCATTTATATTAGAATAAGATTGAATTTTCTAGCTTTCAGATTTGGAAACCACGGCCATTCATCAGCTGTCAGGGCGATGCCGTAAACAAGGGGCTTTAAAAACCATGTTTGCTTTTTAGGGTGATAATACCGGGGAGGTGGCACGGGGAGGGTTATACATAATGCATGCATTTTAATGGGCCGCGCACTCCAGCCCTCTTTAGTCAGAACGATTCGTTTTAATGTTCAAAATAAATATCAGAGACAATTTGCCAACAAAGCTGATTTTCTCCGCCCGCCATTAACTTAATCTTTATACCTCAGAGCCTAATGATGGAGGGGCTGTGGGGTGGGAGGAGGCCTCGGTTTGTCAGTCAGCAGCAGAAGCAGTCCGTATGGTCATGAGTCGTGGGGTGATGGCCTGTCTTGGTTTGTGCAAGTGGCGTCATTGCCCCGAGGGGAGATGGAGTGGTAGTGTCAGTATTCTGTGATTTTGATGGGCAGAGCCACACGACTTCATGTGGGCTGATTGAGACATGGAGACGATTCTTGGTTTGTATTGACATGCTGTGTGGTTGGGCTAATCATGACCTTTACCAATGGGGAAACTGAGCTCCCGCAAGCCCGGAGTCATGGCCTGGGGACACTGAGCCCCATGGGTTTTGTCGGCTGCTGCTTAGAGAATCTTCGTCTTGGAGTTGTCTCCAAGTGTCCACCCCCTCTTGGCCCCTGCCGGCTCCTGAGTCTTCTCCGGCCCCAGGGGCTCTTGCTGCACGTGCAAAGGACACGCAGAGCGAGCTCTGGCTTCACTGACTCCCGACCTTGTGCAGCTGCTGCTGGGCAGTGGAGCTGAGCACAAGGAGACTCAGAGGAGGGCTGGCCGGGAGCAGCCCATTCCAGATCCAAAGCTCTCAGTCCGTCCTTTGTTGTTGTGTCCTAGCAGCAGGGCCGGGCGATGTGGCGAGAAGAGAGATGTCCTTCTCAGGTCTGGAAGCCTGGCTGTCTACATGAAGGCTGAGCACATACTGCATGTGGCGTCGTCCCATGGCCGCAGAAAGAAGGGAATGTGAGTGCAGGAGACGGAACTTGCTGTATCTATCATCTGTCACCCATCTATCTACCATCTATTGATCTACATCCCTGTCTATCATCTATCTCCCTTTTTATATCCCTATCTCCCTCTCTATCTCTCTCTATCTCTCCTCTTCTATCTATCTCTATCTCGTCTGTCTAATCTATCTATCTAACTATCTATCTATCATCTATTCTGTCTGTATCTATCATTGTCTATCACTATTGTATCTATCTACCTATTATCTATCTATCTTTCAATCATCTATTGGCCATTATTATGTTCTATCTATCATCTATCTATCTATCATTATCAACCTATCATCTATCTTCATCATTATCATTTACCTATCTCTATTTTTTCTCTCTCTCTTCTACTTACCTACTGATCTAACATCTGTTTTTCTCTTTTCTTTTCTGTGGTGTTGGGTACCAAGCCTGACTCATGCTAGGCAAGCTTTCTTGACCACTGACCTGCATCATTAGCCACTGGAATTTGTTTGTAACCATCCTGCTCTCAATGTCACTGAACGATTTTAACATAAAAAGCTCAACCAGAGCCAGCGAGATAGTTCGATGACAAGGCACCTGCTCACAGACCTGGAAACCTGCATTCCATCCTCAGAAACCCCTTGGTGGAAGGAAAGAATCGATGTTGAAAGGTGTTGTCTGCTGGCCTTTCTGTGCTGCTACGACATATGTTTCCCCTCTCTCTCTCTCTCTTTCTCTCTCTTTCCTTTCTCTGTCTTAAACAATGAAATAAAGATAATACTTCAAAACTAGAAGTCAACCCATCTATGAAGATTCAGCCTCTCTAGCCTAATAGACCCACCTCCCAACATGTGGGCCTTGGGGAGACATTTCTAGAACATGAATTTTAGGGACAACTTCAAACTGCAGCAAGCAAGAGCTGCCCTCTCCCCGGAGCCCGGCAAGCTCCCAGGCACTGGCTGAGGGGCCGGCGTGGGAGAAGGACTTCCCGAAGAGTGTCCAGTGCCAGGCACTGGAGAGGAAGCATGGAAGTTTTGTTGCCTCCTGGGTCTTGGTGAACCTCTGCTGGGGGAGGCGGGGCCTCTTCTGAGTGAGCTGAGGAGGAGAGTGTACACGACTGGAATGATTTATTCCTTCCTCGGTTCATTTACAAAGAGCCGAGTCTCCTATTGCATGTCAGGATAAATTCACCTAAACATTCAGATTTTTGGGAGCTCCCAGGGCCTAGGTGTTTCGCGGCTGAAGGTGACTCTGAGCTGAGCTCCCTCTGCCTGAATATCACCCTCACCTGCCTCTGCTCGTCCCCACAGGGCATGTCACAGGTGCCAAAGAAAGGCTGGCTGTTGGAGTGAAGCGATCTCTGGCGCCTGTCCTTCAAAGGCCCTGTCAACTGTCACCTGGTCCCCGCTCCATTAGGGCCCCAGCTCCTCCCTCAGGAGACTCATGGGGGAAGCCATGGATCAGCACAGTTCAGGTGTTCCCACGTAACTTCCCAACACTATGGGCGAGTCCCACCCAGCCCTCTGGAGGCCCACTGGGTATCACCTATCTGAATCTGGGAAGTTGGTACCTTTTGGCTCAGGTGGTCCAGGGTCAGGTGCCACAGGTGTTTGCCCAAGTGTCAAGATTCGGAGGCAAGCCTTGGGGCTACAGCATGGGTCACCACAACAGCTAGAAGGCACTCAGGTGGCTGCTGGAGCTGGGGAATGTGGGAGACCCGCCCCTTGCAGGCCAAGTGGGGAAGGCAGTAAGGAAACAGCTGGGCGCTGATGTGAGACTCAGAGATGTGTCTTCAGCGAAGCGAAGCAAGGACCAGAGAGTGCGCACAAGCCCGCCGCGGGTACAAAGGACGACTGGAAGCACGGCGCCAGCGTCTCTCCCTGGCATGAAACCTGGCTATGCCACTTGCCCGCTGCATGATGTGGGCAAGTCACTTCAAGCTGTCTGGGTGTAATCCCAGGACTGTGGGATGGAGCTGGTAAGAGCACTTTCTCAAGAGTCGAGAGTTATGAGGACTGGATGCTTCCGGCATATCAAGCATGCGGAGTTGGGGTGGAAGCAGGTCTTCCTTAGCTTATCATCCTCTCTCTCTCTCTCTCTCTCTCTCTCTCTCTCTCTCTCTCTCTCTCCTTCCTTCCCTTCCCCCTCTCTCTGTAGAAGATGTCACTTGAATGTGTGTGCCTCTGGAGGCATAAGGGCATCTTCAGGAATCATCCTGGATCGCTCTACCTCCTATTGCTTTGCTCTGGGATTCCCCAAAGCCTTCTAGGATCAGAATTGTAGGCTTCTGCCATATCTGCCTGGCATTTTTACAAGGGATTTGGGATCTGAACTCAGGTCTTTTTGTTTATGAGGCAAAGACTTCAGCCCCTGAGCCACCTTCCCAATCTCTATGATTATCATCTTTGTGTGTGCGTGTGTGCCGCGCGCGCGTGTGTAAGTATGCATGTGCATGCGTGAATGCAGAAGTGCACGGGTTATGGTCAGAGGACATCCTCAGGTGTTAGTTTCACCTCATCAGAGGCAGGCTGTGCCCGTGAGCTTCCAAGGGTTCCCTGTCTCCTCCTCCCTGTCTCCTCCCCCGGCTCCTCCCCCGGCCCCTCCCCGGCCCCTCCCCCGGCCCCTCCCCCGGCCCCTCCCCGGCCCTCCCCCGGCCCCCTCCCCCCGGCCCCTCCCCCCGGCTCCTCCTCCTGCCTCAGCACAGGAGCCCTGGAAGATTTCAAACACTTGCTTCCTCATCTGGCTTTATGTAGGTACTGGAGCTCTGGACTCAGGTCCACAGCAAACACGAGGACCCAAGTATGGATTTCCAGAACTCATATAAAAGTACCTATAATCCCAATGCTCTTATGGGGATATGGGGAAGATGGAGACAGGAAACTCAAAGGTCAACTAACCTGGTACATACAGCAGTGTGTACCAGAGACCCTGTGTCTGGTAGACCAGGTTTAAGCCTCATGATTGAACCTATGTATGCTATTAGATGGCAGAGAACAGATGATGGTGATGGTGATGAAGTGAAGTATGGAGCTGAGGATGACCTTGAATTCCTGATTCTTCTGCCTCCACCTCCTAAGGTTTGGGACTACAGATGTGCACCACTATACTTGTGTATTAGTCAGGGTTCTCTGAAGAAACAGAATCTATAGAATGTAATATATATCAATAAGTATTAAAATAACTCACAATAAAAATAGTGTCCTTCAAAGTAGCTGCCCGCGGCCGCTTTGTTCTTGACTGAAATGTTCCACAAAGCCAAAAGATCCCAAGAAGGTCTCAAGCCTTTGCGCCTCTGGAGGGTCAAAGATGCTGGGTTCCGACGTCATTGAAGAACAGCTGGGCTCCAATGTCAGTGATGAACAACGAACAACAGCAAAACCTTGAGACCAGGCTCCAAAGGCAGCGGGAACAGCAACAACATGGTGGAAAAGGTGAAGCTCTTAGTCAGCCAAGGTGGAAGCAGCAGCAGCAACAAAGAAGCCACGATGTTCTAAAAGCAAACGATGCTCGATGCTCACAGAGTGGACCGCTTAGCAAGTCGACACCAGATAAGGGAAGAGCAAGTCCCTCCTCCTCACATCTCCTATTATCTGGTCCACCACTGGAAAGCACCACCCACTATGGGCTGGGTTCTCCACAGCAATCAATCAAGTACTTGCAGGCTTGTTCAGGGGTCATTCCAACCATTAACCTTCCACAGCTGCACCTCAAACAGTCTGCAACTGTCAAGTTGACACCAAAATGTAACCATAACAACTTTTGTGGTGCTGGGGACGGAACCCAGAACTTCGTGCATCCTGCAAAACCACTATGCCCTGAGCTACACCCTCAGTCACCCAAGCTACATTTGTAACACCAGCCTCTGCTCTGTGGCTTCAGAGTGGAAACTCTAGGCTCAAGGTGAACGTGGATCAAGGGGTAGACAGAGCTGCATGACTGATTTCTCTCATTGTTCTGTTCTGGTCCAAGAACTACTTCCCATTAGCTTCTTGGGAGAGCAGCCACTTCCAGGCCAGTCTCGGTTCCTTTATCCTGTCCCCACCCAGATTGCTTCCCCAGGGCTTCTACACACACACACAGAACATTCTTGCTCTGGTCCTGTGGGGGCCTGGACCCCACTCAGCAGTCTCCTTGCCTCCTGGCTCCTGATCTAAGCCCTTGCAAGAATCTCTCTCACATCCTAGTTGGGAAGACGCTGAGGTTTGGATGTAGGTGGTGTTCATGTCTCGTAAAGTTCACATAGGGAACTTGTCCCCTGGTGTGAAGACAATAAGAGGTAGAGGAATCTGGAAGAGGCGGGGCTTAGTGGGAAACAGGTCATTGAGAACATGACTGAAGAAGGGATTAAGACAGTTCTTGTGGAGCCCTGGTTAGTTCTTTCAAGACAAAGACTGGCCCCTCTCAGCTTTTTGACCTTCTATCTTTCCATGTAATCTCCGCCTCTTTTCCTGGCTCAGCCCATGATACAATCTGTTCTGTGACTCAGCCAAGGAGAACCTTGGCTCAGCTCCATATTCTTAAACCTCCCAAACTATGAGCTAAATGGACCCCATTATAGATCCCTAGCCTCGGGGATTTGTAGTAAGGGTAGAAACTGGACTAATACAGAAGTCACCTGCCTCTTCCCCTCATGCACTTTAAGTTCACCCTTAAAGAGCAAGATCAAGTACAAAGGTTTAAGGGATCTGGGTTTAAAGTTTAGCTCTGTGTTTGGAACTTGGTTGCTTACTAACCCTTCCTAGGCCTCGGGTTACCCACCTGGAAAATGTGCACAAAGGCACCTTGCCAGAGAGTGGCTGCAGACGCGGTGACTTAACACGTGTGACCCTGGACCAGCACTGTCTATAGACGGACTGCACTGCTCGTAACAGACGTAGAGAGCAAGGGTCTGAAAAGCCCTGATGTTCTGGTGACGCATCAGCTTATTTTGCAGAAGTCTCTATAGTTGATTGGGAAGAAAACCAACTGGAAATGAAAAGTTGGTCCTTCTATAGGGAGAACTTGGGAAGTCTTGACCAAACAGCTGTCATCCGACCATGGTGAAGTAACCCTTTGCTCTGGATGTTTAGAAAGCAGTACATCTGTGATGATTCATTTATTGAGACTCATTGGGGGCAAGGAACAGAGGAAAAGCCCAATTCTTGACATTTTCAGGGCGTGGACAGAGGTAAGTTTGTTCAGTAAAGCTTAGGTAATTAGCCTTCTACTATATATTATAATTGGGGTAAAGTGGGTGGGACCAGGAGAAGCCCACCCCTGAGTCCGTTGCTTCCCCAGCTTAGCATACTTCTGTGATGGAAAATCCAAGCAAGAGTTCCTTTGGATCTGTCCTTCATCTTCCCCAAGCTCAAGTCAGGAGTTTGTCCTCTTCTCTCTGCACCCCCCCCCCCCCCCCCGTCTCCCCCTACTTTTCCCCACCCTCATTTCCTTTTATTATGAAAACCGGGAAAATGACAAGTAATTGCTGGGAGATGTTAGAAAGATTGCATTTTGTTTTGCAACTATCAGCTTAAAAATAACGTTTAAGAGATTATGAATGGGTGATTAACTATTTTTTCCATTACTTCTCTCACAGACGCAAACGCAAGATGCCTGCGATACACACAATAAAGTCAGAGGCCTCGCTTCAGAAAGTGAGGGGAAAAAGCTGATATCCACACCTGACAAGGAGCAGGGCCTTCTAGAGAAAAAAGAGTTACTCTCAAGTTCCGGAGAGGGCTGAACCTGGTAGGAGAGGGCAGACTAAAGTCTGGGTACCCTCGTTGATTCCCCCTCCTCCCCTCCCACCTCATTCTTACGGGAAGCAGCAGCTCATGGACTGTAGTTGGATTTCCTATTTACTGCCTTTCCTGAGTCAGTTTGTTTTGGGCGGCTCTATTGCGCCATTCTGGGAGATGTTGTTTATCATTTAAAAAGAACAATTTTAATACCTACATTTGCTGTATAGCATGAGCCATAAATGTGATTTAGGTTTCTTTTCCTAATAGACTCTGCAGGCGATCGTATGAGGCTCCAGAAAACCTTCCTGCAAGCGGTATCTGTGAGCATGAGTGACTTCCTCTTTCACAAAAATTTCCCTTTGTTTCTCGGTGGTACTGGGCATTGGAGTACTGGATATTAAGTACTTTGTGGCGGTACTGGCCACTGAACAAGGCCTCACACATGCAAGTGCTGTATTGTTAAATTACATCCTTGGTTCTTTAAAAAATTTTTTTTTCCAAACACCTTGCTAAGTTCCTGAGGTAGGTCTTGAACCCGCAATCGTTCCTGCCTCAGCCCCCTGAGTTTCTGGGGTTGCTGACCTGCACCATTGAGCCTGCCTGAAAGTTTTGCTTTGTATTGCATCTGGCAGTGAATGGAATGGCAACTTAAGGAATGGACTGAGCTGTGTGCGTTTTCCTTGCAGGGAGTGTATGGCCCCCTCCTCCTCCTCCAGAGGATTTCAGAAGAGGCTGGTGTCTGGGCAATGAGGCGCTGGGGTCCCACACTGGTGCGTCATGGAGGTTTGGGGCCACCTGTTGTTCCTCCCGCCTTTCCGGCTTCCTCGTCTGCACCTCCAGCCTCAGGGCTGCTCAGGGTCAGCAGCACCAGCAACCCAAGAGCTTGGCTCTGGCCAGCTCAGGACGTCGGTGGCTGGGCCCAGTGCTCTGTCACAGACCATCCAGGCGATTCTCATGCCTGTGTTTGAGATGCTGGGACCCACTCAGACCCGAGAAAACTGCTCAGCCTGCACGGCTCCCTGAACGCAGTGGCTTCTGGTCTTAGGAGGTGTAGACCCACCAAAAGCTTCGGATTCAAGATGTCACGTGACCAAAATAGCAGGTCCAGCTTTGACCACCAGACTCAGGTCACATGTTGACAGACGGCGGTGAATGTCCCAATACAGTGAGTGAGAGGGGGGCATTGGAAGCCAAAAACAGCCTTGCTCATACTGAACCCTAGGATGATACCTATGTGTACAACTACTAAACCCCTGTCCCTATTATATATACATGGAGGCATATATATGTCCCTATTATATATACATGGAGGCATATATATGTCCCTATTATATATACATGGAGGCATATATATGTCCCTATTATATATACATGGAGGCATATATATGTCCCTATTATATATACATGGAGGCATATATATGTCCCTATTATATACATGGAGGCATATATGTCCCTATTATATATACATGGAGGCATATATATGTCCCTATTATATATACATGGAGGCATATATATGTCCCTATTATATATACATGGAGGCTATATATGTCCCTATTAATATACATGGAGGCATATATATGTCCCTATTATATACATGGAGGCATATATATGTCCCTATTATATACATGGAGGCATATATATGTCCCTATTATATATACATGGAGGCATATATATGTCCCTATTATATATACATGGAGGCATATATATGTCCCTATTATATAACATGGAGCCATATATATGTTTAACCTGGTGTCTCAGTTATTCCACATGCTGCCAATAAATTCACAACAAAATGGTTTAATGGGGGTGGTACGATGGGTTGTATTCTGGCTTATGATTGTCCAGTTGCAGTTTCTAATCCAGTTTAGCAGAGAGTCCACACTCACACCGGGGGCCCAAGGAAATGGTCATGCTGTATCCGCATAGCCACAGGACTGCTGAGGGAGAGGGCAGACCTCACTTGCCAATGGCATATCTGTCCACGTATACTGAAGTATGTCAACTTACTTACCAGCCCCCTCCATTTTCTCTACCTGCCCAGAAACTGGTCCCATCCACCATGGGTTGGGTCTCCCTGCATCAATTAGACACTCTCCTGCAGTCTTGCTCAGGGTTTAACGCAACTACAAATTCTTTACAGCTGTGCCTAGAGTTTGAGCCTTCATTTGTCCAGCTGTATTTAATTACCACTCTTGGTAAAAATGTCTCTGGAGTAACAAAGACCTGGAGACCCATCCAGTCGCTGGAGGATGAATCGCTGTTTTGAAGTCAATATCTCTGCTGTCTTGGAGAGCACAGAGCTGGGTAGCTGTCCAAGGAGGGTGCACGCGAGAGCCCCAGTGATCTGCCAAAGGGCTCAATGCCAACAGAAGCCAGGTTCCATTTACTGTAGAGACTTTCCTATATTGGGGTGAACCTGTGTCCCCAAATTCTGGGTCTTATCCCTAAGCTGACCCTCAGGTGGCCTCTTGCTTCAGCATGCAGCGGCTTGACCTCAGGATGTGTAGAATTGTGACTGTCTGCTGGGAGATGCCTCTTGGGGGGATGGGGTGGAGGACGGGGATTAATTTTTATCGGAAGCAGTGTTGGCTGAACACACAGTTTTCAAATTGTTGACTATGATATTAAGTAACAGGCAGACTCCTGTCCAATGGATGCTATTAAAATTAACTGTTTTAGCACTACATTTAGAATCAAAACCAATCTGTCACTCCTAAATTGGTTTCTTTCAACTGCTATTTGCGGGTAAAATGAACAGTTTTAACAATTACATCTCCAGTGCAAATCATAAACTTGATTTACACGAAAACACTTAATTTACGGCACTTGACTATACACCAGAGCTGCCAATTATCTGACGGTAAATTCCCTGGCGTGGCGATCTAATTCTCAGACACGCCAGTCAGGCTAGGTGCTTCACTCACCTGTGGGTCTACGGTCCTACCTGGGGGTGTAGATCCTGCTTTGGGAAGAGCTGGGCATTACAAAAGTAGGTGACTGTCCATCATTGTGATTGGGTCCATTGGAGCTGCTATTAAGGAGGGAAAGTTAGAATATTTTGGACACGAAGACCCACAAGACATGTATCCTTTGCTCATTCATCAAGTATTGCTAAGCAACCATGTCAACAGAGGGAGGGACGTTGACTCTGTTGGCATGGGTTGACCCTGTGGTGGTCTCTGCCCTGAGCACGTTCACTAAGGGAGAGACGGCTTTGATGACGCTCACATTTACTCATGGGCTGTTCCGGAACTGAGAGGACTTTGCTGTGCTCAGAGCACTGGGGTATGGAAACAATAGGCAGGAACTGGGCAGGAGTTGCCAATTGGGCCACGGTCTTGCCAGCTGAATAGGAGATTTTCAGATGGAGGAGGAGGAGGGGGAGGAGGGGGAGGAGGAAGAAGAAGAGGGGGAGGAGGAGGAGGAGGAGGGGGAGGAGGAGGAAGAGGGAGGGGGGGAGGGGGAGGAGGAGAGGGAGGAAGGGGAGGAGGAGGAGGAGGAGAAAGGGCCTCCCAGCCACCAACATTAGCAGACTCTTGTGGGCAGGGTAATTGTGAGGAGAAAGCCATAGTCTGCGACAGGCAGAAATGCACGAAGCCTCTTTTGAGAAGTTTCAATCCAGACTGATGTGCTGTTGAAACCTTTTTCTAACTAAGACCAGAGAAGGCCATGGCATTTAGATGCCCAGTGCCAGCCAGCCAGGACTGTAAATGCCACGAAGTTCCAGGTTGGGAGTTGAAAGTTGGTTTCTCGGTGTGGTGGGAAGTCTGAAAGCAGATGCAAATCACATGCAAA
>JALPQD010000747.1:0-282500 GCA_023101885.1 Typhlomys cinereus | reverse complement strand
CTGTGGGCCCTGTTTTGCATTTAATCTCTCCTGGTTTCCAAATAATTCTAGACCTCAGCATCGCCAGATGCCTCGCCAATCCCCGTTTTGCTTGAACTTTTAACTTACCCTCTCCATTTAGCTATGAGAACAGGGTCCTCCAGAGACCCCTCTCCTAGCCGGGTGCCCTTGACTTTGCTGACCACCGTCTCACTCTGCAACGGCTTGGGCACAGGGTTGCATTTCTTTGCCACCTACAACCCTTGAGCCCCAAACTCAACCTTACGTTCTTCATAGCTGAGATGCTTTGGGTCGCTGTCTCTTGAGACTCAGCCAAAGCCTGGCGTGGAAGCAAACACCCCCTCCCAATGGCCTCATGGTCTGAGCCAATGCAGTGACCAACAGTGGTTGTGGGGGAAACTGAGGAGGGAGCCCAGACCTGTTTGGAGGCACCCTGAGGGGTGTCTGTATCCTTCGTGTGTGTGTGTGTGTGTGTGTGTGTGTGTGTGTGTGTGTGTGTGTGTGTTGGGGGGCAAGCTCTCTCTACCAGCTCCCATCTACTCTCTTCAGTGAGATTTGAACTTGGATGGTGACCCTCTTTCTTCTCCTAGGGGAGGTGGCAGGGACTGGACTCTGGGTGGGCAGCCAAGAGCCAGGACTACACTCAAGAATAATGTCTTTCCGAGTTGTGGGGACTGCGGCTTTTTGGCAGTTTTGATGGCAGTGTTGGGACTTTTAGACTTGGAACCTTCTCTGTCATGTGAAATGACCTGGGGGCAAAGTGACCTGGGGGCATGGCTGCATCTACAAGGATTGGAGAAGACCCCTTCTTTGGACTTTTCAGTCTTTGTAATTTCTGACATTGCCACTTACCAGGGCGCCTGTGGTAGCTAGGGGAGGAAGAATGTGAGGATAAGCATAGGGAAAAATGACAGAGAGAGAGAGAGAGAGAGAGAGAGAGAGAGAGAGTTTGAAGTGGGGACAGACTCTACTACCCTCCATGGCATTTAGATGCAGGAAAGCTAACACTCCAGACAGCCCCCCTGTTCCGGAGCCCCTCTGGGGCCACTCCCCCCAAACTCCTCACGCACCACAGTTATTTTTAGCAGTGGGATATACAGAACGGGCTCAAGAATCAGAGTGGAAAATCTGGCACTCGGAGCCCCCGGGGAGGGAGACCCAGCTCTTGTGCCTGAGCTGTCTGATGTGTGTCTTAACATGGTTCCCTGCGCCATCTCATTTCTGTTCCTGGGGGAACCCAGGAGTTGGCTGACGTGGACCTGGAGGAGGTAGTGGTTCTTGGTCAGGCTCGCTGGCCTCTGTTACTCGGAGGGGCCATCACCCCATCATCCAGTCTCCCTCCCCTGCTATGGCAAGAGGCAGGGTGGGTGTCAGGACACCCAGGCCCACCCAGAGAGGGTGCTGAGGCATCCTGAGGTCCCACAGGGAGGGAACCGCAGGGCTTAAGTGGGTCGGACTCTCTGTTCTTGGGTGTCCGAGTCAGAACACAATGTCTAAGGAGCCTGAAACAGACGTGCAATGTAAAGGGAGGTACCCACAAAAGTACAGCACCCTAGCAGGTTAGGGGCAGTCAGGGGTGCCGAGTGACGGGGTCAGAGGAGCAGGGGGCTGTGATCTTCAAGACTGAAAAGTGACTTCTTGCTCCTACCCACTTTTTTTTTTTTTTGCAAAAATTATAAATATTCTGTGCAGAAGACATAAAAGCAGATAAATTTACAGAAGAACATTTGACACCCATAATTCCAACCCTCCAGATTCTGTAAATATTTTAGATTTTTGTGGACACACCACCAGGCTTTTTCTTTTCCTTCTTTAAAACATTTCATTTATTTTTAAACACGCACATAGTGTCAGAATGTGTTCTTGTTAGAAGAAGTCAGTCAAGCTGAAGCCACCTCTCCAGTTTTAGTCTTGGTGTCCCCCCTCCCTCTCCATAAAGAGACGTCGCACAGGCAATGTTGATGTGTGTTATGACTCATCTTTTAAAGTTCACATGCGTGCTTATATTTGCTCATATGGAGGTGCATGCATCTTTTATTTGTTTTTGAGAAAACATGAATCCTCGCCTGGCCTTGAGTTCCCTGTATAGCAGGGACTGAAGATGAATTCATAACCCTCCTGTCTCTGCTTCACACGTGCTGGGATCCTGTGATAGTCAAGCCTGGGTGTCAACTTCACACACCTGGTATTAACTAAGATCAGTTGAGACCACACCTGGAAGGATCAACTGAGACCACCTGGAAGGATTATACTTGCCCTCAATTCCATAGATCCCATAGGAACCTCCTAGTAATGGACCATATAAAAGGGCCACAGAATGTAGATGGAGAGACCTTTCCAGGAATGCTAGAGCTATGTGGAGGTCTGCTGTGACTTCGTCTGCCAGCCAGCCAGCCAGCCATGCCATCGCCGCCATGAAAGATCTATTTCCCCTCTGGAACTGTAAGTTGAATAAATCTTCCTTTCTCCCATGAGTCGTTTGACTTTGGGTGCTCTCTCACAGCAATAGCAAAGAGTAACCACATGCATGCATACCATTATGCCGGGTTATAGGGTGCTGGGAATCGGACCCAGAGCTTCGTGCATGCTAGACAGATGCTCTAACCAATGAGCTACGTCTCCAGCCCAAGGTGCGTGGCTCTATCAATATATCACTGATACATCATTGGATGTATTTTCCACTCTGAATGGTATTGTGTCTTGTGTGTTGATCTTCACGTCGATTGTGGCCCCTGACGATGGGTCTTGGGGTCAGGGTCTTGGGTCTTATCGCTCCTTTGTTGGATCTGCTGGGTGGACTTCCTGTCACAGACACGCTGGAACTATACAGCCACCCCTTGGGGTAACCTGGTCCCATGGTGCTTGGCTAGTGCTTTGCTGCAGTCACCGTTCTTGGACACACCTCCTCTGTGCAAATGTCTCTGTCTAGGTCAAAGTAGAAACAAGACATTGCTGCTGGTCAGCCTCCTTTTACACATTAAGCAAAAGGGAGCACTGGGGATCGCTGCGGCGAGAACTGTCTTCTCCACTCTTCCATGCTAATAGGGAGGCCACGACAGCAATTCTCAGATGGCGCCTGACATCACCGTGTGCTGCAAGACCCTGACAGATGTACTCAGGGAGAAGAGACATCAAGGCAGACATGCAGGTGTGCGCACTCAGGGTGTAGTCGAATCGACTATACAGAAACAACGCCTGTTAGGAGGTGGGGAGGTGTCTTGAAGCAAAGAAACAAGTTTGTCTTCATTAAGCCCGGCTCTCCCCATCCTAAAAGTTGCCCTGTAGGAGATTCAGAGGATGAGGAATAGAGACGCACATCGTTTGGGCTACCGCTGTGAGGTACTAATTCCACTTGCTGGCCACGTTGTTGTATTGCCTGGGGGCTTCCTTGTGTCACAGGGTCTCAACCCTATCTCCAGGCCCGAGAGCTTTCAGCTAACAAATGGAAGGAATAGACGTAAAGCCCTCCATCTCCCCAGTCCTCGGGTGGGATGGCTTTCGGATGAGTGTTTCTCAGGGGTCCTGAGTGTCCCAGAAGGTCCTGAGCATTCCGATCTCACAGTAGTTGACTCACAAACGCACCCGGCTAAGGCTGCCTGCCTTCCTGTTCTCCTCACCCACATCTCCCCTCCCTTCCCCATATGGGGTCTGCCTGCCTTTGAGTCCTGAGTCGGCTGAAGGAATCCAGGACTTAACCAGTCAGTCACTGGTTATGTGAATACCCTACACATTTCTAGGCCAATTCCACATAATTAGACAATACAAGTAAGTGGTTTCCTTTCCTTTTTTTTTCTGTATCATAAATATTGCCGCGGAGGATCTCCTCATGGTCCTCAGCCACACGCTCTTATGTGTGTGAGCACACGCATACATACGTACGTGTGTGTAAGCCAGAGGTCAACTTCAGCTGCCGTTGCTCCTTGTTTTTGGAGACAAAGTCTGTCATTGGCTTGCAGCTTATCTGATTAGTCTGCCTGGCCAGCAAGCCCCGAGGAGCTCCCTGTCCCCCCTCCTCAGAGCTGGGATTCCAAGCAGCTGCTACCAATGTGTCCTTCCTCGTGCTGGCAAGCACGTCATTGCCCAAGCCATACCTGAGTGCCGAGATTCTCTTAGCATTACTCCAGGGACCGTGTTCCTAGACACAAAGCCACTGGCACAAGAGACGCGTCTCATACGCAGGCTTTAAGTGTTTTGGCATCTAGATGGTTCCTTCTTGTCTGAGACTAGTGCAGCCCAATGAAGATGCGCAGAGGGACTAGTCACGAGTCTGCTCTGGAAACTTGGAAATGACCAGAAAAGGCAGCCTGGAGGAGGTACCGCACAGCGGAACTCAGAGTGACGTCACGTATCCGCAGGAACTCAGAGTGATGTCACATATCCACATTTTGAGCTCACGGGGAACCATCTGCAGATTGGTGGTGAGAGGTGATTCTTGCCAGGTTCTGATCCTATAAGACCCGTCGGGAACCTACCTCCTCCTCCAAGTCTTCCTTGCCTTCTCCCACCCTCGAAACTCCATCTCATGAGACTTAAAATTGATTCTCTTCGGTCTCTGCTACATCCCGTTCGTAGTGATTGCCTATAAGCCAGTGTTGCTCACAGGACAGATGACCAGCTTAGGACTTGATAAATACCTGCGGCACGAGAGCCCAGCAACCTGGATTTGTTACTGCCCCACGTGGGGACCTGTGAGGCCAGACCAAAGCTCTGAGGTGGGCTCAAGTGGGGATGAATATGACATGGGCCATGCATCTCTCCTCTCAACTCCATTCTCTACCTCACCCCCCCGCCCCCCAACACACAGTTTTCAGGGAGCTTCTGCTCCATGAGCCCAGACCCTGGGCTGTTTGCATTCTGCGCCGGGCTGCGAATATCATTGTACCCTTCTTTTTCATCCTTCCAGGTGCAGGTTTCTGGAGACAAATATACCCTCCGTCCCAGCCCCACGATCTGTCTAAACACAATTTGACATGCGTTGCTATTAGCTTAGCACCTTATCAAATAATGCGGCTTGATCGAGATAAAAGGTTTTACAACCCTGGCTGCCTTTGTTTCTGTCTGCATTCACCCGCCGAGACAGCTAATAATTACCACCAAAGACAAAGAGAAATCTATACACACCACTTCCAGCTTCCCGTGTGCATGTTAAGCAGCAGAGAGCTAGAGGAGAGCACCCCAAGTGCAGCCTGGGCATCGCTAGCTGGGCTTGGCCACCTGCTGGAGAGAATGGTCCCTGTGAATTTTTTTTGGGGGGGGGTCAGTCCTGGGAGTGAAGAGGAAGGCTCGCCCAGAGCCCTTCTGCACCGTGTCCTGGCCGGGTTGACCTGAGCAGGCGTGAGCTGAAGGGACGGGCAGAGAGTGCTCCTGCAGAGACCCCTCCGAGGTGGGAGTCCCGGGTCTGTCTTCCTGCTGCTCCCAGGGGCTCTGTGACCTTTGCTAAAATTCTTGCCCTCTGTGGCTCAGGCTTTGCTTCCGGGGACTGTGGCAGGAGCTTAGCCGGTGCCAGGCAGTGGCGTGATGTCCAGTTGCCCCATCTGGGAAGTGAGGGGTTGCGGATAAGGGCTGTGAGCATTTTAGGTAGGGAGGTGACTTAGGCAACGTCCTCTAGGTTCAACCTGTGTGAGCCCTTGACTAGAGGTGCTAGAGGGGAAGAAAAAAAAAGACACGGGCCCTGACCCCGAGATACCTTTCCAGGGAGACAGTTTTCTTTTTTCTTTTTTTTTCCAGGTAGCAAGCACAGAAGGGACACTCTAGGGGACATTCCAGAATGAAAGCAGTCCTAGGAGGCTTCCCAGAGGAGGAGGAGGAAGACATGAGTGGTCCCCAGGGAGATAGGCAGTGGCCCCTGAGCAGAGGTGTGAGCCATGGAGGAGCAAAGGGAAGTGTGCGTTGGGCAGGTGGAGTGCACAGGGCAGGCGGCGGGGCTAGGAGTCTGGACTCCAGAGTCTGCGGGTCTTGGCAGTCTCAGGAGAACGGAGCGGCAGGGACGGCTTGGAGTCCTCTTTCTCCACAGTCCTGGAAAGAGACGGGGCTTGGAGTTTTGCAGTGACCAATTCCAGATGTCATTGCCGAATATGGGGAGGGTGGGGGTGAGCACAGGAGTCTCTGTAAGTGTCAGCGAACGGCTTCAACACAGCACAGGTCGAGACCCAAGGCATGAGATCAGTGGCTCCGCGAGCAAAGGGTGGAGTCATCCACAGGGCCCGCCCACTTGTACCTACGGCAGGCATCGCTAATCAATCGCGTCTTTGCTAAGTTCAAGATCCTTCTCATCCAACTGTTTCAGGCCGATACTATGTCTCGAGGAGGGACCAGCACGTAACATACCAACTGCTTTTCATTTCGATGTAGACTCATCTCAGAAGTAGGGAGCAGATTCCCTGAGGCGACTCTATTAGTTCAGAAATGCAAAGGGCTGACAGCCTCGTGGGCTGTCTCCCAAGCCAGCACGCTCCTGCTATATGGTGCTGTCACATCTCTCTTTGAGAGCAGCTATGAGGAAAAGGAATGTGGCTAATCAGGGTGTCACGGCTGGGCTGGAGATCTCTGAAGACAAGGAGGAGCCAGTCCCACCCTGATGACCCATTGTCACTGTGAAGACTGGTTTGCAGCACACTGCTGCTTCAGCTCTGCGTCCTTCCTGGAGGGTTGTGTGTGCGTGTGTGCGCGTGTGTGTACGTGTATGTGTGTACTTGTATACATATGTGTGTGTAACATGCAGATGCACATAGCATTGCACATGCAACTAGATGTGTTTGTTTTTGTTTCCTACTACCTGGCCACAAACTTGGGGACCTCCCCAGAGGACGTGGTCCCTCCAGGGACCCACCCGCCCATCTCTCAGATTTGCAAGCTCACCCAGATACTGCACTCTGATTCATCTGGGTGGGCTCCGGGACAGCCGTTCAGCGGTGGGAAGCATCAGTCTGCTCTTTGTTTTCTTTTCTTTCCTCTCATTTGACCCACTCAGACTTGAGTGCCTTTCATGCTCCGGGAGCCTGACCCTCCCCCTTGGCCTCTCTCTAGCTCTGCACCCTCGCCCTAGGTTGGCTGGCGTGCAAGGCACACCCGAAATCCTACAGGTTCTGCTCCGGACCTGGCAGTAAAGCAAATGTCACAATACAGCGCGTCATATGAGATTTTTGGGTTTCTCGACACACAAAATACTCATCTCTACACTATACGGCAGCCTGCTAGGTGTGTCCTATGTTAACAGCAATGTGCATGACTTAATTAAAAAATAGTTGGTTGCTAAAAATATGCTAGGGATCATCATAGCAGTTGGAGGCATGCAGTCTGAAAAGCCGGCGTCTGCTCTCACGCCTTTCTCTCCTAGATCGGAGCTTCTGAAGGAAGCGCGGGACTGCGCTCTCCCTCCTCCCTCCTCTCTGCAGAGTCCTCACCTTTTTAAACAATTTTTTAAAAAATATTTATTTATTTAGTTGTGTGTGTGTGTGTGTGTGTGTGTGTGTGTGTGTGTGTGTCCCTGTGGAGGACCAAGGGTGACTTCCCGAATCATCCTGGGTTGCTTCTACTTCCTTGTTGCTTCACTCTGAGATTTCCCAGGCTTCTCCCGAGAGATGAGAGATGGCGGGTGAAGGGCTTGAGATGCTGCCTCCTCGCCTTCTTCGACTGATGGGCGGGTCAGGGCCGGGTGGCTGGGTGCCTATCAACTGTGGCTCCACCTCAGAGTCACAGGAGCTGACCCTGGCCGGAGCAGGGTGGAAAGGATGGTGTGAGCTGGTCGTCGCCTAGTTACAGGAAGCCTGGAGGGTGGGCAGGTGGGAGCGCAGCCTGGACGGCAGGCAAGACCCCGCAACTTCAAACGTGACATCCAGGCTTTCAGCAGGACGTGGGCAGAGGTGGGAACAGGAGGAGCCACAGCCTTGCTTCCGGAAGGTATGGGTTATTGAGTCCTGCTCTGCGCTGGTTGTCCTCTGCCAGAGCCTTTAAGAGCTTATTTCTTCTCAGCTCCACACGGATGCGTTGCCTGAGCCTCCCAAACTCACTTCCAGGTTAGGGAACTAACAGAAAGCTTGGTGCTGGGTGCGCAGCCCGGGAGGGGCAGCTAGGGACCGCCCCATCCGGATCACTCTGTGTCCACGCCCCCTTCCCGAGGGACCCTGGTGACAGTGGAAGGCCAAGCCAGGCCACCTGAAACTCCATTTTCCTGGGTGGATCTTGGAGGCCACACACAAGGGATGAACAAGGAACCCCGGCGGCAGGGTCACACACTTCCCCTCTTCCAGATGTGTACCCTCAGAATTCAGCCTACCCAAGGACTGGCAAGTCTGCTAGGACCTGTTTAGGGACAGGACCCCTCCCGGTGGGAAGCCTGGACAATGGCAGCTGGGTGTCCACACTCGGGTGGGGTTGGGCTACGAGCGAGGCCAGAGGCGTGGCTTTATCCACTCCAGAGCTGGACTGACCACACTCCCGTTTTACACTCCCATCTGCTTACACTCCCGTTTTACAGAGAGCAAGACTGAGGCTACAGTACAGAGCTGCCTGGGATTTCTGCTGAAGGATTGCCAAGTCCAGGGTGGCCTATCTGCTGTGGATAGACCTGAGCCGAAGGCCCAGACAGGGTGGAGAGGGCTCACCTGTTAGCTGACAGGTCACTGCTCTGGAAATCCTGTGGGCAGCGCGGTGTTTGAATGATGTATACTCGCCCTAGATCCCATCAGAACCCCCAAAGATCTCATAGGATCTTCTCAGTACTGGACCATCTAAAAAGGAGCTAACAAGGAAAAGAGATGCTTCTTGCAGCTGTGCTAGGAATCGCTCTTCCTTCCGGCAGCTCGGTTTCTTCAACCCTGTAGCCTTCGACTAGACTAAAGACTCTAGGAATTCTCCAGCCTTCAGCCATCACCCACTTGACTACCGAACTGAGCAGCTAGCTACTAGCAGCCATTGTTGGATTACCTCGGCTACTGGCAGCCATTGCTGGACTACCTCGGCCATATCTGTAAGCCAACTCGATAATATATATATTCATTCTGTGAATTCTGTGACTCTAGAGAACCCTGACTAGTACAGATGCCTACTCACAACTCCGATCGCCCCACCCTGCCTCTCTTGCACACTTCCTTTCGTGGACAGCCCGGCTCTCCAGCAGGCAGCTCTTCCATCATTCGGTGGGTGCGGGGTATCCCTCCCAGCATCCCTTGGGGCCCTTGGGGCCCCTGTTGCCTGAGCTCTCTGACCACATCTTGTTCAGTCATGGCTTGTTCTCTGTGTGGACCTTTCTGGTCTATTCTGGATCCCCAGGCTTGATTGACGGTTGGGACAGAGAGCCCGAAGCTTGGCTGAGGGCCAGCCAGAAAGCTCAGTGGGTGAGGCACCTGCTTGGAGGAAAGAGAGAACCGACTGCAAACTTTGTCTTCTGATCTCCGTGCATGCGCATGCGCTCTCCTTCCCTCCCTTTCAAAGAAATGAATTACAAACTTTTGTCTCCTCCTATCGTCCTGTGACCTTGGGTAGACTTCCTTCCCTTGGACAATGACAAGGGACTCGTTGGACTATGGGGAAGATTAAGTCAAAGGGGCACAGGGCCTGCCCACTGCAGTACTGGCGCAGAGCAGATCTCAGTGTGCGCTGCGTGGTATCGTCTTGCCTCCTAATGGTCGGGGCATCACCTGCCTTGCAGAACCAGCTCCTGCAATAAGCAGGCAGCTTCCTAAGCCCAGAGCAGGGGTGTTGGCTCAAGGCAGGGTTGACCTAGTTAATCATGACAGCAGGGTTTTGCCACTCACCCTAGCTTTAATGGCACGTGTCCTGCCCATGGAATATATGAGACGGGGGCTTCTGGGTATCACATTCCTGGGGTACATCTGAGTCCCACATGAGTGTCTTTAAAATTTTGCTTGGCTCATTCTTGTCACGTGTATCAGTCAGGACACAAACCTTCAAGAATAAGGAGATTGACAGCTGGCCAGATGGCGCAGCGGGAAAAGGCATTTGTCTCAGAAGCCTGGTGACCCAGTTGGATTGGACCCCATGGTGGAAGGAGAAAAGCAACTTCTAAAAGATGCTCTGACTCTCACACTGATGTGCGTACACACACACACACACACACACACACACACACACACACACACACAAACACACGCATGCATGCATGCACGCACATGCAGTAGTGATAAAGTTGAGCTACAAAGGAATAAGGAGATTTGTGCTTGCATGTGACAAGTCCCAGAGAGAGAGAGAGAGAGAGAGAGAAAGAGAGAGTGATCATTGAGGCTAAGGTTTAGAAAGCATTCAAAAACTCAAAGCCAGACTGCTTCACTTGATCTTAGCCAAAAGGCCGAGAAGCGATAAAGCCAGACTGCTTGAAGGAAAATGTTTCTCCTCCATGGGCCGGCTCTATGCTCTTGGGCCAGTTACTTAAACTTTTCTGGGCTTCAGTTGTCACGTCTATGAAGGGAGCTGTCAACAGTGCCTGCATCACAGGGGGGTTCGTGAGAATGAAATGGGTTAACAAAAGCAAAATTCTTAGGATGGTGCCCAGCACATGGCAGATTCCACATTCATATCAGCTGTTGTTGACCTCAGTGCACGGATGGGCCTGAAACACTTCATTCAGGGGCTGTGTGATGTAAGCAGAGCACTGGAATTGAAGTCAGTGTGCTGACCTCATCCTTAGACTTGAATACAGAGCGAGCGGCGCTGCACCTGGCGTCTCGTCTCCCCTCCTCTTGCTTCCCTCATCTACTTTCCTCACCCCTTCCCTTTGTTCCTCTTCCCTTTCCTTCTTCTCTCCTCTCCTTTTTCTCTCCTCTTCTTCCTCTTCATCATCTTCTTCTCCCTTTCCCTCTCCTTCTCTTTCATCTCTATTTCTACCTTTATCTCTGTCACCTCTATCTCTGGGAGGGATTGAATTCAGAACCTCTTACATGCAAAGCACATATTCAACTACAAAGGAAAAAAATTTTTTTGAAATGCTTTACTTGTAATTTCATCTACTAGAAATAGGTCAAATGTCTAAATTAATTACTTGGGGGAAGAGGGAGGGAGCAGCTGCTGCTGGCTGAGTCTAACCCACCTTCCTCCTTTGGAAACCTTCATCTATAGACTTACTCGGGGTCCACAGTAAGGCAGAAGAGGGCGTGTGGGGCAAGGATGAGTCAGGTGACAGGTGTAGGCCACAGGCATGTGACCAAGGATCAATCCTCAGGCCACCTTAGGCCATGCAGGCTTTGGCTGTCTGACTTGGTGCTGCTGTCTCCAGGGATGGCTCAGATACACACTAGGAGAAGAGCCGTCTAGGGCAGAGATGAGCCCTAGCCACAGTCACGCACAAGAAAGGCACTTCTGTAAACTGATGGATGCTGTACTCACCCAGCTTCACCCTTTCTTCCTCTGATCTAAGAGGCAGTTTCTATTTTCATCTTTTGTGCACACCAAAAAGTCGATAGAGGAAGGACATGGGCGTTAGCAGATTCCTTGAGTTCTCCACCCATCACCCTTTGGTCCTTTTTGGAGGTCTCCTATGACTCTAGTGGACAGGGTTTGTTGCAGTACGCGTGCGTGGTTGCTGATAAATCACCATCAAATGGCTTAAGGGAACAAGGGGTTTATTTTCTTATGATAGTCCGGTTATAGTTCATAGCACAGCTGGACAGGAGAGCTCACACCAACACCAGAGCCAAGGGAACTGGCCACACCATCTCTACATAATGGAGAGAGAGGGACGATCCTTACTTGCCAGACCAATATGTCCGGCCAAGTATACGCAAGGATGCCAACTTTCTCAATCAGCTCTCTGTATTTTATTCCAGGGCCTAGTCCCACCCACCATGAGCTGGGCCTTCCCTGTCAGTTAGACAATCTCCTGCAGGTTTGCTCTGGGCTTAACTCAACCACTAATTCTCTACAAACGTGCCTAGAGCTCAATCTCTCCACTGTCAAGTTGACACCTGTGCCTAACTATGACTGGGTTGTAGGTGTCAGTGGCCTCCAGCATCAAGTGGCCTGTGCGTATCGCAGCCTGGGAACATGGCCTACAGTGGGGGCTGGGGGCTCCCCTTCCACTGGTTGGCCTTCAGGGGACAATCTTTAGTGTGTATCATTGTCTCAAGTACACAGCAGCTTCTGGCTTGCAGAGGCAACAAGGTGTGACTCTTCCTTCCTCTTGGTCTCAATTTTCTGTGTCCTCATTTACATTTCTCGGGGTCACTGTCCTGCCTCCTCCCCCAGCCCCCATCCTGGATTTAGTAGCTGCTTTTGGTAAAACTCAAACTGAAGCGCTTGTCCGAGTACATGCAGGGGGCTAGCCTGATCCCAGCCACTGAGCCTGTCACTGGAAGAGAAGAGAAGCAGGAGACCCCCGTCTCTACTTCAAATCCTGCCATAGACCAGTGCCGCACCGACCAGTGTCCATGCCCAGCGGTCTGCCTGTTCAGCAATCAAACCCTCCATTTCCTGCGGGTGGCGGCCCGCTGGGCCCCGGCGGCCCTTAGTGGTAGCTCTGAGCTGCCTGCTGGGCAGTGCCCAGTGACCCATGGACTAAACCCGGGAGCAACTGGGCCTTCCCCAGTCAGCTTCAGAGGAGCGATTACGGACCATCCAGGAAATAATACATTTCGTGGAAAAGGCCGTAATTACGGAGTATTGAGTAAATAATACACGCTTTTTAAAAGTCTGCAATTATGTATTTATCCTATTCCGTAATTAGGGAATTTTTAAAGGGTGCATTATAGGTAATTTAAAAATAAAATAATGACACCACTCAACACAAACAGCCCAAACAAAGACAATTCAGGTCACCCTAAATTCAGCTCAGGATGATGTTAGGGGCAGCTGGTGTCCTGGTCTTTGGAGAAACCAGATGGTTTATGATTAACTTAGAAAGGTGGGATTGGCTTGACCGTGACCCCTGTCCTGCTTCCTCACCTTGAATGACCTGTCCTGGACATTCTCGATCCTCAGAGAGCTGTGACTTGTGTACCAGCAGTTTCCCTCACCTCCATTCTTCTAGAAACTTCTGCCACAGCCACCTCGTACAAATGGGTCGCTATTTAAATTTGAATGAATAGAACATACAACATGTAAACATTCAGCTCCTCGGTGGTACCAGCCGCACACACTTCAGGCCCATAATTCCCTTTGAAAGTCTCCCCAATAACCTAAAGACCTAGCACAATGTCCTCGCCTCTTTTTTTTTATTTATTCAATTGTGTGTGTGTGTGTATGTGTGTGTGTGTGTGTGTGTGTGTGTAGAACCACGGATAAATTCGGGAACCACCATGGACCGCCTCCATCTCCTCTTTGTTTACTCTGCCCTGGGATTCACAGGCTCCGCCCTGGGATTCACAGGCTCCGCCCTACTAGGACCAGAAATGCAGCCCCCCCCCCCCCCGCTTCTGCCCGGCGTCTACACGTGGGGTCTAGGATCCGAACTAAGGACCTTCTGCCTGCAAGGCAGAGGCTTAATCCCTGAGCCACCTCTCCAGCCCCTGTCCTCACCTCTTAAAGGTATGGCCACCTCCCAATATTGGGCACTGATCTTTCAACACATGAGCCTTTGGAGACAGTCAACATTTAGACCATAGCATGCAGCTTCTCTCCAAGCACATTTTATTTTTGAGCGTCGCTTGGGATGTTTTCTCACAAACCATCTGAAGAAACCGATGAACAATATTAAAGTTCAAAGACAGGGGACCAGGTCTTCTTTTCAAGAGCACTTCTGTGTCATCCAAGCACTCTCCTGTGTGCCTAAACAGCAGGGTCTAAGGCAGTGCTTACAGTGAAATGCCCACTTGTGATAGACAGCAGCGGTTCTTACTGTAAAGCAACCAGCCCTCAGCCACAGGTGATCTCCAAGCATTGGAGGTGTGGCTGGTACCACTGAGGAGCTCAACGTTTACATGTTGTTAAGTTTCCATTCGTTTAAATTTAAATAGTGACCCCATTCAGGCCTGGCTTCCTTGGCAGAAGTTTCTAGAAGAACAGAGGTGAGTGAAGCTGCTGACACCAGGATACTTGCTGGTTACATCCCAAATGTCTGAGGGTCAAGGTCGTCGAGGCCAGATTGGTTAAGGTGAGGCTCGATTGTGGCCTCGGTCATCTTTTAGTGGCTTGACAGGGGTGGGGGTCAAGCTGACCTCGTCTTCCGAGTTAAGCACGAACTTGTGCGGCTCCCCGCCCACCAACTTTGTGAGTCACAGTCTCCAAAACTGTCCCCTCTGAACTTCAGAGTGTCTTGATCGAAGTGACCGTCTTCATGATGTTATTGCAAGTGATTGATGAGTTAATGCATAAGAGGCTGTCTTATTGTTTTCCTTGCTTATTAAAAAGTCTTTACTTTTTTGAATAGTTGGTCATTTTTACGTAATTCAAAACTAAAATTAAAGCAAGTGAGGCCCGATGTTACCTGCCTGTAATCCCAGCACTTGGGAGGGGGATCAAACATTCAAGGCCAACCTGGGCTACATGAGACCTTGTCTCAAACACCAAACCCAAACCAAAATTAAAGTAAAAGGGACATAGAGTGAAACTCCCTCTGCCCACTTCTGAACACATCTGCCAATTTCTTAAAACAATTGGGGTACATGTGGATTCAGGGGATTGAACTTAGGTCACTAGGTTTTGTCCCCAACCTTTATGGGTTGGGCCGTCTGTCTGGTCTTATCCGTTCACTTTTCTTCCATCCACAAGAGCTTCTGGTTGGAACGCTTACATCAAAACAAACACAGGCATGTGTTTCTCTTCCTTTGTGCTTAGAGAGGAGTACCGATCTATTCACGAGCTGGTCACTCTGTTGAGAGCATCCAAGCAAACTCACAAGGCCTTTGACGACAAGAGGACTGTGTTTCCTGCATGGCTGTCCTTGGGAACATGACCAGGGCTGGACACAGTCCTGCCGAGAACAGAGTCCACGGAATCACATGCAGCAAATCAGCTCTTTCCAGATGTGTGAAATGGGAGCCATGGTTCTTCCTATCTGAGAGGCTGTGACTGAATGGGCAGCCCTCTATACAGTGCCTGTCACACAGTGGGTGATGGACACGTGGTAGAAATAGGAGCATGGTGGCTTCTTGCAATGTATGGACAAAGGTGGCCCGTCCTTGAGTTGCAACTCAAGGGGCATGGAGCCTTTCCTTTGGGTGGTGGAATGGGCAGGGTATGTGGAGGGGAGGGTGTCTACTGGGAAGCTGGGAGCCAGTGCCTCCTCTTTTGTGTTCCCTAAGAGGCTGGGCAAAGGGTCAGTTTTTGTCAGAGCATCCATCCGTCATGTGATGGTTAGAAAGAGCCTGTGAGGTCCTGGCAGAATCCCGGCAGAATCAGGCTCTGTGAGGGCAGCACACGCCACTCGTCAGGATGCCTATGCCCTCGTGCACACGCTACTAAGGAAGGTTCAGGACGTCTTGTCACTACTGTCACTTGACTGTGCTTACCCAAGGAGGTCGGAGCCCTTCACAGTGCCCACCGAGGCTGTTGGAGTTGGGAGGGACATAGGGGGGGGGACCTCAGGGCCAGAGTGCTTTATGCTGTGCTCAGGTGCCTCCGGCAGGCTGCGGCCCACACAGGACCTGCCTGGTGGAACTGTCTCCAGCCCTTCACCTCCCAGGATGCTGTGCAACCAGCCCTCCCCACCCTGCTGCCCCCAGACCTGTCCCTCTAGCGTCCCCTCCTCCTTGCTGTCCCTGGCATTCCAGACTCACAGATGGGCTGACAGAATGCATGACCCATCGCCCGCACGCCAAGTCTCCTGACCTCAGCCCCACAGTCACGGCCTGCTGTTCCCGTCCACTGGTTCCAGTCTGTGTCGGTTTGCGCTGCTATGAGACACCACTCAAAGTCAAGCAACTTAAGGAATAAAGGGAGATCCATTCAGCTTACAGTTCCAGACAGGACATATAGTCCATTGTGGCAGAAAAGGCGTGGCTGGCTGATAGGAGCTGGAGGCGGTCAAGAAATGTCCAAAAGGAGGCTAAAAGCTGCCATATTGTTTATCTCAAGAGCAGACCTGTCCCAGAAGTAGGGTGGGGCTAACCAACCTCAAGGCTCAAGGGCTGTGACTGCCTTCCTCTACCTCTTAAAGGTGCCATGACCTTCCCAAGCTTCAAACATATGAGCCGGCGGGGGGCAACTCACATTTCAAACCATGACGCAGCCCCTGGTACAAAGCCCTTCTGTCCCCTCCAAGCTCTGCCCCAGAGTCACTGCTTTGCAGGACTGGAAGCCACGAAGCGCTGACCACAGCCTATCTCTCCACCAGGCACATCCTTGCGGTCTTTCTCGGTGGGTTGGTTTCCCCTCCTCCAGCCTGGCTTCCTGCTGCTTCTCTGTCCTTCCAGTTCCTCCTCTTGACTGGACACGGGGCTCCAGGCATTTAGCTGTGGATTAGCTCTGAGTCACGTTCTTCCAGCTAAACGGCGTAAGAACATAGTCGAGAAGATGGCTGGCAAAGCCGAACTGTCCAGGTCCAAGTCTCTTCCTGGCTGTGTGTCCTTCGGTCAGATCCATCTGTCCAAGTCTCAGTACTTTTTCCCTTCTAGATGGCAGGAATGTCACCCAGCTCACCAATACTGACGGAATGAGCAGATATGAGTCAGTCACCCAGCTTGACACCTGGCCCAGAGCATACAGTGGGAACGTGATGTCAACTGTTAGTGTCTTGCCTCTGACTTCTGATTTCTACCACTGGAAGAAGTAGTCCAGTTGGCTGTCCCTCTCCACCCAGCTCTGAAGAAGGCAAGTTGCAGGGTAAGGACAATTTATTTTAGGAATATAGGGGGATCTGATCTGTTCATTCTCTTTTGCTTGCTGGTCCTACCACCCACCCTGCTGTTCTCTCAAGTGGATTCCCAGACTCCCTGGATCCCGATCCAGGTAAACCTTGGGCCTTTCTGGCAGGTGTCAGCCTTGGGAGTGGTGGGCTTACAAGGTAAGGACTATAAGATGTGACAGGCCCGGAATTAGCAATGCAATTCCTCTGTCATTTTTATCATTGGCCCCTGCAGGGAGGAGCTGATTAAATGGATATTCAACTCTTTGCATTAATGCGCATCCAGCTTCAATTTGCATTTCATTAGCCGCACAAAAAGCATAATTTTATTATTTGCCGTTGGAAAGCAGATCTCTGCTAACAAGCAGCTACACGCTGTTCCTGAAATATGGTATGACTGAATTGCTCGGCTGTCTGCTCGCCTGCTGGGCTTGTCCCTGACGAGGATGTCCGCGCCCTGGTGGACCGTGGGGACCCTGCTGTGGCAGGACTCTGCGTTTGTGATGCTCCTGAAGAGGCAGGTAGACCGATCCTGTTTTCCAAGGATATCACTGTCACCACATACTACGTCACTTTGAACACTTTGACCACCAGGACATCTCTCTTCCTCCTCTACCACCTCTACTATTACCGATGGTCTCTCTCACCACTGTGGTGTTTGGTCTCAATTATCGACTTGACGCCGTTTAGAATCATCTGGGAGAAAGGCTTCTCTAGTCATGCCTGTTAAGGATGTTTACGATTGCTTTAATTGATATGGGAAGACTCATCTTAATTGTGTGTGGAGCCAGCGGAGCAAGCAAACATGCACTCTGCTCTCTGCTCTTGCTGTGGGTGTGATATGACTAGCTGCTTTGAGCTCCTGCCACTGGTACTTCCCTGCAATGATGGACTGCAACCAGAAATTATGAACCACACTCTTCCCCCAAAGTAGCCTAGATTAGGTGTTTTGTTGTAGCAATAAGCAATGCAACTAAAACCATCATGCATCCCAGAACGTCTACCATACATATCATGCCATACCATCCTGCGCATACCACTACCATCGTCATCATAATTATCTCCTTCAACATTTGTCCCACCCCCTCATCATATCATCACCGCCACTATTACAGTAATTACTCCTTCTGCTGCTGTGAGACACCACTGAGATTCAAGCAACTTGGGAAGAAAGGAAGATTTATTCAGCTTACAGTTCTGGAAGAGAGATTCAGTCCATCATGATAGGAAAGGTGTGGTGGGCTGGCAGAAACTGGTGGAGGCTGAAATCACTGCAGACCTCATGGAGGCTGAGGGTTGCTGCTGCAAGCTCGAGAGCTGATTCACTAGCAGAAGCAGGGCGGGGCTAACCAACCTCAAGGTCCACCCCCTGTGACTGCCTGTCTCCAGCAAGGCTCCACCTGCTAAAGGTGCATTAAAGATTCAAACACATGACCCTGCGTGTGGGGGGGAGCAGCTCACATTTCAAACCATGACAATCGTCACCATCACTATTATCTCCTTCACTATTGTCCTATCACCACCATCCCGCCGCCTCTGTTCCCATCTCCACCTCTCCCACATTCACCTCTACTACTTATACTTTGCTGGCAACGACCATTGCTATCATCAACCCGGTATCGTCTCCATCAGTCCCTGAGCATCTCTACCAGCAAAACGACTCTTAGGCGCAGTCAGACCATTTTACAAAACTCTTCCACTCTGACTGGAATGTGGTGATTCCTGGAATCTGTGATAGGAAGCATCCCAATCCACTTCTGGCTTATCTCCCTAGATCTCTGGCCTGCCACCCCAATGACATTCGTTCACCCCCCCACCCTGCATTGCTCCCTAGCATCTCCTTAGCAACATCTGAAGGCTATAAAAGATAGACACACCCCTTTTTGTCCAGGGGCTCTGTAGATTTTTCCTTGATTTGGGGCTCGATGCAGATTCCTCTGGCCATGCTGGCCATGGCAGCTGTCCCCCTATTTTTTCTGACTTTAAGCTGTCTTCCGTTCCAGTGCTATCTCACCTTAAGGCTAAACTGTGGTTCCCTCAAGAGCGCGAATAAACTCGAACTTCTTAAGTCTCTTCTTTGTGTTAGTTTCTCTTTACAATGGGCCTCCAGGTCAACTTTACACATTGTTGTAGAGTGGCCCTCCGCTTATTTCTCCTGCCCACCCAACAATGACCACCATTCTCAATCAGCGTTCTCACTGCTGCCACCACAACCATCAACTGTCTTCACCGGGCCAATGCGATTTCACTACAGTGATTCCCACCCTCACCATCGCCCTCTGCAGCGCCACTGCATGACGCATTGCCAGTCCCACCTTCACGTCTGCCACCGTTGTTGCCTCCAACCACCACTTCCAGCCTAACAAACCCACCCCAAGCACCGTCTCCGTCACCACCGCCCCTGGGTTCTCACCACCGCCCTCCCAATGCTTCCGTCTGGCAAGTAAGGATCGTCCCTCTCTCAGCTGTTATGTAGAGATGATGTGGCCAGTTTTCTTGGCTCTGGTGTTGGTGTGAGCTCTCCTGCTAAGATGGACAAACAACTGTAACCAGGAATCATAAGAGAAAATAAGCCCCTTGTTTCCTTAAGCCATTTGATGGTGATTTATCAGCAACCATGCAGAGGAACTGTAGCACTAATGATACTCCTATTGTTAGCAGGATTAGCAGTTTCCTCTTCTCTGAACTGGACATTAGTTAAATGGTAACTTACACACGGAGGAAGTAGGCAGGAAACATTTTAGTTTCTTGCTGGATCCTCTTGTTAAGTTCTAGTTTCCAGTTTCTCCCCTTGTATCACGTAGGGTTGGTTTCTTCTGTGGACCCCCCTTAGGCTGTGACAGCTCAGAGCTTCGAGAGATAGAAGCACCCTGTAGTGTCCACAGCTAGTGACTAGTGGGGCAGGAGGAGAAAAGCCAGCAAACTCCACGGTGCAATCACACTCCAGAGCTCCCTGCAGGGTCCGTGGCTGATGGGAACCTCGTGTGAGTTCTCTTGCCATGTGGCTTCTCCAACTGCCTCACAACCTTTCTCAGAGTGATTTCACAGCAATGCCCGCATGCAAATCTTCATGGTGAGCTCTTCTTGTTTGTCGTATTTGCCAAGTCCACCAGTTCATACAGGGCTTTTCCCATATATACTGTCCATGGAGCATGTAGGGAAATCCTGGGATTGCTGAGGGTGGGCGTAATTGTTCCTTCCTTGCCCTAGGTGTAAAACCTAGGTGCACATTCAAAGTTATGACACTGCTATGCAGAAAAGACAGGAAGGGATTCATGACTTACAAATCAAAGACCAACCCTCCTCCCAATGTACCGGAATCCTTGGAGCTGAGGGTTGGTCTGAGCTTGGGCTAAGATTCAGGTATGTCCAATCTTTTGGCTCTGCAAAATGATACTGTCATTACAAAGTCCACACCCGAGAGGCATACAATCATGGCACAAAAAACACAAAAAACAAAACGCACCCAAAAAGGTCACATAATGTTTTCATTTGGACTGAATTCATAGCTACCTTTGGTCCCACGCGGCCACATGTGGTCACAGGATGGACATGCTACATGGTCAGTAATTTAAAGGAAAAGTGGTTTCTGTGGCTTATGGTTTGATAGGATACAGCCCATCAAAACAGGGAAGACCTGGCAGCAGGAGCCGGAGGCAGCTGGTCACATGGTACCTACAGTCAGGAAGCAGAGAGCCAGCAGAGGGTGGAGCCTCTGAGAGGTGCCTCCTCACTTCCTCCTAAAGGTTCCACAGTCTTATCAAACAGGGCCATCGACTTGGGACCAAAATGTTTTAAGCATGTGAGTCGGTTGGAAGGACATTTTAAGACACTTTCCCGTCAGTCCATGAGCCCTGTGGGGGCTGTCTTCCTTACAAGTTGCAGGTGATAGTAACGGATGTTCCCGGAAGTGAGGACTGACCAGAGTGCCGTCCCACCGTGGTCCCTAGATCCCTCTGCTCTGAGCTGCCCTGCTTGCGGGCCAGGTCCTGCGTCAGCTATCCATGCCAGCGTCCTTGCCTACAAGTACAGAGACCCCTTTCCACTCAGATGGCATAGGCTTCCTGCACAGCCCGCTGCCCTTGAAATACTTCTGCCTGCTGGGAGTGACCACGTCTGTCTTGGACTTGACAAAAGCCGTCTGCTGTCTCCCAGCAGATCCTCACACAGAGACACCCCACTCCCCAGATTCTTGCCCTAATGGACCCCCTGTGAGGGCCTTAGCGTCTGCTTGGAAGGCTGTCTCTGAGGGACGGCTTCAGCTTCATCCGCTCAATCCTTTGGCTCTGTCCTGGCCCCGCCCCTGGGCGGGTCTTAGACTACAGCGCTCCTTGGGACCAGGGAGATTTGGAATTCTCTTCCCATCTTCCTGTCCATGAGCCGCTAGATCTTAGTTCTTTGGGCTTCAGGCATTTTATCTGTGAAACGGGTGTCATTGTGCCCATCAGATGCCTTCTCCTGATTGGGCAGGACTAACAAACTCTGGGTCTGGCCTGCTGTGAGAAGTGTCTGGATCGCGGGGAACCAGTACCTGCCCCTGCTGATTGTGTGAGAGCTGGTAGGGGTTGACTGGGGGGAGGGGTGTAGGCTCTGAGCGCCCGCAACTCCATCCTGGCTCTGTTCTCCCCGTGCGCAGTGCCCTGCGTGTGGTTGCATCTCAGGCGGGTTGCAGAGGGGAGGGCACAGCTGGTGCTGGAGCCCAGGAGCGCTTCGACTGGTACAAATCTCTCGATCTCCAGGTGAGGAAGCCCAGCGGCTCCTGCGAAGCCCACTGAAGTGATCCTAAATTGGCACCCCGCGGAGCAGGCTGTCTGATCCTACAAAGGCAGCATGTCTGCTTTTCAAAGGCGCTGAATAATTTAAACCACACAAGACAAAAAAAGTGAGATTAAGGTGATCTGATGGGCTCTCCAGGCTGCTTCGTCCATTACACACTCCATTCCTGAGGCCGCGTGGATGAGATGCGGAATTTATTATTACCTGTCCAAAGCACTAATTACCAGGGCTTTGTTCTTTGGATCTTCAAGTCTCTTTGTAAATTTATTTTTCTCTCCCAGCTCCACCTGGGGCTCAGAAGCTCCCCATTCCCGAAAGGAAAGGAAAGGTGCCTGCTTGGATCTAGCGGGATGGACAGCGTGTCTGGATGTGTAACTTCAGCTGGTTAAGGCAGGAGGACTCCCATGTATTAATACGCTTGCAGTTTTCATTTCTAAGTTATGTATGCTGAAGATTTTAAAGAGACAAACACTCCTGGATTGTTTTTCTTTCCTGTGTGATATTTTGCTTTTTTCCTGCAGCCAGAATGATCTTCTCCCTTTGCTTTCTTGTCTGCCTACACGCTTAGTATTAATTCAGCCTCAGAGTCTTTGTGGATGGCTGTGGCCCTCTGAGATACTGTGGAGCCTTCTGACCTGGCACTGTCAGAACTCACTACTCTGGGTGCCTGGGCACAGTCTTGTCCTGGGATCCGCTTTATCATCCTTCCAGGCTGTGCCATTCGAGTTCTTTCTGTCCCGTGTCGATAGTTTCCTTTGTCTTCAGGATCCTTTCATTACAGTTCCCAGCTTTGTTTTGGTCGAGCGCACACTCCCTGGCTTCTTGGAAAGGATGCCTGGGAACTCCTGAAGAACACACTCAGTGGTTTGCTTGGGCGCAGAATTCAGGGTTGGGTTTGTTTTTCTTTTAATAACTCGGAGGGAGATGTGGTGAGGTAGCTCAGGGGATAAGCTGCCTGCTTGAAAGTGTACCATTCCCCGCCTTCGTGGAAGTCAATATTCTTCTCTTTCTGCTTTTTTGCTATGCCATGGGGTAAGCCCTGCTTTATGAGCCATACTGACTGCCCGATGGAATTTTTAAATTAGAAATTGATGCTTTCTTGAACTTGCAAAGGAAATCTTTGGGTCTAAAGCTGGATGAGTGAAAAGAAATGCACTTATCAGGGGGGTGCCCTGAAGAGAGGTAACTTGGTATACCATGGAGGCCTGAGCCGCCACAAGAGAAGACAAGCTAGAGCGAACCCTGGGGCCCCTAGAAACATACACGTGGAAAGGTGGAAGGGAGTAGAAGGGAATGGTGAAGAGAGGGAATGGGAGGAAGGGGAGAGGGAGGGAAGCTGGGATGGGTACTCAATATGTTCGTAAAAGTAGAAAAAATACAATACTAAAAAAGAAATTCTCTTGTTTGGAGAATTTTTCCTAAATTATATCTCGAAATATCTTCTACACATTTCTTTGGTTCTATCCTCGTGAAAACTTTTGTAATTCATGCATTAGACTTCTTGCATTGACCTTCCCATCCAATACTATCTTTTAGAAATACTTTTTCCTTCATAGTTTTGACTTTTTTCTTTGGTTTTTACCTTCCAGTCCTTTTATTGAGTCTTACCTTTTTTCCTCCTTCTCTATTGACTTTTCAGATCATTTTCTGTATAATCTTAGCACGATTCTTCTAAAATAGAGACTCCTTAGCCTGAAGTCTTTTGTGGCTTTCCATCTCCGGGAGAAGCTCCTGTGTGATCTGTGAGCTTCGCACATTTTCCCCACTTTAGCATCCAACGCCTTTCTCTGAGGCCAGGACTGCAGCTGTCCCAGTGTGGTAGAGAGCTACGGGTATCAACATGGCAACTGAAGGCTGGAGCTCTGGGCGCATATGTAGAGTTAGTAGTGGGGTTAAACCCTGAGCAGGCCTGCAGGAGATTTTCTGATTGATGGGGAGACCCAGCCCATGGAGGATGGGATCATTCCCTGGGAAGGTGTGTAAAGTTGGTTAAGTTGGCATTCTTCAGCATATTTGGACAGACATGCTGTCTGAAAAAGGAAGCTTGTGTCTCTCTCAGTAGCACTCTAGATACGGTGTGGCCAGTTCCTTCAGCCCCCAGTATTGGTATGATCTCTCCCGACTGAAACCAGACAATCATAAGCCAAGAATAAACCTGTTTCCCCTTTAAGCTGTTGGTCATTTTATCAGCAACATGGGGGCTAACTGCCCCTGTGCTTTTGCCGAGACACTTTCTTCTTTCTAGAATCTGTTTACTCTTAACTACGTTCACGGTTGACTTTGGTCCTGTCTTTCCCAATGACTTGCAAAGCGCAAGCTCCTGGCCAGTGGCTAGTAGACATTTACTCAACATTAATGATAGTTGTGAACACATTGTATTTGTCGAGTGTGAATATGTGCACGCCTCTGCATGAGTCTCCCAGCAGGCCCGGCTGAATGCAACTCAAACTTTGTGTCCAGAGGATTACGTAGGCTAGGACAAAGGTCTAGCAGACATGTTCATACACCCTTTGGCCCACATCCCAGCTCAAGCACAGCTGATGGTATATGTGATCAGTACATCGAGACAGGAGCACGCAGCATGGAAGAATTAGAAGCTCCTGTCTAATCTGGTCGGTCAAGCCACACATCAAGAGAGATATCTCTTCAGATCAGTGGGTGGCCCTCCTATGTTCTGACCTGGGTCTCCACCTCCCTAGGTCACCCGTCCCTTTGGTAACTGCTGTCATCTCTCCAGGAAGCTTTGAGCATCTTTTATGACAGTGGAACTGTGAAACTGCTTCTCATTCCCTTCCATGCTGCAACACGCGGAGCTTTCTGAAAGTCCCCTGTGTAGATAGGAGTGATGTAGGAGGGGCTGGATGCTCCAAGCTCAGGCTACAGAGGTCTGCTGGGGCTCACGCTCCTTTCAAAAAGGAGCCTGATTTGATAGTAGACACCTCTTGCTGGGCAGGCCTTTTGCGTCAGATGTCATGTGAACCACCCCCAAGGTTGTCATCTGTCGTAGTGACACAGCAGATCTGATGTGCAGGGAGACTGGTCGTCACTTTATATGGAGGAAAATGGAACCTCTGAGTGGTTACACGATGAATTCGTTCCCACAGCCTGAAAAGATGGAGTAAGCCGGGATCAGATACTGGTCAAAGGCAACAGGAAGGGGTCACGGTGGTTCTCACTGGGGGCTCCATTCTATGGGCTCCTGGCAGAAGGCAACTCAGAGAAATCAGGTAGAAGGGAGGGCAGCAGGAGGCTGGCAGTGCTCATTGCTGGCTGAGGCCAGACAGAGACGTGACCCTTAGGAACCACTGCCCAGCTCAATGCATCGCTTTTGCCATATGTAGGGCAGAGTTTTGTGAGGTACACATGGCCGGGGTAGGCCTCAGAGCAGGCACTAGCTGATCCCCTGGCTTCATTCATTCAAAGGCTTCTCTATCTCTAGAGGGTTTCAGACTCCAGCAAGTGCCTCCCAGAGAGCTCAGAGCCCACAGCAGCAAGATCTTCAGACCATTACCACACACACATTAGCCTCACATCACAGGCCTCATAGAAGCTCCAGCAGCTGGGGAAGACGTGCCCTTACCAAGTTTCTAATTTGGAACCTTCTGGATGGGTCTCAACCTTGAACCTAAAACACTGCTGAAGGAACACTGGACAGACCCAGCCCCGCAGAGGACAATTCATCCTTATCCAGAAAAGTCTGAGGGGCTCGTGCTATGACTAAGCAAGTTCCTTGAAAATTACCAGAGGTGCCCCAGGGAACCTGACCAAGAATGTCCAGGCAGCAGCGAGCTGTACATGTCACGCCACAGACAGCCACAGACACTCAGAGACATGTTTCAGGACACCTGTGCTGAGGGAGAAAGAGCTAAGTCCCAGGATACACAGAACATGGCTTTATTGATGAAATACTAAAAGACATGCAAAACCAGTAAAAGACAGTTCAGGGATTTGAACACATAGAGCTAAGGAAGGTGAAGGGCAGAGCACAGGATGGGGCTGCTTGTGGCTGCTGCCCTGGGGGACGTGGATGGGTAGGGGGAGGTCATCCAAGTATTTGGGAAAGTTCCATTTAGGGTGTGTGGCAGTTACTGCTCTGTTGCAGTGAGGCGACAATCAAACACAGCTTAAGGGGGAAAAGGAAGTTTATTCGACCCACGTTTCCAGAGGGGAGATACAGTCCATCATGGACGAAAGCTGGAGGCGGCTCAGGTCGCTACAGGTATCATGGAGGCCAAGAGAGCAAACTGCAGACTGCAGGTGCAAGCGGGGTGGGACTAACCAACCGGAAGCCAGTCAGTCCCTGTGACGTTCCTTCTTCTAGCAAGGCTCCACCTCCCCAAGGTGCCTCGACCTTCCCAAACATTAGCAGCTAAAATGCCGACACGAGCCTGTGGGTGACAACTCACTTCTAGACCATGACAGGGTTGTGTGGTATAAACATTCGATGGTGCTTATTTTGCCTCCCAATAAAGATGCCACCGTTAAGGAGGGGGTTATTTTATAAAATACTGATGAAAACAGGCCACTTAGGATTTTACCACTTGACAATAAGCAGCGGACACCCTTGTACCTAGGCCAGCCTGGGCTTTTGTGGGGTAGTTTGTGCATGTGCTTCTTTACTTACATCTGTCTGCACTGTGTGTGCTGGTCATGGGGAGGGGGTGCAGGGCTGGATGGTGTTTCCAGGAGAGATGGCCTCACTCCATTTCTTCTTCTTCTTCCACCCCAGCAAGTGTCCACAGAGGAGGAGGATGGATTAGGTTTTCTTTTTTTGTGCAGCTGAAATGAAGGGAAAACATTTTAGAGGTTTGGTGCCCCCCCCGGGGGTACATGGGTGAGACAAGAGAGAATCCCATTGGTTTAGAAGATGATCAGACGACGTCACAGAGAGTGGCAGAGTGGAGCTAACGTAAGACAGTGAGACCCCGGATGAGCAAGTCAGTCATCAGCTGACACTTGGGAGGTCGGCCGGATACACCTATGGGGAGTCATCTAGTTAAGGCCAGCCTCTGACTGAGCCTGTAGGAGACTGTCTTGATTGCTTTGAGATGGGAAGACCCGCCCATTGTGGGTGGAGCCACTCTTTGTGCTATATAAAAGAGCAAGCTGAGCACTGACATGAAGGGTCCTTGTTCTCTATTCGCTGCAGATGGGGTGGGGACCGGAACCTTGGGCTCCTGGTACGGTTACTCTCCGGCCACAGTGGACTACTATACCACCTGGGGTTGTGAGGTGGAGTGAAACCTCTTGTTCCCCTGAGTCGTTTGAGTCAGGTGTTTAGAACAGCCACAAGCTAGGAAGCTAAACCAGATCTGGGGTCCCCAAGGGGGGGCAGGGGGGGCTATTCAGGGGTCCGACTCCAAACATAGTCACGTCAACACTAGACCTGAGGAGCATGTGGGATTACGGAATGGGGGACAGGAAGCGAGTCCTGAATAACGTGAGGCCCCACAGAACCAGAACGGTGGTCGTCTCTGCCTGGCACCTCTATAGATGACTGATGGTGCCCCGTGGAGAGACGGCCACGCTTACACTCAGAACGCCAAGTACTTTTAGCATCGCCCAGCCATGACTGGGGGAGATTTTTGGAGGGAAGTGATAACACTTCACATTAGGCAGGTGGGAGCTCAGAGCTATCAGGATTTGAGTATCTACTAATAGAACTACATTTATATGCACAGCTGTCGTTAAATAACATTTGATTAAATGGCTTTTAATGGTTGCCATAGCGTCCTCTTCTTTGGATGTATTGGGGTTAATTTATCTGATGCCTTATCGTTGGGAAATGAAGCTGTTTCTCTCTACAAGCCACTCTTCAATGAATGTTTGAATATTCACGTCCATTTCCTGAGGAGCCGGTCCTGGGGAAGACTTGCTGGCGCTAGGGGTCTGCACCATTATGAGGCTTCTGCTGTGGTCCAGAACAAAACTGGGAGATTCCTCTTCGTCCAGCATAAAGGAAAAGCCCTTGTCTTCTCACAAGTGCCAAGATGATTTTATTGTTATTATTCAAAGATATAGGTTGCAACTTAAAGAGCCCAAATCACGACTTCTCATATTCACTCTTGTTGCTTAGGTTTTGGGAGAAGGTAAACTTTGTGCAGTCCTTTTGCAGACACTTAATTCTTTTTTGTTTTATCCACGGAAAGCATTGGCCATTTTTTTTTCTGACAATTTAAAGTGCTCTTTGGATATTGAGTAGGCAACTCCTTTTCATCACTTATTTTGATTTTGTTTCAGCTTGTCTTTTCTGGTTTGATAAAGTTTTTACTTTTCGTTGCTTTTATAATCCATTCATGGACTCTCTGACAGTTTCATGTATGAATACAATGAACTTAAGTCATTTTCATCCCATATCAGCTGATCCTGAGCTCTATCCTTCTCCCACTGAAAATCTGCTTCTTCCCCTGTAAGCTTTTCTTTTGTTCTGGAGTCTCAAGTTTACAGAAAGGTTGAAAATATGGCATAAAGAACTTTTACTTTATGTTTTTCCTGGGTCCTCTTAAAAGCAAGCAGCTGACCAGATGCTACGTCAACTCCGGATACTGGAGGGCGTGTGCCTACAAACGGGGCATTCTCCTTCGTGCGCTCGGGACCACCGCGCACTGAGACCCCCAGGAAGCTGACTTGCGCACACATCACTCCCAGCTCCTCCTCAGGCACCATTTGGCCTTGCCACCCACCCCAACAGTGTCCCAGAGAATGGCATAAGGGCACATGGCTCGTCACGACTCTTCAGTCTCCATCTTTTTCCCTCCTTCTTTGACTCTGACATTTTCCAAAGGGCGCAGGTCGGAGAGTTTTGGGGGATTTCCAGTGGTCTGCTTCGGTTTGTCGTGTCTAGTGGGGACACAGGAAGTGATGATGCGTTCTTCCTACTACAAGTCACAGGTCCTTGTGATTTTCTTGGCATTCGAGGGAAAAAGTCCTTTAAAATTTATTTTCTTTATTATTAGAGAGACAGAGAAAGAATGAGGGATAAAGACAGAGAGAGAGAAAAAGAAAAAGAGAGACACAGATAGATAGATAGATAGATAGATAGATAAGAGAGAGAGAGAGAGAGAGAGAGAGAGAGAGAGAGAGAGAGAGAGAGAGAACATGCATGCCATGGCAGATGGGTCGATGCCAGAGGACAGCTTACAGAATTCAACTGTCCTTCCACTGTATGGGCTTCTGGAAATGGAACGTAGGCTGCCAGGCTCGCGAGTGGGACCCTTACCCACTGAGATTCCACACTAGCCCTAAGAGGGCAAAACTTTGGTTGCTTGATGAAGATAAATTTTACCAGTTACAATCTTCTCTTTGCAATTAACAGGTACTTTATGGAGAATTTTGAAATCATGTAAACATCTCATTCCTATCCAATTTATTCTTCAATATAATTTTTATTTATGCAAACTCATGAACTTCTATTTGATACAGCAGACTATATGTTAGTATTGCTTTTAATGTTGTCCAGGTGTCCTTCCATGCGGGCTTCTATAGCCTTCGCATCTTTTTCCCATCATTCATCGAGCACTTCCTTGAGTTCTGCTAAACCAGGTTCTCCTCCTCCTCCACTCTGGGTCTGCACTTCTTTCCTTTGAGATCCCTGGCTCCTTTGAGTTCAGAATGGTGTTTAAAAGCTGTTATGGTCACCTTTTAGTGTCAGCTCGACAGTTGCGGACTGTTTGGGGCACAGCTGTGGAGAGGGTTAATGGTTGGACCAGGCCCTGAGCAAGTCTGCAGGTGCTTGATTAATCGATGTGGAAAACACATCGCCGCTGTTCTGCTGCCTTTGGAGCCTGGTCTCTAGGCCTTGCTGTTGTTTGCTGTTCATTACTGACGTCAGAGCCCAGCTGTTCTTCACTGACATTGGAGCCCAGTGTCTTGACCCTCCAGTGAATCAGAGGCTTGAGACCTTCTTGGGACCTTCTGGCTTTGTGAGACATTCTGATCAAGAACGAAGCAGCTACGGGCAACTATTTTGAAGGACACTATTTTTTATTGTGAGTTGAATTAATAAACTTATTTATACGTAACGGTTACTCTTAACTATTGCTGTGAGAGAGCATTCAAAGCATGGCGGTGGCTAAAGCTGGCAGGCTAAGTCTCCTCTATCCGCGTGGCTGAAGGCTGGATTTCTGGAGTGTCTCTCTTCTTCTCAGTCTTCTGTTCCGTGGCTCCTTTTATCTGGTCCACTACTGGGAGATTCCAATGAGATTTAGGAAGATTCCAATTGGATCTATGGCTGACCTTTGTATTATTCAGATAAACTCTTCAGGTGGTCTCAGCTGATCTTAGTCCGTGCCAGGTGTGTCCGGTTGACACCCAGGATTAACTATCACATTATATATATTACATTCTAGAGATGCTGTCTTCAGAGAACCCTGACTAATACAGAAGCCAAGATCTGGTTTGGAGCCATGCTCATTGATACCGCAATACTGCACGGCTTTCTGGTTCTCTGGGAGGACACACACAGGCAGAGACCGTCACACATTTATGTATTATGTATACTAAACCGTGTTTGATTAATTTGCAACGGTTGCCACAGTGGAATGGAAAATCAAATACCGTTAGTGGCCGCCACAGACATGAACCTATGCAACATGGAGATGGGGTGCGGCTGGAGAAACTAGGAAACATCGAAGTTCTCGCGAGTGCTGCAGCTTGTGCCCACATGTCTTTGTTTTTGGTGTCCCTGGATCAGAACATCTGGACTGGCTAGCTTATGGAACCTAGGGGTTTGTTGTGACTCGTGGTCCTGGATGCTAGGCAGTCCACGAAATAAATGTCAGCATCTGTTAGCAGCTGGGCTGGCCTTGTGCTACTTCGTCATGGTGGGAAAAGGGCAGGCACAAGCAGGCAAGTGGGAAAGAGGCGAACCTGAGGCAGGGGACTTGCCTGACTCTACCTGCTACTGTGGTGATTAATTCTTGCCGCAAGGTGGCTTTCTCTGCTATATACATGACTGCTATGGCAGCGAGAAACCTGACTCCCACCCCATCTTCTACAACACATCAAGTATTTGACCAGAATCTCGTTTGGTGAGCCTTGACCTGAGAATACTCCTTTCCTCATCCTGTCCAGCTCCAGCAGCCGGCATCTCTGTTCACGAGTGGCTGTGGTGTCACAGGTTGGATTGTGCCCATACCTTAGACACCATCCTCATTCCCTTGTGCCCCGACTCTTTTACAGTTTGGATTTAAAATATTCCTAAAGGCTCATGAGTTGTAGGCTTGGTCATCCCATTGAAAGGTGCTAGAAACTTGGCGGGGGGGGGGCTGGTAGAGGGAAGTTAGGTCCCTAGGAGCATATTCTTGGACTGAATCCTGGGACCCCACCACTCTTTCCTCCCGCTTCTTTCTCTCTCCTTTCCTGACTTTCCTGATAGCCGCAGATCTGCTCGACGGCATTGCCCATGCTGCTCAGTCTTACTATGGGCCGAAAGCAACTGGTCAAGTGTCCATCTTCTGAAACGATCTTTCCTCCCATGCTGTTGGTTTTCTCAGATAGTTTTCACTCCCATGGAAATCTGACCGATGTCATCCTGGGCTACATGCCCTGTTCCTCTGCTTTGTTCGGCATCGATGACCCCATCGTACCCTGTTACCATCTTGCCCCATCTTGTGGGGAACCAACAACAGCTAATGGCTCCAGACTAAACTGTTCAGGAAAGGAAGAAGACAGTATATGTGGAACATTCTAATGTATAGACGGTATGTTTGAAAGAAAATGAATAGATCAGCTGTTCTCATCAAACTTCCTTGGCTTAGTTCCATATGCTGATCCTAAATACTCAGACTAGTTCGGGCACACCCTCCCCCACAAAGCAGCCAAAGACTTGTGTGCCAGGAAGAGAATCATGGAAGAACAAAACAGGGAAGGAGTAAGACCAACCCAAAGGGAATGCTGGGATCCTCTGAGGATTTGTAGAAAGGGCCTCAGGATTGTGTTCTAGAGACATTGACTTCTTGGGCCTCGACACTTGCCATGGGGGTATCAAATCCTTTGCATTTACTGGTTTGTGCACATGCTGGGGTGTCTGGAGGCTTCCTTCAGAGCTGCGTTAGAGGTGCTGGGAGAGACAGGAGAGGGAGGCACAGGGAAAGAAGAGAGAAAGGAAGGAGGAGGTTGTAATAGCAAAAGGGTAGGCGGAGAGGATGTGAAATGGGCATGTGAGATGTCTGTCACATACCTCAAAGGAAAGACAAATGTTAGTATGTATTTTTTTAAACATGGCTATTAATATTTTATTTTTAAATAACTTCATTTTTATTCTTTGACAGTTTCAAACATGTATATAATGAATTAAAGTCATTTTCATCCTGTTACCCTGTCACATCTCTGCTTCTTCTCCTGCTGAAAATCTTCCTAACGACTTCCTCCCATTCTACATTACTGGTTTTTGTTGTTATTGTTGTTGTTATATGTTGTGACTCACTGAGTTAATAAGGGGTTCCTTCATGAGGAAGTGTGGGACCTTTCTGGAGCTTGGTCACCTATCAGCGGCTATACCACTGAAGAAGTGGCCGCATTAACTGTCTATTGTCCCTGGAGAGAGGGTGGGGCCTCGTGAGCCGTCCCCATTCCATAATGAAATGTTAATGCGCCCAGCATAGTGCACAGCATGTTTCCCCAGCCTTTGGCTCTTGTGTTCTTTCCATTCTCCCTTTGGTGCTGTTCCCTGAGTGTTGGGAGGGTGGCATTGGCGGATGATCCAGATGTTTCGGGCTGAGCATCCCATAGTCACTTATTCTCTGCCCTTTGTCTAGTTGTGAGTCTATGATATTACCCAGCATTCACTGCAAGAAGCAGCTTCTTCAGTGAAGGCTGAAACCTGAGCTAATCTACTCCACGGCTTACATTTTAATTTTAGCATTGGACCCATCTAGAATTTGTTTTGAAGTACGGTATGAGGGAGGGAATGGATTTTGAATCTATTCCTTGCTGATTGGTCAGTTATCCTCAAATCACGATTCACTGAATTGTCCATATTTTTTTGAAATGACACAAAATTCTACCATAGAGTTTCAAATATATGCAATTTGCTTCACTGCGCTATCTACTTCTTTCTTTGCTGCACCTACATTGTTTTGATTTTTGTAGCTTTATTGTGTATTTGAATATGCATAGAGCAAATATCCCTCAAAAATCCCCCTTTCCCTCGTCCATTTTCCAGTAGCTTACTTTTTTAGAGGAACCCTTGAATTACTACTCTGTCTGCAATTCTCTTTTTATTTTATCTGGGGGGAAAAGCCCTGTGCGTGGACTTTTTTTTTTTTTTTTTTTTTTACTACATAACAAACTTCTCTTTTGTGGGTGACTAGAGCATATGAAAGGAGAAGACAGGAAGGCCCAGGTGCCAGGAGGCCATTCCCAGCTGCCTCCCTTTCAGTTGTACCCTCACAACTATCCCCGACTCCAGGAAAGAATTCTGCAGATCATGAGCAAAACCTAGACAGCACTACCCAGGTGGTTCAAATAAGCGCTGGAGCAGGACTCGAACAAAGGCTGGTATCCACGAGCTCCTCAGAAAGAGCAGCTGTCCAAGGAATTCTGAACTCTGTGCTTAAGGGAACCTGGGGTCCCGTGTGTTTAAATTGACAGTCTATTCTTTCTCTTCTTGTGGAGTCAGTTCTCGCCTTCCATCCTTTTTGTGGAGTATGGGGATCAAACCCAGGTCGTCAGGTTGGTGCAGCATTTGCTGCTCCTTGCTGAGCCCTCTTTTCAGTCCCCCCAACACTGTTTTCATGGAGGCTCTCCAAAGATCTTTCTAGGAGTGAAGGGCAGGAACCAGTAAGGCACAGTCCAATGGGGAATCTGCCATGAGGGTCTTTAAATAGATAGCCTGGTCTCTGAGTCCATTATTGGATGTTGAAACAGAATACCAGAGGCTGGGGAATTTGTAAGGAAAGGAGTTTATTTAGCTGTCTGTTCTGGAAGCTGGAATTCTGGGAGCAGGAACAGAATCTGGTGAGGGCCTTAAGCTGCATCATAACATGGCAGAAAAGCGGAAGGATAAGACAGTGCACACAGAAGAGAGAAAACACGAGAGCTAGCCTCACTTTCTCACCTGCTCTTGGGAGAAGAAGCCCTTCCCAGGAGACAGGCATGAATCTCTCTGTGTCTGCTCCTTCCACATTGCTGTGAGCAAAATGTTTGGCCCACACAACTGAAGAGAGGAAGGATTTGTTGTGCCTCCTGGTTTCAGGAGTTCTGCTCCATCGCGATGGGGAAGGGGTGGAAGTTCAACGCCTGGTAGCAGGAGTGTGTGCGGGAACCCTGTTCAGATCATGATGGACCAGGGAACAGAGAGCACGCCTGACCAGGGTTGGGGCTTCAACGCACCTCCAGCTAGGCCCCACTTCTAAAGGTTCTACACCTCCTGAAAACCACAGCTGGGACCAAGTGCTTAAAACACAAACTTGCGGGCAGATACTTCACATTTTAACCACGACGCCCTCTTCACAGTTTGATTGCTTTTTCTTTTCTTTTTTTTTTTTATTTTTACTGGATACACTTTTTATTTTTATTTTTTATTTATTTTTTATACATTTTTTATTATTTCCGCTCATACAAACTTAATAGGTAGACCAGTTCCCTTCCTCCTTCCTCCTCCCCCTGAACCCCCTGCTCCCCCTCCCCTCCCTCCCCATCCCCCAGTGCCTCCCCCCAATTCCCAGAGAGTCCTTTATTGTGTATGCCTGACTCTCCTCTGGGTCCTCCTCTCCGGTGACGTACAAGGACCCAGTGGCATTTCCCTGAACCCTTTCTCGTGTTCCCCTTAAGCATAGGAACACTACTGTGGCTGCCAATCCCTTGCCTCCAAGGATCTTGGTGGATTTAGCAGATGCTAGACTTTGTGAGGTCAATAGTGTGTTGGACATTTTCTTTGTGTGTGTGTGTGTGTGTGTGTGTGTGTGTGTGTGTGTGTGTGTATGGCTCTCTCTCTCTCTCTCTCTCTCTCTCTCTCTGTACAAGAGAGCACTTGAGTGTGTGAGCCTGCGGAGGCCCAGGGGTTTATAGCAGGAATCATCCTGGATTGCTCTACTTCCTTATTCCCTTGCTCTAGGTTTCCCAGGCTCCCTGATTCAGGGTCAGAATTTCTGGTCTCTGCCATATCTGCCCGGCAAATTTATGAGGGATATGGGGATCCAAACTCGGGTCCTTTTGTTGTGAGGAGAAAGCTTTAAACCCCTTAGCCATCTCCCTAGCCCCACCTCTTTTTCTTTTTTCTTCTTTTTTTAAGGAATTGAATTCTTTATTCATGATAACCATAAACGTTGCTATTCTATATGTCTATCCAGGAAAGTGTTTTTCTCCTATTATCAGTTTTTTTTTTTTAAATAAACAGCAACTTGAATTCTATTGCATGAAAGGGCTACAGATATACATGCTATTAACCAAGCAGAATACACAGCGATTTTGCTTTACAACTTGTACCAGAACCCATGGCTGGTTCATGCATAGCAGCTTACATTTCCGGTCTTATGTGTTCAGAGTGACTGATAGGGACTGTTAACTACATTCCTGCGAAGCCTTTTTTTTTCCTTTTTGACAGAGTGTCAATGAATCCCAAGCTGGCATTGAGCTCATTATGTAGCCAAGAATGACTTTGAACTTCTGATTCACCTGCCTGTACCTTCCGAGTGCTGGAATCCCAGGTGCGCACACGTGTTCTGTGGATCAAGCACCAGGCTTCCTGCATGTTGGGCAAGTATTCTACTAAGTCATATGCCTGGCCCACATCATCTTCTAACACTGATGTGCTAGTAATCACATTTCAACCAAAGTCTTATTGGGGGAAAACCATATGGCGACCTTTGCACCTGGTTCTTCTGAGCACAAATCTGGTGGTCCTTGCCAGACTCTGCCCTTTTTGGCCTAATTGATGGCTGGTGCTTCCACGTATCCTCCTCTAGCCTCCGCAGTTCAGCCTGCCCTTTTGTGGTCTCCTGTCTCTCTCCCTTTGAAGCTGGTGGTAGGTCTCTTGTTAGACACGAGTTCTTCTCCGTTCTGTTGAGATCTCTCCCAACCCAGGCCACCTGAACTCTGCAAAATTACCCTAGGAACAAAGACCTGCAGATGGAAAGAATCAAGGACCGATGTTGCTCCTGTTTCCCCGAGACATGCTGCCTTTAGGTAAATTCCCACCTTCAACGAGAAATCCAATGTCATTTGTTTCTTGGTGTGAAGAAGCTGAACGTCTCCTTGGTGCCCGGCATTGCGTGGCCTACCTTATCTGACCTGCACAGGAACCCTGGAGGACGGATGCTCATCTCCACTTACAGAGGAGGAAACCAAAGCTGCTGGCTATAAAGGACTTGTGCTAGGCCACTCAGAAGGCTAACGGTGAACACAGGGCAAACACTCAGGGGTCAGCGGCTCTTCAAGGGCAATGCTACAAACTTGATGCCCACATTTTCTGTGTGTCTGACCCTGGGCTCTGGGTTTGCAGACACTTCTGTGTTGCTAAGGGTTAAAGCAGATCGGATTGGAGGACTTTGTAAGGGGAGGTTTCTATTGCAGGCATTTCATGTGTAGATTTTGGAGGCTGAACTATGGAGTCTTCAGAAATGGCTGTTTGAGACAGAGGATGCAGATGGCATAAGATAGAGTTTTATGTCTGTGGGGCCAGGCGAGCCTCCTGTGTTTGCTGCTTCCTTTCCCCCTTGGCTCAAGGAAAGATGGTTGGGTTCTGCAAAGGCAGGCAGAGGACTTTTGGCAGCTTGCGGATTGGACTGCCTTGTCCCATTCAAATGCATGGAATCCATAGAACATCACTCCCCAGCTGCCGGCCCGCGGTTCTGAGTGTGCTCAAAGAGACAACCAATCATTCCCCTACGTGCGAGAGGCGCCCAAAGCAGATACTTCAATATATTCCAATTTAGCCAAGGGAAGCCGGAACATGGATGCTGTTGCCAAGGAAACCACCTCCTTCTTCCCTGTATGCCGTGCATACGTGTATCATTTCATCTCTCAGCTCTCCAAGGTAATATCATAGCCCCGTGCTTGGGGAAGGGTTTTTAAAAAGGCATATAAAACCTCTTAGCATCGAGAAGATTCATTAAATGATCTCACTCCAGAGAAGCTTAAATTATTCTTTTTAGACCCTTTTCTGCCGAGGACAGGGAAATGGCTGAGTCAGTCCTGTCTCTCGGAGCTCAGTGTCTGGTGGAAAGGTTTTTTTTTTTAAGTAAACAAATCAGCATTCAGAGGCGCAGACAGGTGAGTGCATGTGTAAATGAAGCCTTCATGGAAGCCGGAATATGACCTGCTAATTCCTCCAAGCAGATTTGCCAAGACCACCTTGATCTTCACCGCTCCTGGGATTGAGACCACGTTTCCCATAGGAGCTTCAAAGCTGTGAGAGACAGGGTCACTGTGGCAAGGCCACCTGTCAAAAGGCCCCTTGTTGGAGAACTGTGTGGGACTTTCTGTTGTCCCATCTGTTCTCTGACCTGAGCCTGGGGCCATTTTGTCCCGTGCTGGGGTTCCCGTCTGACTCCCCTTCTCCTTACACCTGGTGGTTGCCTCCTCCTCATTCCTGTCTGCTCCACTACTAGGTATTAATGTCACCCCCAGGCCTCCTAACCCCAGAGGCAAAACAGATACCATTGTTGGTTCTCATCTGAGATCTCTGGGGTCACCCTGACTCTTACAGCCTGCTCAGGCTTCTGGTGCTGAGACCCCTCTGGTCCACTGGCTGCGCAGATGGACATTGGTGGCCCTTTTCCAATGAGAGGGGGGAACCGAAGATGTTCGTTTATACTGGAGACTCTGCTGGAGACACTCTCTGGAGACACAGTGATTGTAATGTGAGTGAGGGCGCTTACATCTAGGGGGTCCTCAGAGGCCAAATAGCCTACAGTACACGAGATGGGCCTACAGCAGAGAATTATCCTCAAACCAGCTGTGTGGAGACTGAGAAGCGTGGCTGCTCCCCTCCCTCATTGCTCGTTCGCTGAATAAATATTTATGGACTACTTGCAACACGCCAGACGCTACGTCCAGGTCTGGAGACACAGACAGAACCAGATGGACACAGGTTTGCCTGCTCTCTCATGTCGAACCACTGGGGACAAGTGAAAGCAGTAATTGCTTTGGTAATTAGGGCTGGAATGCTGACCTGCCTTGGATCTCCTGGCCCCGTTCTGAGACCTCCCTTGCCCATCCCCCCCTTGCCCATCCTGACTGGTCCTGGTTCCTGGGTGGACTGGGGGCCATCTGTGGTCACCTTCTCTCTCATCTGTGCTGGCTGTGGCTGCCCCGTGGTTCCCTTTCTGGATGAGCCACCGGCCCCCCTACTCCAAGGCTTTACCGTAGCATCGAGGGGGGCAAGAAACCCAGCATGGCGCGACATTTACTATCCCACGTGTTCCCTAGGAGGGACAAGGTGGGGGCTGCAGCTTCAGAAGACATTGCCCCGGGGCCTCTGACAGCTTCAGGCTGTTTCTTTGCCCCCTTGCCGCCAAAGTAAAACATTGGCCTGAGATGGGTCAGAGGCTACATAGCAGCCGCAAGCCACCTCCCTGGGCTTCCTGCGAGGGCATCCTGGTGACCAGGATCAGCGGTGGTGCTCTGCCAGCTGAATGACATCTCCAGCGCCTGTTCAGTTGGGCATCTACTGCAGGGGTCATAGGACCTGCCAGCTGACCTTGACTTAGGGGTCCTGTTGCGTATGCCAGGGAGGCTCCCTGAGCGGTGGTGACTTGTGTCAAGGTCCAGATCTGACACCAATGGTTCTTCCTGACTTGTTTTCCCCTCCCCTATCCACCAGCCAACCTTGCCTTCCTCCCTTCCCCCTCGCCCTCCTGTCTCCTCCCCAGCCTCTTCCCAGCCTTTGTGCTTTATGATGGGACTTGATGGGGAAACTCAACTGGAGTCGTCACTGCACGTGCATAGAGCCTTCACACCTTTCCATGCTTTCATTCTTCATATGGCATCATGCACACGTATATATGCACAGAAGCACACACAGGTACACAGACATGCACACATGCATACACACGTACACACACACACACATATTCACACATACACACCCATACACATGTACACACGTATACACATATACAAACATACATGCATACATTTATGCACATACTCATATGCACATAAGCACATGTGTGCATGTGAACTTGAACATACACATACACATGTGCATGCATGCACATACACACAGCTCTTGTTGAGGAGCATCTTTCCATAGAGTTGCCACTCCTGACAGCAGCATGGGATGCCATCATTACTTCTTTTTATTTCTAAAATTATCCCCCATGATGAGGCTGATGCTGTCTGAAGTGATGGACTGGGTTGACTGTGGGATCAGGTGACAGCAGGATAGGAGAAGGTGTGGGAACAAGACAAAGATCTGGGTTCTTGTCTCCACACCCATCCGTCCTCTTTGATTTGGATGTCTGTAAAATGGGCAGATTGTGCCCGTAACCTCATTCAATCCTAGCATTTGATATCATTTGTTTTTGGTGTGTATATGTTTGTGTGTATGTGCATGCATGCGTGTATTCATGCATGTGCAAGCCGCTGCTTTAGACTCTAGTTCAGCAGGACAGGAATGTTTGGAGAGGGATGAACTACTCAAAGAGACACAGGACAACCCAGGAAACTACCCTCCTAGTAAGGTACATGGGTCTTGGGAGCAGGCTATCTTTTGGCCAGTGTCTTGGTCTCACAGTTCATTATTGTAAATAATATAAGAAGCAAACAACTCAGGGGCTCCCAAACCCACGCACACAAGAGTATACAAAGTCAAGAGACATTCAGAGGGAGGGTCTAAGAGCGAGAGAGCAAAATCAGGCCAAAGTATATGGTTCAAGTTTCTGTATCCAAGGGGACCTGAAGCCCATTCAGCTATAGATTCTTCAGTTTCGTTCTCTTTTGTATGACTTTAGGCTAATTAATTATGCAACCTTCACTGAACACTGCTTGGGGCTGACAGGGTGTGTCCCCCCAACAGGGATGCTGGGGCCTCAGGAACACAGACACAGTGAGTTGTAGACTCCTTATTGTCTCTGAAGTACAACCCTGAGACACTGTTTAATTGTTTTAATTCTTTGATATTTTAATCTATAAATACAACTAAATTATGTATAGTTCACTCCTTACTGCTTAATCTCATCCCCCTCCTGTCCCACTGTGTATGTTCTTCTTTCCAGCCTGACGGCTTCTTTTGCATGTTTCTGTATGCGCGACCCACTGGGTTTCACCTGGGATGTCTGTATTGGCAAATGCCTGAGTTCTTGCTGGGGCACGGGTGACTTTATCAGTGGGTAAATCATTGAATACAGCATTAACCTTGAATAGTCTCTCAGGAAGGTATAGTGTCTCCTGAGATCTTTCCCTCATCCATGTGAAATGTTGATGGGCCAGCTAACTATTGTGCATGTCTTGAAGAAGTGAACAAACATCAATGCAATGAGTTCTTGGGTGCAGGTGTCCTGGCCTGATCAGAGGATACAGCCGGGGGGTACCACTCCCCACCTTCAGGCTCTTACCCTCCCCCCACCCCCACCCCCGCCTCTTCTGCAAGGTTCTCCGGACCTTGGGATGCTCTGCTGAGAATTGAATAGTCCACAATCACTCTTTGCACTTTGGCCAGTTGTGATTCTCTGCATTACACACCTTCCATTGCAAATGAATGCTTCTCGGTCCGTCGTTGAGAGTATCTTTAATCTATGGATAGAATGAAAATCAGATTCATTCTTGCCCACAGCAGGAGCCAAGCAGTGACTCATGGCAGGAGGACTGACTCACAGACTGAGGTGCGCAGAAAAGCTTGGTCTCATCGTATTTTGGATCTGAGTTCGTTAAGTCCTCCCTGGTCACATTGAGATCACATGCAAGTTTGTTATATATTTATTTCTGTGCGTTGGGAGGGGGGGTCTCACTTAGGACCTTGCCTGTGGTTAGCAGACACTGAGCCCACCACTAGCCCCTTGATGATAATTGTATACTGGCTGTGCAGAAAGCAAGCAAGCAGCGTGGTGACTTGATTCACAGGCAGTCCAATCTCCTCTTTTCAACATTGTTGATAGTCTCAGCCGCCGGCTTGTTGGCTCAGCTCAGACCTCAGCCTTCCCCAGAGGAGCTGTGTGGCTTTGGATCTGACACCTAACTCTGTGATCCTCTAGAAACCCACTGAGATCAAAGACACATAATCGCCCCCAAAAGAAAAAGCAGAGTCTAAGAGGATCAGGGATCTACTTACTGAATATATATGATGGTCCATGGATGGAAGCTTCGTCAACCAATGGGAGCAGAGAAAGAGGCCCTAATAACTGGATGGAGTCTCACCTGCTTGTCTGTCTTGCAGCAGGACACACTACAGTCCGATGACCTTGGCTCCTCCAGTAATTCAATAGTTTCCTGTGCCTTACCCGCCCCCGGAGGAGCAAGTGCAGCTGACGTCGTAGAATGGCCTGCGGACGCCTGGGCTGGCCTTGGGTTTTGCTTCTCCTCCTTGGGAGCAGTGAGCCAGCGCCTGGGCTCTGTCAGGACTACACACTGATGACTCAGAGCTCAGTCAGCCGGGATGTGGTCTTTTCAAGGTTGATGGTGTATCCGCCGGTAGCCGGCAGGCAGGTCTGACCTCATCCACCCTGGCTGGTGAGCTGGGGCTGGGAGCCAGCACTTCTGTTAGGCAACTGCAGGGGGCGCCAACGCACAATCGAGGTCTAGACACACTGTTGGTCTGTCCCCCCTCCCCTGTTCCTTGGTCGCGTCCATGAGGCCGCGCAACACAGGGTCTGCTGATTGACTTTGGGGCTATCCCAAATGACTCGAGTCATCTATACAGAGCTTGTAATTGTCCTGAGACGCCATGAAGGCTTCAGTGAGACTTGCCCCCCAGCAGCGGACACCAGAGACGGAGAAATGGCCTCAGCGGAAACTGTGAGCATAGAGAAACTAGCCCCGCCCGATGGCTACTCTCCTGTTCATCACCCACCTCTGAATCAATGCTGAGGCCCAGTACCATAGGGCTTTGTTTCCAGCACAGGTGTGCTTGAGGGTAGAAGTGATCCTCAGGAAGAAATTTCCTGAAATGACCCTCTTTTATAGCTTGAATATGGAAGGTTCTGGAAACTTCAGGAAGTGTGGCCTCTTTGGCAGGGAAAATGCCTTCCAAGACTATGTTCCCTTCCTCTTTCTCTACTTCCTGCCGTCGTGGTGTCTGCCCAAGGGTATGAAGCCAGCCAAACCACAGATTGAACCCTCGGAAACTGTGACCCAAAATAAATCCTCCCTTGGGTTTTCTTGGGTAGTTCACGGTGACACATCGGAGCTTCTTGGCTGTATGGTACGGGGAGACTGGGAGGTGGTAAGAGCAGGACAGGCAACTCTTCTTTCCTGCTTCTCCCCCAAGATTCGTGCAGCTCTTCCTAGGGGACAAGTGAAGAAGCAAAGCTCTATAGATCAGGGTTTATGACTGCATGCAACTTAGAAGGGCACAAGCACACACGTGTGGAAATCAGAACCTCTCCCTGGTTAGGCTCTGCTGGCCTGGCCAAGCCACCTCTGCATGCTACCATCTGAGTCAGTATAGCCCCACTGTTGAAATGGTGGCTGGTGCCATGGTTCAAAGGGCAAAGTGCTTGCAGTGCAAGCCCGGTGACCTGAGTTCAGTCCCTGGAACCCACAAAAAGCTGGATGTGGAGGCTTATGTTGTAATTCCAGCATTCCTGCATCGAGATGGGGAAGCAGAGATGGGGGATTTGCGGATGGGTCAGTTGACCTAGAGCATGCAGAGTGGCAGAAACAAGACAGAGACGGTGCCTCTGAGGAAAAAGAGAAGGAATCTGAAACTTGTTTTCTGACCTCTATACACATGCTTGTACACACACACACACACACACACACACACACACACACACACACACAATGGTGGCGTCACTAGATCACTAGCACAGCCTCGCTTCCATGGACTTTTTCTGCTGCGAATCTCTGCGTCGCCGCATCTCGCCCACTCTTCCCGGGAACTTCTCTTCCTGCTCTGCACAGAACATAGACATTGTCCCCTGGGGAGACACCAACCTCTTGCTACCGCAGCTCTGCATGTAAAGACGCTGTCTGTCACTGTGTCCTTGTCTCGAGGGACCCATGTCACCCCTCGTTCCTTAACCCATCGCCTGCTCCTGTCTTGTGTGCCTTGTTGCGGGGATCCCCTCTCCTTGCTGCATTCCCATCAGCACGGCAGCACATCGGCCTCTTCTCCGCACTTACCATAGAATTCTTTCCTTCCAGGTCCCTGCCTCCTCCCTTCCAGCTCCTATCTTATCGCCTCCCCTCCCCATCATAACCAAACTGATTAAGACAATGGCTCACATCCTATCTCCTCTACCCTGGTCCACCACTGTCCCTTGGTCCATTTCGATAGACCTTCCCCCAGGCTTTGTCCTGTCTGCCATCATTTTCTAAACAGTGAGCTAGGTTGTCCCCCCCACCCCCAGCATCCACTAATCTTGTCACTGCCCTGCATTCGGGCTTCCAAGATGTCCTGGTGCCTCCACCTGGAAGCTGCAGCAGATCCTGGCACTCAAGGTCTTTCACGGCTCCCCTCCCGTCGCTAGGTGGTCAATTCCTTGGCAATGTCAAGTGGCTACTCTTGTGACCCGGCTCAGCCTAGGGCTGGGCAGGAGATTCTGAAAATCACAAGCAGCTTAGCAAGTGTGCATCCTTGTTTTCTGACCTCTATATACATGCTTGTACACACACACACATACACACACACACACAAAATGGTGGAATGAGAGGCTTCAGAACTGTAAGTCATGCCAAATACACAGAGTTATGCTTTAGCAAATAACCACAAAGGCACAGATGTGAATCTTTGGCGTCTGGACAGAGTGTAGCTTCCCACGGTACTCTGATCACATCATCCAAATATATCACAAGGGGTCTTGACACACTTGCAAGGGGGGGTCCCTCTCAGGAGGAAGCTATCTTGGTCATGAAAACCTCCACCTTGCTCTCTGCTAGACCTAATGGTTCCCAAGGCTCCACCCCTCATAAAACCATAGGTTTCAGCGTTTGTTTAGCACAGGCGGTCCTGGGCAGATAGGGCACATCTTGCTAAAAGCATTCCACAGATAAGAACCTTTCTGCTCGCCAGCATCATTAGGGGGTTTGCCAGGCACTGTCTGTCACTGGCGGGATTGGGAAGGGGATATGACCAGGTCATTTTCCTGTCTGGCCTGGTGAAGGTGGAGGATAAATCGCAGGCTAGCTCTTTACCCTTCCTGCCCGACTTTGTCCTGTCTGCCTCCTCTGTGGGGTCGTTTCCCAACCTTGGCCTCTTCTCTCCCCTACACACATCCTCAATTTCTGAGATGTCCTCTCTCTAATCTCAGATGTGTCTTTCGATCTTGGCCCTTGTTTCCATGTTTATTTCAGTCTCCATGTGCTTCAGGCCCTCAGACACACCCACCAGTGACCTGCTGCCTGCGTCTCATCCCTTCTCCTCTAACCTCTCCCCAAGGCCAAGGCATCCACACCTACCAGAAACCTTGAATCACAGCGGTCCAACCATTTGTCCTTTGTCCTAAACAAAGAGGTTACGAATCAGAGCATCTATTCACACCTATAAAGTGGATGTGACAGCTAGTAGCTACCTCACAAAGCTGGAGGATCAAAAGAGACTGCACAAGAATGCAGGTCCTGGGGGGATGTATACAGGAAGTGCTCAATGATGGCCAGGAAGTGTCTCGGATTCCTCTTCTCCAGCATTCTTCACGGTTACTAGTCACTGTGTGCGCTGGAATCCCTTTGTCACCACCTCTCTCTACCTGTGACCACACCCCCAGAAGTGGCCTTCTGACACCCCACCCTCCCTTTGCTCCCTCCTCATTTTGCTTTTTTGCACTCAGAGAAAAGGCTTCCCAATCCCTTATCTGAAGGTGTCGCTGACTCTGAAACTCTACGAAGCTCTCAGGAGCCAACCCAGACTCTGGAAGGGGACTTAGGGGGTCACTCCATGTCCTCTGAAAACCCTCACCTCAGGTGCTGACCACTGGGCATAAAGGCCTTGTTGTGTCCTTCCCAGTCCTGGAACGTCCCTTCTGCCTGTGAACTCTCTGACCCTCTGCCTGCAGAGTCGGGACCGTGAGAATCAGAAGCATGGGCACTCTGATTGGTTGGTTCTCGGCTAGACCCCTAGCACTTAGCACAGTGTCTAAGGGAAATCAGGTTCCAATATCCAGTGACTAGTGCCGCACTGGCAACCTAGATGGAAGGGTGGGAGGGAACAGAGAGAGGGCTCCCTGGAGTGGATCTGACTGGTGCAAATGGACATTAGGAGAAGGGTATTATTACATAGGTCTCAGCTGGTTGGAATCATTCTGTGAAAGAACTCTTTGGACTGGGAGGGTTGTGTGAGTTTGGCAGTGGACGCTGGAAGTCAGCCTTCGAAATAAACAAGTCTGTGACTTGGTGGGAGTTGGAGTTCCTTCCCTAACTTCTTCAGACACATCGAGATCTCTGAAACCGTCTCCCTTTGGCCTTGTCTGGTGGGAGCGAGAATTCACTTACCTTGGCTAATGCTGCAATAAACTGTTGCCTCGGGGCCCATGTGGCTCAGGCCAGTCCTGTCTTGCCTCTCGTGGCTTGTTTCCACACACTCCCTGGGGGGTGGGGCTCAGGGTGCGGGTGAGTGGGTAGGGTATTGCTGTCTGCAGGGAACCTACCGGTAACTCTCAGTAATTTGCAGGGTAACAGGTTCAGTGGCCTCGGGGTGCAGTGGGCACAGGCAGACTCCCCTCCTTACTCATTCTCTTCTTTTGTGTGTGACTACAGCAGAAGTCTTGAGATGGGTCAGCTTACATAGAAAAGAGTGTCCTGAGCTTGTTATAAGATGCCTGCTGTGGAGACTGGGAAGGTCAAGATTGGGCGGTTACATCTGGCAAGAGCTTCTTGCTGTTTCTACTTGTGGCTGCAGGTAAACATTAGAGGGGGAGCAAAGAGGACTGACTCTGTGATAGTCAACTTTTGTGCTAACTACATTATTCTTTCTTTGTGTGTATGTTCCTGTGCCTAGGCATGCAAGTGCTTGTGTGTGTGTGTGTGTGTGTGTGTGTGTGTGTGTGTGTGTTATATGCATGTGTGTACCCGTCATGCATGGAGGCCAAGGAGGACATTAGGTGTCCTAGTCCCTTGACACAGGTGCTCTTTTTAAACCTAGAACTTGCATATTTGGATATGTTGGCCATCAAAAAGCCCTGGCGGCCCTTGCGTTTGTTTTTCCTTCCAGTACCAAAGTTACAGATCACACAACCACACCTGATTGTTTAGGCGAATGCTGGGGATCTGAACTCGGGTCCACGCGCTTGTGCAGCTTGGTACCCACGAAACCATCTCCCCAGCCCTGTAACGGTGTACTTAGGAGGACAGAACCCTCATCACCAAACACTACTTCCACTTCCCACCACATTCTGGTAACCATGACAGGGGCGATTAAATCCTGACATGAGTTTCGGTGGGGACGGAACACATCTACAGAGTTGTGTTCCTCCCTTCCTGTCTCAGGTCTGACTTCTGTCACCATGCCCAGACTTTAAAGCACAGCACGGGAGCGCAGGGACTGTTTTATTCATTGTGAGCAGAAGGGTGTTGGAGGAGAATGTGGAGAGGATGAAACCCGCCTTGTGCAGGATCTGGGCAACTCATTGCCTTGACTTTCCTGAGGGCTGAGACCTTATTGTCTGGGTCCTGGCTGCATGGATGTGGTCTTTAGAGGGTCCCCCCTGACCCCCCCCCGCCCCCACAGTCCCGAGGTTTCTCCCCTCCTTACTCTGGCAAACTGTTGTCATTCTCTGATTCTCTGCTTTTCTTCTGCTGTGTTTTCTGCTGGCTCTGCAGAGGGAGGGCTGAGCCGGCACTGAGGAGGTGGGAGGCGGGGAGAGGGAAGTCAATTCTTCGCACTCCCGCCTGGACTGATTTCTTCTAAACCATCAGCAATCAAATCCGCATCACCACGGTGAGAATTAATTCTTCCTCCAGCTCCCCTTCGGAGAGGTGAGAAATTTGTATGCCGGCTATTAGCATAATTGTGACCCCGTTTCTCGTGAAATGACAGCCCTGGTATGATTATGCTTTGGGCGCAGCCCACCGCCCTGCCCTGGGCTGCGTGGTGAGAGCTTCTTTAAGTTAGCTGATGAGTGACCGGCCCCACGTCCACACCTCCGCTGGAATCCACAGACGACGCTCATGTTGCAGCCCATCTGGATGGGTTTGTAACGACTCCTAGTTTACCTTGCCACAGCTGTCTGTTCAGCTAGCAGCACTTAAAGAACATGGTTGGGGGAGTATTTGTAGGTGAGGAGGGAGGGGGCAGGGCTCAGAGCTGGGGCTGCCCTCTGTTAGCTGTGCTTTGGGGACCATGTTGTCTCCCTTGGGATGTGAGGGCCGGGCCAGCAGACCTGCTACCTGTTCTAGGCTGTCACTGAGTGCAACGTTAGAACCTAGCAACTGGCTTCCTCTTGCACTGCTGGAAGAAAGATCTAATGATTCTCTAGAATACTGAGCGTAGGCAGGCTCGCCAGCAGACGGATAAAGGTCATTCCCCAAGGTGCAGCATGCTGAAGGAATCTCGGGAGTTCCGTTCCTGGAGGAGAGACAGTGCACGGAGCCTTGATCCGTGTAGCTGGTGGGAGGCACAGGGAGACAGGGATGTGACGATGTGCGTGTCCCTTCGTTGGATATGTATTGAGCACTCCTTACGATCAGGTGACATGGGAGTGAGAAGAGAGTCCATGGTTACCTGGGGTTCTGTGTTTACTCGACTGAATCACTGGCCTAAACAAAGGTTCCTTGTACCCCTGAGATGTGGCCTGCCCCCTGCCTGCCTAGCGAGGCTGAACAAATCTGTTCTTGGCACCCTGTGGTTTTGTCCTTCACCTTCCCCCCTCTTCCTCTCATGCCTGACATTATTGCAACGAGCCTGGGAAGCACAGAACTTTCAAAAAGTTCCACGGTCTCCAAACACACCCGGGGCAGGGCAGCCGACTACAGACTCAGAAATTCATTTAGGCAAGGAGTCCACAGACTTGGTGGAGGGTGAGGCATGGAGAGAAGTGGATTAAGCCCAGAGTGGGCTGGCATCGGGTAGTAAGAGATGCCCAAGTGGGTTCTGGGAAGCACAGAAGCTCTGAGAAGCAGGGAAGCCCACGTGGCGAAGTATATTGACATTGCAAGGGAAGAGAGAGCTCGGTCCTGAGTGTGGGGGCCTCAGTGGCATGTGAGGTGCCATCTGAGGCTCTCTCTATGGCACAGTGTCCTGAGAGAGTGTTTCCTTCCCCTTCGTTCTCTAGGGATGGGCCCTATGACTCTCCATTTCCAATGTGTTGCTTTCCCTTAGCTCCTGAGCAGGGGGGCTGCTGCCTTTGCTTGGGCATGGAGTGGGTTGCCTTGACTGTCCTCTGGAGCCCGCTTCATGCCAGTCTTCCAGCTTCCTCCTTGGGCCCACTGCTCCACGTGGCATTTCTCCCCATCTTTCCACCACACCTTTGCTATGCTGTCTTCTGTTAATCTGCATGAAAATTTCTGCTAAGTGGGGGAAGGAACCTCGTGATCTGGTTTAGTCTGCATCCCAGACCTTAGGAGCGAGCTGCTCTAGGAGGGGCTTATTCATACCCCTGGCTGGTCACGTGACAAGGTCACATCTTGAACCTGTGTGTCCTGTCATGGTTCTGCCACAGGTTCTCTGGATAAAAGCGAGCTCTTGCATTCTCTCCTCTCCCCCTTGTTGCTTGCCTTCCTGTCATCCTGGTAAGAGTCTTCCGGTCTGTCCCCTAGGGAGTCTGCACGTGTGCTCATGGCTTGCATTCCTGTGTGTGGGCATCTGTGAAGAAGGCTTGGATGAGCACTGAAGGGGTCACCGAACAAATGGCAGTTGGCCGGTTGGCACCTTTATCCCTTTGTTCGCTGTGGAGCCCTACAACGAGAGATGAAAAACTCGTAAGTCTTAGGTTCATCAGATACCTGCGGTGCTCACAGGTGCATGGCACATATTATGGGATGCTCAAAGCCTGAAAGAAGGGGTACCGGTGGTCCCAAATGGTCGCTTGTCTCTCCTGACAGCCATGGAGGGTATTGCTGGACATGGCAACCACCTGGCTGGCAAAGACAAAAACATCCCAAAGATTCCCATGGGTGTGTGACTCGTGGGTGTCCCTGGCTCAAGTGAAGATTGCCTCGAGGTTGGCGAAGAAGGGTGCCTCTGTATCTGGTGGCGGTGGTGAGCATGTGTGACGTCCTGTGGCATGTCCTGATTCTCTCTAAGCAGCCAGCTTGATTCCTGTCCTCTCGGACACTCAGGGGCCTCTGGGATCAGGAACATTCAATGGAGGAAGGATCCCGGGGGGCTTAGAGCAGCTGCTCTAGGAGAGATCCCTAGAGCTGTAGATGGCTCCTTCCTGCCGTGGCCGTGGTGCGCTCAAAGTGTGAGCTTTCTATTCGACTTCTAAGTGCTACGAGAGTCCCTGCTTAGGGTCCGGCTCCCTGCTAGACCTAGAGGTGGGACCAGGAGTCAACACAGCTGTGTAAGGAGAGACAGTGGCAGGCTAACTGGAGGTCAGACCCTGGGAGACTAGATAGAGAAGCAGGAGCCAGCAACAGGGGGGTTTGGGGAAGGGGGATTTCGAAGGCAAAGGGTCCAGAGACTCTACTTTTGAAACATCATTCCAAAGACTCACAGCTGCGAGTTTTTCTACAATGCAGAGGGAGAACATTCCACACAGAGAAAGCAGCAGTGGGGGGTAGGGAGTCTGCACGTGTGCTTATGAGCTTGCGTTCATGTGTGTGGGCATGTATAAACCCCCAGGGAGGTTCTTGGAGAATGACAGGGTAGAGGAAGGTGAGGGAGAGGGAAAGCGGCTGGCCAGGCTGCGAAGGTCATGAATTTCCTCAGACATATCAGGAAGCCATAGAACACATCACGGGATCGGAATAATTCCAGTAATAAAAACAAAAGACAAAACGAAACAAAACAAAAAACAGTCAAAGAATGGGGTAGAAGCCATATTAGAAAACTGCTGAAAGAAACCAGGCAAGGGTGAGGAGCCTGCTTCTGGCAAAGGACTAAAGACAAGGACAGGAGACATGAGTGGCCAGGGCCTGGTGTCTGAGGTGGGGACCTCGAGAGAGAGGCTGGATCAGGACCATTCCAGGGAATTCAGCCTGCTAGTGGGGATGGGAGTCCATTCACCAAGGTGGGGCCACTACAGGAGACTTCATCTGGGCTCAGGGAGGGCTTATTCATACCCCTGGCGAATCGTATGACAAGATCCCACATCTTGGTCTTTGTGTGTCCCCTCATGGTTCTGTCACAGGATAAAAGCCAGTTCTTGCATTCTCTCCTCTCCCCCTTGTTGCTTCCCTTCCTGTCATCCCGGTAAGATTCTTCCAGTCTGTTCATTCGTAAGAGAGACCTAAGGTGAGCATCTGGGAAAGAAGATATTTGCATACTATCCAATTGGGGAGAAGATTATGAATCTGAGATGGTAATGGCAGCGTCTCCCTGTGTCTCTTCCATAGGACAAAGCCAGACCAGACAACATTAGTTCAAGGCAAGCTCACTCCTCACCTCAAACTCCTGCCAGACCCTCCAGAGTACACAGCACACACCCTTGGCCCAGGGCTTCTCCACAGGAAGAATGGATCTGTCTTTCGCTCCAACCAAGGTAAAACCTACGGGGCCCCGGTTGTGACCGGCAGCTAAGAGCATACCCACGTGACTCTTGGGTTCAGGAGTGACCACCAGCTATCCAGCAGGTGCATTCAGCACATCTGCCTCACCTGCACGGTGACCTGTCCGAGAAACCTTGGCTGGGGCAGCGACCTTGCCTGTGCGAGGGAAGGTGTCCCCGCTCCGGCGAGCTTTGTCAGGGCACTCGTTCTGGGTAGGGCTGCAGGATCAGCACTGAGGACAAGTCGTGTACCAGGCAAGCTCAGGGATCTCAGCCATGTCTTTGGCACTGGGTCGCTGCAGCTCAGTGAACCGGGGCTGGACTCGAGTGTGCAGTGCTGGCGCGAGTCAGGAGGAAGTTGGAAAAGGCTACCACTGATTTCTAGACTGCTTCAGCAGCCCACATTCGGCTTCTCCACTCTCATCGCCATGGGCTGAGTCCTCTGTGTTAAATCTCCTACATTTCCCATGGTGGTTGTCTCTTCCCAGGGGATGCTGGCCGAGATGATTGGCAGGGGTGGGACACTAGTGGTTCTAGAGGAAGAAATAGCCGACAATGATAGGCAGACAGTTGTCCCCCATGTCCTAATTTCTGGAACCTGTGATTGCTTTTCTTTCCACAGCTGATAAAGCTTTGTAGCTTTGCTGTTCCCGATAAATTCATGAGGAGACAGCTTCCAGAAACAAGGAGGGTTTATTTTGGGCTTGTTATTGTCCCGGTACCGTTCTTAATCCACTGACACACAGAGCATTTGACCTCTGAGACTATAAAATAACAGTTGGCGTTGCATTTGACTGCTAAACTCAAGGGTCCTGGCTACAGTGGATGACAAGGCAGGGTCTTGTGCTGATGGAAGTTGCATGAGAGACATGTTTGCAGAATTCAAGCCCCATCAGGGCTCAGGAGCCTGGAGGTGTTAAACACATGGTTTGGACTACATAGTTTGGAACGTTAGCCTTGCCGATGGTCAACGAGGGTTGAATGGTCTTTGAGCTCCAGTGTTTCTTGCTTCAAAAGGGGGAACAGTCATTCTCACCCCATTAGCATAGTTCCAAGATACATTGAGGTGACATCCAGATGGCAGTCAGTGCAGACCAGGAGAGCGATCATGACTCCTACTTGCTTGGTAGAATAAGAATAAGGAATAGGAATACGTAGATGTCTGCATATGATGAATTGGAAGAGAACTGGAAATGGATAGTGGCCCTGGGTGTCCTCTGGCCTGACCTAGAGATCTGTGCCTAGATTTGGCAGGGGTGGGGGTGGAGAGGAGGTGCCCCTTACCCATCAGCTCTTACTGTCCATACTACAGTCATGTACCATCCTTATGCCTCTCTGGGACTGTCCTCATTCCTGCCCCTTTGCACTAAACTCCAGGCACAGAATATTTTAACTGCAAATTCCTTGAAGCATCCCACCTTTCCTGCCCACCCGGACTGACCTCCCCAGAACCAGCTGCAAACTATTGATTTCCCTTTAAATATTACTGCAGCCCAGGAGCATGTATGGATTAATTGACGAGGCTAGGCTTGTACCTGCACACTTCATTAACAGCTGCTACTAATTAGTGCAGTAGTCATTAGGAAACCGACTGGGGTTTTGAGAATAATAGTTTTATTTTTTTTTTTCCCATGACTCTAAAGCATACAATAAATTGGCGAGTGAAATAGCCCAGTCCCGGGTTGGCACAAAAGAACAAGATGCATACACTTGGGATCTGACCTAGGAACACAGCAGAAGCCAAACACCCATGGTGGAATCAGAACAGAGAGAGACCCTAGGACAGGACCTCGTTGTCAAGGTCACGAGTGACAGAGATGCGGAGTGAACTGGGAGGGACACCTGGGGCTGCCGTCTTTGCTCTAGGCCAGGGCTCTGATTTCTAAATGTCATATAGATTTGAACGACACAGAAGAAGTATGACCAAGTATCATGGTTTGAAACGGGTCCCCCACAGTCTCATGTGTTTGGCAAGCTCATGGCACCTTGAGAGGTGGAGCCTTGCTGGAGGAAGGCAGTCACAAGGGGTGGGCCTTGAGGTGGATGAGTCCCACCCGACCTCCAGGAGAAGTCAGCCTTTGCTGCAAGCAGTCAGGCAGCTCTCAGCCTCCAAGATGTCTGCGGTGACTTAGCCTCCTTCAGCTTTGGCGAGCCAGCCATGCCGCCTCTGCTTTGAGAGACCGTTTCTCCCCTCTGGAACCGTAAGCTGAATAAACCTCCCTTTCTCCTTTAAGTTGCTTGACTGTGGGTGTCTCTCACAGCAGTAGTTAAGAGTAACCGTTACACCAAATGTATGACTTGATCTTCTACCCTCCCGATGCTGATGTGAGGCTCTCCACCTTTATTTTTCTGAGTCTCCTCCATCCCCTCCACATCACCCACCGTTTTCTCTTCCAGGAGGAATCCTGCCCATCTGGCTCCTGGGACTTCTTGCCTCTGTCTTGCGGCATGCCTACCTCTGAAGAGGAAGGACTCACTCTGACGTTATCCAGGTTGATGAGGCTAACCGTGAAGCAAGTGGGATTGGACAGCCTGCCAGCTCTCCCAGAACCGCATCCTTGTGGGTTCCTGATGAGAATTTATGGATTGTTGAGTATAGAAGTCCCAGTACGGAACAGGGACAGAGGTTGTGAGTCTTTTGTGAATAGTCTTTCCTGTGGGTACTCAACAAAGGGTGGTCCTCAGGCCCCTGTCTACTTCTTAAGAGACACATGTTCTTTGACTTGAATCATCCTGTCTTGAATCATGTGTGGGCACACACAGAGGTTTCATGACAAAAGAGTGAGGCCAGGCTGTGGAAGGCCCTTCTGTAGAGATGATCATTACACAATTCCAATCGCCCACCTTCCCCAAAGGCGAGGCGCTCCTACTCACGCTCGGTACTTCAAGCACTTCAGTTCATTTCATCCTTGACAGGCCTAGGAGACAGGTGTTTTTATTGTGAGTCTTTTTATGGAGTAGAAAGGAATGTTTTGACTTGCCTGTGGTCACACAGGGATGGGAGGTGAGATGAAGTGGGCCTTCGGGCCCAGGCTCTGTGTCCTGCGGTGTGGAACTTCTGAGCCCCGAGAGAGGATGGTTTCCTAGCTCAGGAGCTCTGTTCCCAGCACACATGTACGGAGCAGCTGGGTCTCTAGGCTTCAGCAGACAGATCCAGGATGGGCACGTGAAGCAAAAGCCACCTCGTATCACATGGTATGTGTCACGTGACTCAGCAACATAGGCGGGATGATCTGCTTTCTATTTTGTGAAAGGTGACAGAGTCTAGAGTTGGGGACAGTGTGGCGAGCTTGAATTTGTGGGTTGTGATGCATCACACTCACCACCTGATGATGTGACCACAGGGAACTGAAAAGCTGAAAAAGTACAGGAAGGCCCCAGATGGGATGAAGGATACTCAGCTCCTCACAGTGCACTGCTGTGCCCTCAGACATCTCAAGCGGTGGTCCCCACAGAGCCTGGCTACCCTGGTCTTCCCCTGCGTCAGAAACTCTGCTTCGTGTCAGCCTCTTTCTTTGAGTCTCTGGTCTAGCCAGCGGCCTTCCGCTCCCCTGCAGGCTGAGGGGCTCCCATGTGAGATTCCCTCATCAGATACTGAGGAGAGTACTGAGGTGAGGGGAGCTCATTTCCTTATCTGTGAACAGGTTTTTCTCTAAAGGGCAGTGACCTTAAGTGACACCACTGGGATTGACAGGCAGGGCATTCTGGAGATGGCACTCAGATGGCCATGGGCATTCACACTACTTGGATTAAAGACAGGATGCCGGGTACTTCAGTGGTTTAGAGGACTTTCTCCTAAGGGTTGTCCTGAGTCTCACAGTCCTATGACTGAAGTCTTCAACATTAAGGTCCTGGTACTCTGGGAGACTTGCCATGATCAGTGTTGATTGCCTATCTCTGCAGAGTTAGAAGAACGCAGAGATACCTCCACATGGTTCCCACTCCTTGGAGAACATGACCTACCTAGCTGCAAGGGAGTCTGGGAAATGTAATATTGAACTGGGGTTGGCTAAGGTTTTCTGTAAAGAGCCATATAGGGGACGTTTATGTATTACTGGCCATAGACTCTCATAAACACTTGGTTCTACTGTATTGGCAGCTTGAAAGAAGACATTGGCAATACATAGATGAATAACTATGGCTGTGTACTTGCTTAAATGTGAATTTCACATACATTTCATGTCACCAATGTTACTCTTTTTATCTTACTTTTCCTTTTTACTTTATTTTTTCATTCTTAGCTCATGGGCCAAAGCGGGGTATGGAGGTACCTGGTGGGTCACATGCTCTGAAAGGTGACCTTAGTCTGGTAATATTCACTGAGGGAGACTGAATTTTGATTTCTATAATACCCACTGCAGTGGGTCCTGAGAGGGAGATATTTAAACAGAAGCAGGGTGCCTTGCTAAATCTTTCTGTCTGTAAAGAGAGGGGCAGAGATCACCAGATGGGGAGATGACTCCCCATCCATTAGCTTTCCTACTGTGAGGAGAGGAACAAGTCACACCATAGAGGAGGATGGTCTCAGGTACGGTGTTGGGTGTCACAAAGTCAAGAAGAAGCGTACACTCTGGACTTGAAGCACTTCATGATATCACATAAGGTACTGTGCCCTGGCCTATCAAGCCCCGGGGACCAGCCCAGAGATGACACTGGTGGGCAGTGTCAGAAGATAGTTGGCAGCAGCCGCAGGGTCAGATTCAGTCCCTGGCAGCGAGGACAGCCAGCCGCTCAGCGTGGAACGCTCCAGTGTCGGTCTGGCAACAGCTAGGCAGGAGATGACTTTCAACAGGACAATGACACTTTGTGATAATTTGAAAGTGACTCCTGCAAATATGAAATGTGACCAGGGAAATTGCCAGAACGGATGAAAATACCACTATTTGGCAAGTTTGCTCTCTCCCCTCCCTGTTGACTGGCAGCCTGCGGGGGTGGGCACTTGAGAGCAAAGTCAGTATCAGTTATTGAGAGAAATAGAATCATTCCGTGTTTGTACATCACTGAGCCCGTACTGCCAATCAACCTCGCAACATGTATTTTTAGCATCAGCTGCCAGTTATTCATCCTGTGCCTCAGAATAATCAGAACCAAAGATAGCAGATCACCTACGTGCTCAGACTTGGAGTCAGAGTGCTGCTTTGAGTTCTGGTTCTGTCTGGTTCTGTGGGACGTCGGTCTCCTCCTATGGTCTATGGGGGAAAAGGAAACCTACTGTAGGGGTGGGGGGGTTGGGGGTAGAAAGGACACTGACTTCACAACATCGTTCAATGGCACAGGGTGATTTTTACCTCCCTGTGGGATCTGGGATCCTCTTGGGAATGATGGATAGGTTTGACATCTTGAGTGACATTTGCTATATGGCTTCTGAGAAAGAGAAGCTAGTCTTCGGTGGTACTTCCCCCCTGAGGAAGGCTGAAGAAGGAGGTCACTTCCCCCTCCTTCCAGGCACAATCCTTTCCTTTCTGAAGAGACTTCTTGGTTTCTATCTGTTAGCTTGACCTCAACTTTATCCTTATTCTGTTCTTGATGGTCCTCTTGGGGTGTTGTTCCAAGTAGACTTCCTACTCCGAGAAACCTTGCCCCTCACTCGCCTCACTGCCACAGATTACATGTGAGTTGTCCCCCATAGGTTCATGTGTTGGAATCCTTAGCTGATGCTAATGTTTGAGAAGGTCGTTCCGCCTATAGGAGGTGGAGCCTTGTTGAAGGAAGGCGCGTCACAGGGACGGGTCTTGAGGTTTCGTTTGCCTCTTACTTCCTCTGCCTCCATGACGGTGATTTTGATCTGAATCAGCTCCGGTTTCTTATGCCTGCTGTGCTTCCTCTGCCATCATGGATTAGATTCCTTCTGGAACTGCAAGCCAAACAAATCTCCCTTTCTCCCTAAGTTGTGTAGGAGTCTTGTTGCACAGCAACAGAGGAAGGTAACTGCAACACCCGCCCTAATGTTATGCTGAGTCCTGTACATGGTACGTACACACACACACACACACACACACACACACACGCACACGCACACGCACGCACACACACGCACACACACACACACACACAGACACACATGCACGCGTGCGCGCGCACACACGCACGCATGCGCACGCACGCACGCACGCACACGCATGCACGCACATGCGCACACACTTGCACACACACGCACACACGCCGCACACACGCGCACACACATGCACAGACACGCACACGCACACGCATGCACGCACGCGCGCACACACTTGCACACACACGCCCACATGCCGCACACACGCGCACACGCATGCACACCCACGCACACACCTCTGGACAACATGATTTTTTTTCGTTTTATTTATTCAATTGTGCGTATGTGCATATGTATGTGTGCGCGCGCGTGTGTGTCTGTGTGTAGAACCACGGACGAATTCGGGAACCACCATGGACACCTCCACTTCCTCCACCCCCGGATTCACAGGCTCCGCCCTACCAGGACCAGAAACGCAAGCCGCCCCTGCTTCCGCCTGGTCTATACGTGGGATCTGGGATCCGAACTCAGGACCTTCCACCTGCAAGGCAGAGGCTTAACCCCTGAGCCACCTCTCCAGCCCCGACAACATGGTTTTTAACTCTTCCTGAGCCCCAGGTTCCATCACTGACCTCCTCTGACTTGGTTCTGCTGTTCATTCTAACTCTTTCTGGAAAGTGTGGGCTGCCATTCCTTCTCCGCTGCAGGACCAAGTCACAAGACCAGCCTGTCAAGGCACAGGGGACCGGAAACACCCGGATCCTCCAGCCTGGACAGCCTGTTGATAGCCATGTCCTCCTGGACCCTGGAATGACAGCCGGCCAGTCCGCAGCCTGCCCAGACATTTTTCTAAGGACACTGTCCTCCCACCCCACACACAGTGGTTCTGGCACGTAGATGAGCCCCCATCATTGTGTCAGTGATGTCTCGAGCTCCTACCTGGAACGGTGCCTCCTCAGTGGACATGTGGTGGAATATGTGCACTAAATATGATGGTCTGTTGGCCTCACTGGCTCCTACTGAGTGTGAGGCATGTTTGGTTGTGTGACATCTTTAGATTTGTCCATTGGTCATCCACAATCCACACACTCAGTCTATGTGGTCCACTAACTGGGCAGGCAAGGCAGAAAGTTTCTGGGTCCCTCGAGCTTGTACCACAAGGAAGCACATGACCAGCATTATCGCTCTCCATTATCGTTCTCCTGCGGGGGCGTAGACAACACCCAGGCAGTACTTGGGGCATGGGACAACACTGATGTGGAGTATTTGGAATGTTCTGGGCAGGGAAAACACAGGGGTGAAAGAAGACGCGTGAGAGAGGATGGGGCACTGAGGAGCTCAAAGGAGAGCCTTGAGTCTGGAAGATGAAGCATGGGGGTGATCCACAAGGGGTCACAGGCAGGGGTGAGGAGGCAGCAGAGGCTGGTTTCCAGCTACGTGATAGAGTTTGGCTGAGGGCAGAGGAAGTTTCCAAGCCTGCACAGTCCACAGCAACAGCTGGATGCTCTCCTCTAGCTCCTGGTTCTCGGGAGCCCCTGCGCTAATTCCTATGTGAATTGATTTTCTGTTGAGAAGACCCTGCCTGGGTGCTGTTTTCCCAGCGTCTCCAGCTGTCCTTGGCGCGTGTTCTTCTCGTGCAGTAGGCACTGGGGCAAGAGCTGTGTGCCCGCCCTGACTTTCAAATTTCTCTATATCCGCCTCCTCCATCTTGCTCTCGGCAGCCTTCCCTCCACTGTTTCAATGGACGCGCCACCCCACAGCTACCCAAGAGGCAAACCTGACCACACGTTCACCTTGCCTGCCGCTCTTCACGCAGGACCTGAAAACAACTCCAAATGCCAGGACCTGGAAACAACTCCAAACGCCGGTTATCCTACACGGAGACCTCTAAAGCCAGCCCCTTGCTTCCCTCCTAGTTTCTACCATTTCATCACCTTTCATTCTTTCTGGATCAGACACACAAGTCATTGGCCAATCTCTTGGGTGGGTAGCTCCCTCTCGCCCCCCTTGGCGCTTTTGCCCGGGACACACTGTCACTCTATAAAGCCTTACTAAGCAAATAAATGGTGCGCTCAGGGCAGTAAGGAGAGAAAGCCTGCTCCCCAGGACAGAACTCCTGGTCCCCGAAGGCAAAATCAGGCTGAGCATCTCATATTCCCAACACACGTCTCTCTCCTGTCCCAAACCCTTTCCCCCAGTTTGAGCATGTGCTGTCTAAGGCTCCACCTACCTCCAGAGCCCCAGTCATCCCAGCCAGCCTTAATTAATTGTAAAATTGATTAAGCAGCCCCCTTTGTTAGGCTGGGCTGGTGTTTACTTGTGTTTTTATACTATTATCCTTTTATACTTCTCTGGGCGCCTTCAGCTCTCTACTGACACCTTTTATTGGGGAAATGTTAATTTAAAAATCATCTATAATGCAGGTGTCACAAATCAAAGTTGTTCAGTAATGAGCTGCTCTTATGTCGTATAAAAACAATTAATTAAAACTCTTTCAGAGAGAGCCCTGCCGGTAGATTTATGTTTCCCGGCATCGCCCCCTCGACCTTCCCTTCGAGGCCTCTCGCGCACTGAGCTGGCTTCCCTGGGGGATGGATGCCTCCCATCTCTGCCCAGGAAATGGACCCATAGCCTTCCAGCAACGGGAAAGCTGCACGTGTCGTCCCACGCAAACCTCTCCTGCCCCTGCACAGAGAAGGATCCTGCTGTGGCCGCTCAGCCACCAGGTGACTGCATCGACCTCCGAGAGCCCCAGTGTCACCTGTCCTGTCCTCCTCCTCATCGTCATATTGTCCCTGGTTGGTGCAATAAATATCAAGCGTTCTCTACTGCCCCGCTCGCATCTTCCTCCTGGCAAATCAGTTCAGCACCCGGGAAAGTACTAGGCCGGCAGCTCTGACTTCCTCCTGTTTGCTCCGACCCTGTATCCTTGGGAGAATCGCTTCATGGTTTGGGCTTCAGTTTCTCTCTCTATAAAATGGGAGCAGCAAGCCCAGTGTCTGCAGGGAGCATCACGCATCAGGTAGATCCGGTGGGAACTTCGCAGGGAGAAGTGGGCTGCTTCTCAAGGGGGACAGCCCCTGAAGCTCTGAAGGGTGGTGGGCCGACCTGGCCTTCTGCCAGATACCCACTGTGGTTCCAAAGGTTGGTGGGTCAACGTGGACTTCTGCAAGGAGCGACCGATATGGCCTCAGAAGACGGCAGGTAGATCTGACCTTCTGCCGGAACTCAGCTTCGGAGGCTGCAGTGTGGCAGGAGCGCCAGCTTGGTTTGGTTGTCTTGCTCTCGGATCCCCTGCTGGGTCCCACCCCTGCTTTGCTCTGGATCTTGGGGAATTGCCCAAGGACTGTGTTTTTCCAAACTTCTGGGAGAGTGCCCGAGGAGGGGTGATCCCTGGAGGGCTCGTGGGGGAGGGCAGGGAGACGCTGGGCATCACCCGGTCTGACAGGGCCGCATCTCTGCAGTGTCTCCATCTCCAGTGACGTAGGACGGCTCCAACTTTGTTCCTCTTGGTCCTAGGTTCTGCTCACACGGCCTCCTGCCTCCCGGGCGGCTGTGGTAGGTGCTGAGCCTGGGCTAAGCTGCTGGTCTGCCGTCCTCTGCACCGTGAGTCCTTGCGTTAAATTCGGTCTGCTTAACGTGCCTGGAGTTGGACTGGTGAGTTTAGTTTCGTACCTCTTATTTCGTATTCTTTTGTATTCTTAGTTTTGTATTTCTGCTGCTAGAATGAACACGACAGCATGGAGGAACAAGGGAGCTTATTCATGTTCATAATTCTGGACTTCGATATGGCAAGGCAGCAGGGGCTGTGGGAACTGGCCACATCGTCTCCACAGGAAGAGCTGAGAGGGGCAAGGGTCCGACCTACCTTCTAGTTTGCCAGTCAACCAGTCTGCCACAGACAACCAGTTCTCCCTCTCTCTTATCCACCTGGCCAGGAAATGGTCTCAGTAACTGTGGGCTGAGTCTTCCCTATTAGCTAGATAATCCCCTTTGGGCTTTCTTGGAGTTTTGCCTTAACTAAATAATTCTTCATGGGTGTGCTTAAAGGCTTAGTTCTCAATAGTCAATGTAACATCAAAAACCAACTTCTTTTGGGAGTAAGGATGCCTGGACTCCCATCTACTGACCAGTGCCTGATCTCTAGAGCGCACATGGTGGAAGGAGAGAAATGACTTCTGAAAATTATCCTCTGAACTCCACATGTGTGCCATAGGACATTCATACCTATTTCTCTCTCTCTCTCTCTCTCTCTCTCTCTCTCTCCTGGAATGGTTTCCAAGCCCTGATAGGAGCCCATCTGATGCAGTTCCTAATTATTTTTAGCAGCATTACATTCGACTCAGGCAACCACCTTTCCACGAAGTATGTGCTCTGGCTGCTCAGGACAAGCCGATCTCAAGTTGGTTGTGTCAGAAATGAACTCGGACAGCAGCTCCAGTTTTAGGGGTGAACATATTTCTGGGGCATCTGCTTCCTGGCCTCTCTGCTTCCCCCGAAAGACTACCTTCTGTGTCCTTACTGGCCAGCCCTGCCCTTCCTGGTTGGCACCTCCTACTGCCTCTGGGTGGCACCGCATCCTCCGGGCTGGTGGGCTCCCAGCAGGGTATAACTCCCCAGCTCTGGGGCAGCTCCACCTTCTCCAAATCATAGCGAGTGAGTAGTGAGTTGCAGCAGCTACAGCGGGAGAAGCTGTCTGGGGGAGCGAACCCAGACATGGAGTCTAGATTGCTCTGCAGGGCCAACGCCTCTGTCCTGTCAAACAATGTGACACTTGGGGACTGTCTGACTGACTCAGGATGAAACAAGGGCCTATTTGGGTGCAGCCTCCACCCAGCCAGCCCAGGGAGGACTCTCTCCCTGCCCATCTCCCCCTCCCGTGAGCGGGACTGTGAAGTGTCTAATCCAAGCTTTTATCTGGCATCCACAATTAGAATGTCAAGATTGAATAATCTGCCTTTATCTCCCGGATGACAGCCATGTAGAAACTTCAAAAGAAACAGTTTTGCTGGCATCTAACGGCTTTTGTTAATTACTATATCCCAAAGAAAATGAAATAAAGGAGGAAGAAAAATGATATTTCTCTGTGACAACTTTGTAAAAATATCGGTGATGAAGTGGCGCCAGTTTAAGGGCTTTAACTATTCATGCAGCTGAGAGCTCTCTCTCTCTTTCTCTCTCCAACGCACACTCATATCTGCTTCCACAAACTCCTCACATGCTACAATCATAAACATTCTCACAATCTCCTTTCTCTCTCTCCCTGTTCTCATACACACACACACACACACACACACACACACACACACACACACACGCGCGCGCGCGCACATGTACACGGACGTGCACACAGAGGACGGTTGGGAAACCATCAGGGCCAGGCCTCTGCTAAGAGTACAAACATCTCAATAGTTTCCTCCCAGAGCATCATGGAAGACACACAGGTGGACAGTATAGTGCTGGGTGGGGGTGATGGGGAGTTCAAGGGAACAAGGTGGGGGAGGGGGAGAGAGAGAGAGAGAGCACAGACTGGGCAGGTTTGAGTGCTGCCAATCTCTCTGTGCTGTAGGTCCTTACCTGTGAGGGTGAGAAGAGACCCGCCCTGTTCGGGTTGAGCTAAGCAAGGAAGATGCTTGGGGGCTACCTGTCAATCAGAGGAGCGCAGAGTGACTGGTCCTGGCCTGCAAGCAGGCTTCATGCAAGAGGCTGATTTTGAGTTTGGGCTCTTGAAGGGAATAGGCAAAGAGCCTCTGTAGAGGAAATGGCCCAGGTAGAAATTTGAGGCATATGAGGTCTTGTGTGTTCTATGAGTGGCAGACGTCAGCATTCTGTGTCCGGAGGTGAACTGGGTGCGAGAAGGTTCTAGAAAGACAGAGAGGCCCTCCTTGATGGTAACAGGCCTTGGGTTTCATTCTGGGATGACACAGGGCTTTTCTGCAAAAGCTGGGGCTGCTACAGCCTTGGCGTGGCAAGTTTCAGCATCACTTGGAGGAAGGCCGTGAGGAGCTCGGAGAATGTTCTAGAAGTGTGCAGCTTATATAACAGGGGGGGGGGGGCGAAGGGCCAGGTGCCTGCATTATGGAGAATAGATTGGAATTCTGCTGTCTGCCACTATCCCCAGAGCAAGTGCTTTTAGCTGGGGGGTGGGGGGAGCTCTTAGAAGTCTCCACCTTGGACATGAGAAGACCTGGGCTGCTCTGGACCCCTTTAGAGCCCCCTGCAGTGCCTCTCCACAGCTCGTCCCTCCCTTGGCTCCAAGCCACCTCCCAGGAACTCACGGGAGGGCAGCTTACTCATCCAGGACCCCAGTTCATGTGATCCAGGTGCCCCTGGGTCTTGATGATGGGCAGAGGGTGACCCAGGCAGCTGTCTCTGGAAGACAGAATGACAGCTTTCAGACCACATCACCCAGAAGCTCTTAGACTCAGCTGGGCGGGGCTATACCCATGGGATTTGGATTCTGGCACCCCAGCCCTGTCTGCGCTCTTGAGCATCCCCAGGTTTCATAGTCTGCAAAGCCTATGTGCCTCCCCAAACCTGCAGCCCTGCACTCCCCTCCCCCACCGCTGGCCCTGCCCACCACCCAGCTAAGTTCCCACCATCCCAGGTCTTCTGCAGGGTGGCTGGAGGGAACTGGGACTTCTCACACCCCAATTAACCCTGCCAGGCCTTAAGGGAGCAGGGGAGCTGTGGCCCCATCCAGTCTCCACACAGTCTCAGCCAGGTCTCCAGCTTCCCCTCCCGCCCCTCCCTCCGTCCCTGTAGTCATTAGTCTCCTGGCTGCAGGTAGAGTGACAGGATTGCTCTGAGCCCTGGAAAGGCCTTTGTTTTATCGCCTTCGGTTCAGATGCTTCGGAGCACCAGCAGGCCATATTTTAATCTCAGGTCTTTGCAAACAAAATCGTTAAAAGCAGATGGCTGTGAAGACTGCCATGAATATTAATAGATATTGAAAAAAAAGGGGCCCTTAATCTTTCCATAAATCTTTCCACGGAGGTGGGGGACGACTCGGAGGGGATGAGGGCTGCAGGCTAGTCGCAGGTACCTGGCCCTTACCGCGCAGGCTCCATTCCAAGGGTAGGGAGTGCCAACCCACAGCTGGGCACAGAGACGGGCCTGGAGCGGCAGGCCTGGGGTGCTATCCTTCTTCCTCCCTCTGCAGAGCTGAGCCTAGGACCAGCCTTCCCCCTGCACTCCTATCTTGACCAGGCCAACCGTGGCTGTGCGCTCTTCCCCAGGTACGCCGCACAATGATGCATGCCGCGCGACGTCATCCACCGTGTGACGACTTCCTCCCGTGCCATCCGTTACTCCATTTCACAGACTGGGAAACTGGCTGAAAATGTGGGAAAAATGCAACTCAAGGTTGGTTGCCTGATTCAGGGAAGGATTTGAACCCAGATCTGCTCGACCCTGAAAGTCTGCACATTGAGAATTTAGAGATCAGCTCGTTTCTTGGGCCCCGGTGCCGAAGTGACACACGCTCTCGAGTCAGGCATTTTACCATCCACAATGCATTAATTTGGACTAAACATTCAGAACGACCAACACCTCCGGGAGAGGTGACCCACTAAGAGGCCAAGGAGCTGGCCGCAGCTGCTAACCCCTAAGTGGCAGTCTTGGCAGTCCTAACCATTTTCTGGCTCTGGAAAATCAGGGATAAGGAATTGGTCCCAAGGGGTAGACAGAACAGGGGGGGATCGGAGAGGCCTTGTGGGCGGAGGGAGGGCGAGCCATGGTCACGAAGGTGTCTTAGCTCATCTGCTCAGGACAGTGTTGGCAGTGGGGCCTCAACACCTTCCTGACTTCCACGCCCATCTGCAAGGCGGCTGCGGGAGCGCACGACCCCGGGTGGGGGGTCGAGGGTGAGGAGCAGAGGTTCGGGGATGTGGGGCGGGGGACAGCAAGGGGTGTGGCTGCCCACATTGGTCATCGATTTCCTCCTCTTCCTCTCCTGACTGGTAGCTGACTTCCCTCAATGCTGCAGATTTCTCAGATCAGCCTTTTTTCCTTCCTGCCCTTTTCCCTCTCCTTTCCTCCCCCATCTTTCCAACAGCCCCGTGTGGTTCTTGTATTCAGCAAATAACGAGCAAACTCCTGAGACAGCCACATGCTGGGGAAGCACCCAGCGGGAAGCAGACAGGGAGCTCAGCTAAGCAGTGATCACAGTAAATCCATTTTTAATAGAAGAGGCTTCCTTCTCCTCCAGAGCCGGTTCGACAAAGCCTAAGTTGTCAGTGACACCTTCAGGACAATGGAGGGCAGGTCCCTTACAGGAAGCAGGTGAGAGCCAGACAGCCATGTCAGCACAGTAGGGTAAAGGAAGGATTCGGCGCCCTCGACTCCGCCCTCACTGAAACCACGCCCCCATCTGCTTCTCCCCATCCTGACCCTGCCTAGGCACACTCTGGCATGGGAACGCTCTGCCTAGGCCTGTGTTCTGAAGACTGGGTTTATGTAACTCTTCAGGCTGGGACAGAGTGGTCAGTACAAGAAGTTTCATGGACACCAGCTCACAGGGTAGTAGCCCAGGGGCTGGTTTTGAGAGAAAATTCAGAAACCAAAGAAGGAAGTTATTTCTTAGCTTGCTTTGGGGTATTGTTTTTCTATAAGCAGCAACTTCTGGGGACCCGACCACAGAACAGCAAGAGGCTTGTCATCTCTCAACGAATATACTACCTTCTGGGCCAGAGACTCTGCCTCACAAGCAGAAAGACTTGAGTTCGGATTCTCAGTCCTATGTAAAAACGCCAGGCGAAAATGGCAGCAACCTGCACTTCCAGTTCTGAAAGGTGGAGCCTGGGAAATTCCAGAGCAAAGCAAAAAAGAGGTAGAAGCAATCCAGGAGGATTCCAGAAGTTACCCTTGATCCTCCGCAGGGCACACATACACAAGCACACATGTTCATGTGCAAAAAAAAAGCCAAAATATTAAAAACAACAACAACAACACTTCATTCTACTGTATAACCAAATGAACTAAAGGGATCATTCTGTTCAGGTGACATTCAAATGTAGCTATTACTGAAATCATTACGTACAAATGGCTACGCTTTACTAAGTCATTCATTAAAAAGTAAATTAATGAGGGGACAGCATTAAAATATTTTGCAATCATTATCCGGTCCAGCCTAACCCACTTTTATAAATATTCATCAACAAAAACGTGCCTCAAGAACTCACCCAGTAAATTAAATTCTCATCTCGAAGTGTTTTGCTTCTATTAATGGTGCTGGCGGTGATAGTTTCTCGGATTTTTTTTTTTTTCTGGAACTTTGGGATATCTTGTATAGAAATACTGACAAACTCTGAGTAATCGCTGATAATTAGGCCGAACCTATTACTCCCGTGGTATTTACATTTTGATTACTCTTCTGTCCTACAGGCAACTTCTCTGATCAATTCTAAAGCAAGACGAAATAGTATTGGAGATTCCATGGCTGGAAGGAAACTCGTTTGAACTTCCTGTGACTGTCTTGGCTTAAAATACCTCTTAGGGTGGGGAGCTCACTGTCCTCACACCCGTGGTGGCCCATTCCGTCATCCACAGGCCCCTCTGATGATCCACTCTCTCTTGCCTGTGCCCTGGAATTATAGAGCCCAGGGCAGGACAGATGTGGGAAAGGCTCCACAGCATGGAAAAGGCTTCTTGGGGAGATGACTATACTCTTCTTTTCCTGAACATTTTTCATCTTCAGACTGTGTGTGCATTTTCTGGGTGTTTGCAACTCCCTCTAAGAACGTGAACTCTGGTCTCTCCCTTTGCTTTCCTGCCTTTAGGCTAAGCCCCGTCCTGATCTGGTCTCTCCTTTACTTTTTGCCACGCTCCGTTGCCTCTGCGCTTTAGCAGATCTTATGTATTAACTCCAAGTCTTTACACAAGTTCTTTCCAGACCTGAAATGCTTCTTCCTTCCTTAGCTGTCTGACGAACTCCTATTCATCCTGCAGTACCTCCTTGTTGCTGTCAATCTTCACAGGGTCAGCTTTTCCTGGAAAGTCTATGGTACCTTCCAGGGGAGCGAGAGAGAGTGCCAGAGGGTCCCAGCCACCTTCAAGGCTCATGAAGTGCAGCAGGTTAGACTTTTTACTACCTTACAAATCTGTAGACTGGAAGATTTTCTCTGGCCTGTAGCCCCCTTCCTTGGTCATCAAAGCCCACAGCCTCCCACAGGAGACTTTTGATAAATCCTGTCTCTGTCCTTTAAGGAGGGGAAGACTCAGGTCTTAGAATAACAGCAAAGAGGAATGATCACCCCCGCAGACACCATCTGCCCTGTCACCAGCCCACCTGCCTGGCTTAGCGCATATTGTTACTTTTATTGCAATGGTTTCCAGAGCTAAAGACATTCACGTGTGGAATGGAAACAGCTAAGACCCTCCAACCTTGATTTGTCCTTAAAACATTTATAAATGGACATTTGTAATGAGGGTTGGTTCATGTGATCATTGATTTATTTGTGTGTGTGTGTGTGTGTATGTGTATAAGCACATGTGCTTGTGGAGGTCAGAGGTCAGCTTTGGATGCTATTCTTCCCAGGACCCATCTACTTCATTTTTGAGACTGGGTCTGTCTCCCACAGGCCTGACTCTTACCAATCTGGCTAGTCCAGCCGGTCAACAAGCCCCAAAGATCTACCTGCCTTCACTTTCAGGCCCGGGATTACAGTGAATATTATTATTTATTTGTTTGTTTGTTTATTTATTTATTCATTTTAGCAGAGTTTCTGGGGATCAAACTCAAGTCCTGCTTATGTGACAAGCTCTTGGCCAACCGAGCTATCTTCCCCATGCTTTTGATGCTTTTTAATGCCATCATTAGAACAAAAGCATGGTGATGATGGGGGGGGGTGTCTCTCTTGATCCCTAAGAAGCCCTGATAATGTACACAACATATAGATAGATAGATAGATAGATAGATAGATAGATAAACAGACAGATGGACACACAGATAGATAATGAGTCTCCTTGCTTCGAGTCTTCCCTGGCTTTGTCGCCTCTGAATGTCATGTTTATGCAACTTATCTTGCAAGTGTAACATGGAGGGAGACACTCAGGTGGTTTTAGGCCAGTTCCTTCACCCGCTGTGCCTTGCCTTCCTATGTGTTAACTCAAACTGATCCTAGTGCTTGTGTCATTGGAAGATGCCTTAGGGGTCATATGTCCAAGTAAGGTTGTGCTTCCCCCAATCATGGTTAGAGACAGGGGCTCGTCTTTGGCCTTAGCAAGGTTCTTGTTCCAGAGATGATGTCTGTAAACATCTGTGGCTCTGCTGCCCCGTGATTTTATGAGAGTCAGAGGGTCTGGAGTGAGGGTCGCATGTCTCTCATCCACCCATTGATGCCTAGAGCCCAGGCAAGGAGAGAAGACCCCCTCTGCCACTGTGCTCCTGAGAACCTCAGAGCCCTAGACGCAGGGGGATTCACTCACAGGGAGGCTGACCCCATCCACATGTAATATCACAGTGAAGACACAACCTTTCTTGTCGTGCCATTTCTTGAACCTGCTATCACTCTGGTCTGTCTACAACTAGGCCCCGCAAAGCTTCTAAGAATGTTCCACATTAAGGAGCATCCTGCACAGGTCTAAACATATCTGTAAGCTTAGAGACACCATGCAAGCATAGTATCTGACACAGCAATACCCACACACCACCCTGCAGAAGTAAACTCAGCTCAAGCGGGTCCAGGGTTCAGGCTGATGTCATGATGTATGTAGGTGTGGCCAGTTTGCATGTGAACCTTTGGTGTTCTGGCCCTCAGCTTGCTCGCCTGTAAGTGAGCCTAGCAGTTCAGTCAGATTCAAATCAGTTTCAACTCAAAGAAATCCACCGTGGGTCTAGTAGACATCCTTCCTGGGTCCGAAGTGGCCAGTCTGGGGTCATGTGACTTTATCTCTCATCATCTTCTCCCGGCAGACACTTGGACTGTGAGTGAATGCGTTTTAATTTTTCTATTTGCAGCACTAGCTTTGATACAATGAGCGTTGTCACCAGGCACTTGACTGAGCGTGGAGCCTTTGTATCTATAGCTGACCACAACTCCAGGGTGCAGAGACGCTGTTTTTCAGTTGGTAAATTGAGACCAATGTCAGGATGAACTCCTCAAGAACACAACCGGAAAGACAGTCAACTAGTCATGAGACATGTTTGCACTTGGCATGAAGCTTTTCATACCTCTTTCCAGCTGGCTGCCCTTTATCTAAAAAGCTTGGCCCCAGAAGTGCTTTCGATTTCACATTGTTTCTTCAGATTTTAGAATATTTGCACATCCATAATGACAACCCAAGTCAAACCACAAAACTCACTTTTGTTTCCTAGGTGCCCCGGCAAACACAGTCTGAAGGTGTAATGAGTCTGTCACGTGACATATCTCCCCCCCATGGTATCATGTCGATGCTCAAAAAGTTTCAGCTTTCCCCAACATCTTAACGCCTTCTAACTGCAGCCTCTTTGTTAATCTCCCTGCCTCCCCTGAGCTCCACGCAGCACCCAGGCGACCACGTCAAATGCAAGTCTCGCGAGATTGCCCCAGACGGGAGAACTAGGTGAAAGCATTACTCCTGAACACAGTCTGCAAGGCCAGTGAGGACCACGCTGTCTCTTAACCTGCTGCCCCCACTCATTAAGGGCTGGAAATCAACACAGTGGCTTGTGACCAGCATTTTCTTAAATCAAAGGAAGAGCACAGACTGGAATTGCTCAGAGAGAGTCACGCTTAATGTGGGAAGAGTGACTTCATTCCATCAATCTTTCAGAATGGATACGTGCAGGAGAGACCTGCGTGTATTCCTTGGGACCCTACGCAATGCAGGAGCCCTGCATGCAGCCCACGCCCCTCCTGGCTGTCAGTCTCTGTCCTTTGTGGGTGAGTGTGGAGCCTTCAGAGATAGGAGAGGTTTTTTTTTTTTTTGGCCTGGAAAGCTCCTGTTTCATACCTTCTCCTTCCTACCCCCAAGCCGAGCCCCACTTCTGTAGGGAGGCCTGTCTTCCATCTGGGGCTCTCCCCACCTCCAGCACTTTGGACCTCTTATGCAGAATGCTGCCGGCCACTGTATCCCCACATTTGTTTATGTGCTCACTGAACCAACGCCAGTCTCCCTCACGCATCTGTAAGCTCCACCAGGGCATCACCTAGGGTAAGGCATGTGTGTCCCCTGGGAGCCGGAACAGGCTCCTTTCTGCTTCCTATCAGTCTTATGTGTACCTACCACCATGCCCGGGACACAGCAGGCATTCAACAAACATTTGCAGTCTGTGAATTCTCAAGGGTAGAGTATTATGATCTTTGCAGATGAAGAAACTGAACAGGTGGAGGGGTGGTTACAATCACTTGCCTGAGGTTAAGGATTTCCACAATGATGGTCTGGCTCTGTGTGTGTGTGTGTGTGTGTGTGTGTGTGTGTGTGTGTGTGTGTGTCCTGGGCTCCCCTGCCTCCTAGTCCGTCTCTGTCTGGATCCCTCTTTCATTCATCCTGGCTACAGGTTCCTTGGGCTTCTTGTCTAGTCCTCTTTTTCTCCAGCTGGTTGAATAGGATACACAGGGAGGCTGGGGTAGGGTGGGTAGCGGGGGGAAGGCACAACTCAGCCAGTGACAGCGACAATATTAGGAGTGAAAAAGATCAATTAAGCCCATCGAGCTGATTTGTGAAGCTGATTAAATTAGGAGCTTCCCTGGGGGCAGATTCTCTCTCAGGTTGACAGGCCAGCTGCTAGCTGCCGGGCTGGGGGGTACTCATCAGCCCCCAGAGAGCAGTGGGGCCACTTTGCTGTGCTCCGTGCGTGGAGAGAGGATGAGGAGAAGGCCCATTTAGAATGCGCGGGCAGAGCAAACTCAGCACCTGCCAGGGAGTCTGGAGGGCAGGGACAGGGACTGGCCTGGCTTAGACTCTGGAGATGTGAGAGGCCTGGTTGCTTCTGGGGTTGGTCACCTGTCTGGAGGTGCAGACTAGTGGTAAAGGTGGGGGGTAAGAACCCAGTTTTACCTTGGCACCCCAGTTGGTCTGATTTTCCAGGCCCGAGGCTTCAGCCCTCTCTCTCTTCCTCTTGCTGAGTTTCATTAGAGTCTTTCTCTAGCAACCTGACCCCTCTGTCTGGCCTCAGGATTCCTTTCAGGGACTGAACCCAGGGCAGCTTGGTCAGTTTCTTTCTATCTCAGAATCTCTCACCCTCTCCTGCCCCCTTCCCCCCCCCCGGTTGGGATTGGGAGGGGTGTGGAGTTGGACAAAGCTCTCATGTATGAAGGGACAGTGCATGCTGGGAAATTGCAGAATGAGGTCGGTTGTCTTCAGAGCACAAGGTCTGGTGTAAGAAATGCCCTGAAGGCCAAGCTGCAGAATTAGATCAGAGTCAAACCCCATCTTTAGTGCCACACGGGGTAGTCAGAGAGTGTAATATGCACGCATGGAGCCCAAGATCCCAGAAAGGAGCACCCAGGTATAGACTGGAGGGAGAGTGTCCCAGTAGAGGTGGCCTCGGGGATACAAGAGGAAGACACAAAGCTCTGGGGGTGGGAAAGAGTCTTTCGAGGAGCTCTGAGGGTCTTCGAGGAAAGCATCCCTCCCCGGGCAGAACCTGCATTCTTCTATCCAGCCTTTCCTTCTTCTTCAACACAAGTCTTTTCCAAAAATAATCAATTCAAAAACATATACATAAGCCGAAAGAAGCACTGGCCGGAAGTGGTTGCAGCAGGATTCACACCCAAGTCTGTGGTGGGAACTTGGGAGCCTGAGATCTCTTCTGGGCTAATTGCCTCAACTTTAAGAGTGCTACAAGTCAGGGGCGGGCGAGGTGGGTGACCAACAGGCTCAAGAGGCTGGGTGGACTGAGGGTTTAGAAACACAGGTTGGGAATTCAGATGGGGCTCACTCCCCTGGCAATGGGGTCTATGGGGCCAAGTTAATTGGCCTTTTTGTGGCTTATTTTCTTCCTTTGTATAATGGGAGTATCTGCCACTTGGGGCTGCAGTGTGGATTACATAATGTACACATACAGAAGCTTATCATAGTGCCTGCCACTCAATGAGCGTTAGTCATTGTGGCTTGGGACGGAGTTCAAATGTAGGGGGTCAGGAGTCTAAGTAGAGGCGAGTCAGGAACCAGGAAGGAGGGGTTCATAAGCCCAAGGATAGGAAAGTCAGGAGCCTGGGTTTAGGGGGTCAGGAGCTCAGAATGTAGAAGAGGCAAGAGTTCGGATGTAGGGGAGTCAGGAGTCCAGATGTGGGCGGTTAGGCCCTGCAAGGCCAAGATCCCCTCTGTTCTCTGCTCTTGGTGGAGCCGTGGTCCTGAGCTGGCAGGACCCTCTGACGTCTGGCAAGAAGGGTCATTCGCGGCTCTGCTCTGAATGTGTGTTCTTCCCCTCCTTCTACTGAATACACTTAGATCCTGAGTTCAGATAGTTGCTGCAAAGCTGCTCCAAGACTCCAGGTTAGTGTGTGCTAGGAAGGGAGCCTGTGTCTAGACTCTCAGGTCCTGATCCCAGATGCTGTCCATGAGGCAGGAGCATTTTTTTTCCCGAAATCCTACATTTGTAGTCGCTAATGAGGACCGTGGCTATTCTGTGGTTCTAACCCTCATCCTCAACTTTCATCTGCTTCTAGTGGTGGGGCCAAGATCTCTGTTATTTCTGGAAAATATTACCAATTATTTCTCAATTCCTTCTCACTGGAAGGCAACTCTTGAAGATAGGGCTCCAGAAGGTGGAAGAAACGAGGAGAATGAAGTTTCGATCTTACATGAACCTTGCCAAGAGGCACGTGGTCTCTGCCATACCTGCTCCGATTAGAAGGCTACGCTGGGTTGGCAAATGACTCCACCCTCTCCTTCTACACATAGCCTACAGTTCAGTGGGGTGTATCTCAAGTTTGGGATGCCCAGAGCAACAAAGTGGAGGAGGGAAACGACTCCCCAGTTTCAGAAAGTGGCAAACTCGTCTCTGCAGCGTGGGCCACAACTCTCGGGGCCATTCCCTCATCATTCTCCCGCTCATGAGTCCCATCTGTGAATGACAGGTGTCAACTTGATAGTTGAGAATTTGAGCACATTTGTAGAGAATTAGTGGTTGAGGTAGGCCCAGAGCAAACCTGCAGGAGATTGTCTAGCTGATGGGGAAGGCCCAGCCCATGGTGGGTGGGACTAGGCCCTGGAATAAAATACAGAGAGCTGGTTGAGAGAGTTGGCATCCTTGTGTACACTTGGCCAGATGTGCTGGTCTGGCAAGTAAGGATCGTCCCTCTCTCAGCCGTTATGTGGAGATGGTGTGGCCAGTTCCCTTGGCCCTGGTGTTGGTGTGAGCTCTTCTGTCAAGCTGGACTGAGAACTGTAACTGGACTATCGTGAGAGAGAATAAACCCCTTGTTCCCTTAAGCCGTTTGATGGTGATTTGTCAGCAGTCGTGCAGGTGAACCACAACAGCTCTGCTTTCAGGACCCGGGCAGAACTTGACAGCTTCTCCGAGTGCAGCAGCCGAGCTTATCCCCCATCTGGATCAGTCCACTAAGGTTCTAAGTGGCCTTGCTAAGTCTGTGCTCTTCATCCATGCAGAAGACGCGTGCTGGTTCTAGAACTCCACTGCGATGTAAACGTGTCACCCTTTGCCCGGCAGTCCTTCCTTCTCATCTGCTGTCCACCAAACGATTTGGAAACACTTTGCATCTGTTCTGAGCACATCCAGCATGTTTTTTCTTTTCTGTCACTATTCCCTGAGCGGTATAGCACGATGACTCTTTACACAGTGATTACAGTGCATTAAGCATCCTAAGTGATCTTGAGACGTCTCTAGTGCTTGGAAGGAGGCGTGTAGGTTCTTTGCAAATTCTGCACCATTTTATACAAGGACCTGAACAACTGCACACTTTTGTAACCACAAGGGGTTCTAGAACCAGTGCCTAGTGGCTATCAAGGGGGCAACGGTGCCACCTGCAATTTATCCACCCACAGGGAATGAAACCAAGACTTCTCACACACTAGAAGTGCTTGCCCCTTGGGTATATATCCAACTCTTTTCAGTCTTTCATTTCTCCCTTTTAAGTGTTCAGTATACATCTTTAACTTTTCATAGACAACTTAGGGTTGGTATATTATTTATTTATTATTTATATTTATTATATACTTTTCTTTGAGACAGGGTCTCATGCGGCCCAGGCTGGCTGCAAATTCATCGTATTGCTGAGGATGACCTTAAACTCCTCATCCTCCTTCTTCTGCCGCCCGAGTGCTGGGATTACAGGCAAAAGCCACCAAGGCTGGTTTTATACACTGCTAGGAACTGAAGCCAAGTGTGTGATAGGCAAGTGCTCTACCATCCGAACCCCAGCCACAAGATAGGGTAGTCCTCTTTGAGCTTAAAATACAAACCTCTGCAAACCCCAACATCCTCGATGTTACAATTTTTGTACTTACCTGCTTGTATCTTCTTGAATCTTATTTGTTGCTTTCAAGAATTTCCCCACTTTGGTCCTTTAAATGATTTGCTCTTCTGGGTTCTTCTGGCCTCCATAATTTCCAAGAACTATGTGGTTGGTTATTTGAATCTTTGTTCCTCAAGAGAAAGGAACTATGGCTGTAGCTTTATATGTTAGTCAAGTGTTTACCATTTCAAATATACTGTTTGTGTATCTATGTTGTGTGTGTGTGTGTGTGTATATGGTGTGTATGTGTGTCTGTGTGTGTGTGTCTGTGTATGGTGTATGTGTGTGTCTGTATATGGTATGTGTGTGTCTGTGTGTATGTGTGTCTGTGTATGGTGTGTGTGTGTGTGTGTGTGTGTCTGTGTGTGTGTATGCTATAGTGCAAGTGTAGAAGAGAGAACATCTTGTGGGAGTTGGTTCTCTCCTTTTACCATGTGGGCTCTGGGGATGGAACTCAGGTCACTGGTTTTGGCAGCAAGCGTCTGTAACCACTGAGCCACCTCGTTGGCCCACTCTGCTATTTTCTGAGGCTTTGCGGATCATCTTTACCGTTCTTTTTCTTTGATCTGCAGCACTTCCTTCAGGAGGTAAATCTTCTGTGTTTTCTGTTAAATGAAAATGTCTTAATTCTGCCTTTCTTTTTTTCACTGGATTTACACTTCTAGGTCGAGTTTGCTTATTTCCCCCTTTGGTCCTTTAAATGATTTGTTCTTCTGGGTTCTTTTGGCCTCCACAGTTTCCAAGAACTATGTGGTTATTTGAATCTGTGTTCCTCTAAATAATGAGCCCCCTCTACATGCCTCTAACTGCTTATAAAGATCGTCTCTTCATTACTGACTTTTAATAGTTTAAGACTCTACGTATGCATTTATGTTCTTTCAAAGTATATTTATCTAGCCAGATGTGGTGGAGCAAATCTGCAGTCCCAGTCTTCTTCAGGTGGAAGCGGGATGATCTGGAGTTCAAAGCCAGCCTCAACTACATAGTGACTTGGGCCAATCTGGGGTAATGAGACCCTTTCTCAAGACAGAAAAACCAATTAAACAAAAACAAAGTGATCTTCTTTCCCCTTCTTCTCCTCTTTTTTTCTTTTTCCTCCTCTCCCTCTTCCATTGTTACTACTCTTATTACCTCTTCAAATCTTTCTTCTCTGCCCTCTTCCTGTTTCTTCCCAGGACATCGCTTATACACATGTTAGATCCTTTATAAGATCTCACAGTCCCTGGTTTAGGTTCTGATTCATTCTGTCTCTTGCTCTTCCCTCACGTCATTGTTTTCTATTGATCTACCCAGTCTTCTGCCTGGCTTCGGCCATCTTGAAGCCTGTGTACTGATGAGTCAGGATGTAGCTGGAATTTTAGTGCTAGCATTTCCACTGACTTCTCTCCTTGCATTCTATTTTTGTGGAGAGAGGTCCCATCTCTTTGGTTGCCTGGAGTGTGCTTTCTTTACCTTGTTACTGTGTGTAGAATGATAACTGCTTTACAGTATGTGTTAGGCCACATCAGCTTCCAGTCCATCTAAGTACAGATTCTGTCAGTTGTTTCTTTCCTTGAGAAAGGGTCACGTTTTCTTGATTCTTTGTGTGTGTGTGTGTCAGAGGGTATTGTGGGTCCTTCCGTATGGAGGAGCAAGGGTGACTTCGGGAATCATCCTGGATTGCTTCTACCTCCTTTTTGCCTTGCTCTGGGATTTCCCAGGTGTGGCCCACTAGGGCTAGAAGTACAGGCCGCTGTCATTTCCGTCTGGCATTTTTACATGGGGGCTGGGATCTGAACGCAGGATCTTCTGCTTGCAAAGCAGAGTCTTAACCCCTGAGCCATGTTTCCAGCCCTTCATGACTCTTTATAGGCTGGTTTGGGATTGTATTTTGGATTCTGGAAATGCCATTCTGTATGGATCGTGGCATTTGTTATTTTCTTCCAAAGAGCACGGTTGGCTTTCTTCAGCAGGTCATCCACTGTGTGTCTGCGCATAGCAGGGGCACCTTCAGCCACAGCTCAGTGCTCTTAGCCTTCTGTGAGCACAGGAAACTCGGGAGTCACCAGATAGTGGGCTGAAATTGTTAGCAGCGTCAGGGTCTTTTCTGTTCCTTCTACTACCAGGCTGCCCCTGCCCCCTCCCCCACCCCCCAACTTCTAGCTGCCCTGGCTGCCCTAGGTTCTGTCCTCTGGCTCTTCAAGCCACAAAGACAGCATTTGCTATTAGACTTGCTCAGTCCTGTAAGAGGCTGCAACTGGACTCCGAGTAGCTACACGAGTGGGACTCTTGCCATCTGTGTCCCTTCCTCTAAGTATCCGAGTCCAGAGTCTGTCTGGTTCCCAGCACCGTCGGAACTTTCCCAGAGTTCTGCCTGGAGTGCACAGGCATTATCTGCTAGCGGGTGGTGTGTTTGGCGCTCGCTCTGCTCTGTCGCAGAACTTTCCTTTGCAGCCTCCCAGACTCTACCGTGTGTGCTAGTTAGATGCAGATGTCAGCTTGACAGTTGCCGGCTGAACTCTGCGCACATCTGCAAAGAACTGATCGCTTAGACAAGTCCTAATCAAACCTACAGAATATTGTTGGACTGATGGGGAAGATCCAGCCCATGTGGGTGGGACCCTGGGCAGGTGGAGAGGAGGGACAGAGCTGGTAAGATCAGGATGAGCCCATTGCCCTACTTGTTCAGGTTCAGCAGTGGGTGTGGGGGGCCAGTTGCCTTGGCCCCTGGTGTTGGCATGAACTCTCCTGCCAGGCCTGATTAATAACTCTAACTGGATAAATAAACTCCCTTGCTAACCTTAAGCTATTTTGTCATGCATTTATCGATAATGTGCAGAGTAACTATGAGACCATGCCCCTTGTCAAAGCCCCCCAGCCCGGTGCTCATCCACCCTAATGGTCACAGTGGTCTTTGAGGCCTTGTGTGAGGCCCGGCTTCCGACTACGTGGGATGTTCACTCCCTGCGTCCAGTCACAGTGAGGTCTCTTAGAGGTTCCTCACTCTGCCTCCTCCGGCCTTATCTGTCCCCTCCGCCTTTGACACTCAGTCCTGCTGGCCTGTGGTCAGTCATGGGCCTGGGTGGGTTCTTTTCCACTGCGGGCCACCTCGCCTGTGGTCAGGGCCCTTCCCTCGGCTTCTCCTCTGTGCAATTCTTAAGAATGCTTTTCTCCCCCAAAGTTAAGCGCTCTTCTGAATTCCTCTCCGACCACCACTGTTTGCCTCTGACATCCCCCAGCTGGAGGAAGTGACTCGGACTTGGCCGCCTCAGGCTTTTTCACAGCACCACACACACTTGCAGTCGAGAGCTGCTCCATCGGTGAAGGCTTTGCCCGCTGGCTTCAAGGGCATCGAGGGTGGGCTTTGCTCTTCCCTGCTTCCCCGCTGCTTACCACACCTTTGACATACCTGGAAGATGACTGTCGGCCAGGAGGGGTAGAGGGCTGACAGGGCCAGAATCTCAAAGATTCACTCGGTGCGCATGGCGCATGTCCTCACAGTGACCTTGTTGGTAGCAATAACACCACTAGTCACTTTGGAGACAGGAAGACTCTGAGAGGGCGTGAGAACTGTCCTAGGCCACATGCTAGACTGAAGCTTGAAGTCTCCTAGTGGGGGCCCCACCTGGTAAGGACCTTAAAGCAATTGTCTTTGGCCTTGTTCTCCCTGTCACAAGGCCTCTTTGCCGTAGGGTTGTACAGCTCTCTCTCTCTCTCTCTCTCTCTCTCTCTCTCTCTCTCTCTCTCTCTCTCTCTCTCCTTTAGTATAGCGTGGGGTTTGAGCTGTTTTCTGGAAGGCAGCTCTGCTCAGCACTATACCACCAACGCTACCCTGGTCTGTTTTCTGTTGCCATAATGGACACCTCACCCAGCACTTCGTGAAGACTAGGAAGTGGGTTGGCGAGATGGCTGAGGGGTGAAAATGCTTTCCAGGCAAGCAAAAGGACCGGCGCTCAGATCTCCAGATCCCATTTAAAAATTCAAGTCCCAAGAACAGCTCGAGGGTTCAGGACACCATAATGCTTCATGGACAGACCTCACTGCCCAGAGTATCCAGGGAAAGTGCATGTCTACTTGTGGTGCCAACTGCCGGAGAGGCTGTGGAAGGAGGAGAGCAAGGGTGAGTGCTCGGCTTGGCGACCTAGGGAGACCTGCCTCAAAGATCACAGACAAACCCACCGGACAGCAGCGGAGGAGCTGGGAATGTGGGCAAGGGTGACCTGACGATTGAATTCTCTTGTCTTTTAAGTTGCTTTGCGACAGAGTCTCCCCCATAGCCGTTTCCTTGCCATCCAGCCCATCCTCGAGTCATGGGAATCATCTTGCATCAGTCTCATGAGTGTGGAAATGACTCAAGCCAGCCCCATGCCTGCTCATCTCTATCGTGTATCTCTCTCGGTCTGCTATACCTACTGATCTGTTGATCTGTCTGTCTGTCTGTCCATCTATCTGCCTATTATCTAGTATCTATTGTCTGTCATCTATCTACTTATCTACTTATCAATCATCTATCTAGCTACTTCCCTACCCCTCTATCGCCTATTATCTATCTATTATTATCTATCATCTATCTTTCCATCATCTACCTACCTACCTACTTATCATCAATCTATCTAGGTATCTATCTATAACCTATTTACCTATTATTTATCTACATAGCTATTATCTACCTATCTTCTACTTAGTTATCTATTGTCTATTGAACAATCATCTATCTATCTACCTATGATCCATCTATCCATCTATCTACTTTCCTGTCACGTATTGTCTATCTACTTTTCTGTTATTTAGCTGTTGTATATCTATTTATCCATCCGTCTGTCTATATAGGTACCTGTCATCAATCATCTAAGCAAATGCTCAGATGCTATGCAAGAAAGGTGGCTGAAGACCTGTGAGGAGAGCGTTTCTGGACGCTGAAAGCCGTGGGGCTCAGATTATGAGTGAGGATGCCTCAGTCCAGAGCGAAAACGTCACTAGGCTCACAGTTGCCACCACAAGCGCAAAGCATCATGGAAGACGAGGAACTCCCTAGGCCCAAGGGCACTTCTTGAGCCCTCCCTGAGCATCACCACTCGCCTGGCCTGGGCGTGGAGCTGAGAGTTTCCTCTACCTCTTCCCTAGGCGTCTAGTTTTGCATAATGAAGATCTCCTATCACGGCAGCCGCCAAGATGGGCTGCCCTCCGGCTTGTCATGCCTCAAGCACGGTGTTACGTGCCTTCCCACGCAAGGCCAACCAGCCACCCCGAAGGAGCCAGGACAAAGAGGGCACTGATATTATGCTGGCCATCCATGTGGGAAATGGAGGCTCAGAGAGTCAGACTGTTTTTCTAGAAGCCACGCAGCCAGGCAAAGGTGGAGCTGGGATTTCACCCCAGATTTATCTGGTGTAGGTGACTTGCCTACTAGTGACTGTATCTCAGTATCTTGCTGGCGGTCCAGTGTGTTTGTGCACGCGAACACTATGTCTCGCCCGGCAAGGAGAGTAAGGGAGAGTGAGGCAGTCCCGTGGGCCAGGCACTGTGCTGGAAGCTCATGTACTTCCTCCAGCAAAACCGCATGGCAGGTGCAGATGATGTTCTGCTTTGCCTCTGCGGCTTGGTCAAGGCAGTGACTTGCTGCCCGGCGGCAAAGTAGGGCTAACTGTCCCTGACCCCTCACTATGTCTGGGACAGGCGAGCCACACTGGGGCCAGATTCTGTCTGCTACTTGCTTGCGTGTTGGGCCCTGAGTTAGGAATGATGTTTACAGTTTTGAAAGGGTTACACAAATGAAGATCCACAAATCAAGTATCAGCCAGGTGCCTGGTGGCAGTCTGACACTTTACAGGAGACCTCTGTATCTTTAGACTCAGTGATCTGTCTAGGAGGGAGAATCCCAGGCTATTTGCCTCAGTAGTCAGTGCCAACATAGCAGTGTTTGGCCTGGGCAGGGCTGAGCATATTAAAAATGGCCCACAAAAGGTCACCCAGCACATAGCCCACCACTGCAGAAGAGAGTCAATTTTAGTTTGGGAGAACCATGTCCAGAAAGGACAGTAATTCTCTCGTTGTGTTTGTGGATGAGAAGGACTCCTCTGTGGGTGGGCTCAAGTGTACCCACCTATGCGTACCAGCGTCTGGTACCTTCACAACAGAACTCCAGGCACCTAGGTGCCAGTGCCAGACATTGTGCATGCAGCGAGAGAGGGAAAGGTCCCTGCGGGGTCTCAAACGCATCCCAGGTGGGGGGAAGACTGGCCGCCTCCAGACAGGTCTCGGCTGGAGACTGGCGAAGGGCTGGGAGGCAGCAGGAAGCGCAGAGGGTGACAGTGCGTCTGGAACGAGGGTTCTGGAGACGCTGGGAGGGGCCGTGGAGCAGGTGTGGTGGGAGAGGCCGGCGGAAGCGGGAACTGCCGAGGCAGAGTCCCGCGCCTGGCAGGGCGCAGCCTGGCAGCCAGCGGCGGCGGCGCGTGCGCCAGGGCAGTAGGTGTCAGCAGAGGCGCGGCTTTGGGGTCGGCCGGGCGCGCCCCGCGGCCTCGCGGCCATTGTCTGAGCCGGGCGCCGCCTTGGCAGCAGAAGGTGACATCTGGTGACTAATGGCCGCGGCTGCGCGCCGAGTTCCTCCCTCCCACAGCGCCCGGGGAGCAGCTGCCGCGCCGCCAGCTCCCTTCCATCCCTCCCCTCCTCTTCCCGCGGCCGGGCAGGGCGCCGGGGCCGCGGGGACCCCGCGTGGCAGGACGAATGTTCTGCTTTCTCCAGCACCGCAGGCCCGCGGTCCCCCCCCCCCCCCCCCCCCCGCCTCCCGCCTCACTCGTACCCTCACCGCGCACCCTTGTGGATAATGCCACCCGGCGGGGCATTTCTGAAAACAGCCGTACACTTGGCCACCTCCTAACCCGGCCCACGTGGGCATCAACGTACAGGTGCACGACCCCGGGGACACACGTGATATCACGCATGCATTAGCCACCTGTGCTCTTCCATGTTGTGCGCAGATGCGCATGGCACGGCTCTGCTTGCCCACAGACAGGAACAGAGCGTCTCGGTGTGGTTTCCTAGGCACACGCATCAATGGTAGCCAGGGCTGCTTCCAACTCAGCACAACACTGGGGCATGCCAGCGCACACTTGCCTTGTCACGTTCACGAGGTGACTGCCACCTGATCCACATCCTAAGCACATGTGGGCTAAACTAACCCCTCATGGTTACCCTGCTGGTAAACTGGTTGTATTTAAGAATCTACATTTTAAGAGTCTGGGAAGATGGCTCCGCAGGCAGAAGGCTTGCTGTGGAAGCATGAGGCTCTACGCTCCCATCTCTCTGTGCACCTCTAATTTCACCTTGGGAGGTGGAGACAGGGAGGAGCCCTGAGGTCCACTGGGTAGCCAGTTTAGCAGAATAGGTGAGCACCAAAATAATGTGGGGGAGAGACTGAGGAGGACATCCATGTGCATGTAGACCCCACCCCAAGTACACACACAAACATGTATGAGTGCACACACACACACACACACACACACACACACACACACACACACAGGCGCGAGAAAATAAAAGAAACTACATTTTACAACCGGGAGATTTCCCATAAAGACCTGAATGCCTGGCTCATCTTACAGGAGCAGAGACATATTCCCAGCTGACCACCTTCCTGCTGGTTGTCCACATTTCCTTGTGGCTATCTGGACGGCCAACCTCTGTAAGGGCCAATCTTCCACAGGGGAGTTCTTGGCAGCTAGCCAGCAAGCAGCCAGCGCCCAGCCAGGCCTGCCAGTGTAAGGACCTTCGATCTGGAGACCCGCGGCAAGGAGACACTGTCCACTGAGTAGTGTTGAGTGAGCTGCTAGCCTTGAGGGACTTTCTCTGTCATCCGCACAATAGTTTCTTTGTGTACAAGGCAGTGCGGGCTGATAGCTCTGAGGGGACAGCACCGCGATGTCTATCCGAGAGTGGGTAAGATGGAGAGTGGGGAGGCATGCATGGAGTTGCCACCTCGAACAGTTGGGCATGGTGGCAAATATCCCCGCAGTCGGGAGGCTGAGGCCGAAGGATGGACAGTTGAGACCAGCGTGTGCAGTCTGAGGCTGTCTCAGAACAAACAAGCAAACAAACACCAAGCAAAACAAAGAGCAGCCAGGTGCCCCCAGGTGGCGGAGGACAGGCAGCTGTACCGGTCAGCTAATAAATGGTCATGAAGCACCGTCTTCTTGGCGTCCCCTAAAACCCATCACTGTTTGACTCTAAAGTGACGCTCTCTACTCCTGGCAATGAGACTTAGTTCACAGCCAGAGAGGTTGGACTCCGAAGTGCCCCCCCCACAGTATCTACATCTAGGAAGCAGGGTGTCAGCTCTCCACATCTCCACCTCCCCAATGACCCTGTGCACTCAAGGGCTCTGACTGTCCAAATGCCAACAAGGCCCCCTGGCTCACCCAGGCTCTGTCTCCATCCATTCCTCCCCCATGGGAAGTCTGGCAGGTCTTTGACTCTCAGCACATCCAAAGGCAGTCCACTGGGGTCACCAGACAGGGTGACAAAGAGGTGAGTCGCAGGCTCTCCTGGTTCCTGATTGTGATCCTGGGCAATCGCTCTCTGCCTCTCTGTTCAGAGAAGCAACGGCACCTGCTCCGAGGGCTGCTAGGTGAGGACTGAGAACATTTACTCAAAGCGCAGACCCCGGGCCTTCCAAGAGCAGGGGGGATCCATCAAGACCAGAGCTTATTTCCGGGGCTCCAGCTGCTGCTGGCTTTACAGTTCCCAGTCTTGGCTGGGTTTCCCTTCCACCTATTCCGGCTGAGCCTCACTCCCGTTCCCCTCCATATCTGCCCTTCCCAGCTTGACCCCGCTAATCTCTCTAGAGTCTGTGTTCTCTTCTGCTCTGGTTTGGTTGGTGGCACCCTTGGACTGGGTAATTAAGCTGTCTGGCCACATTCCTGACTGCAGGTGTCTCAGGCTCAAATCTAGCCTTGCTTTGCTTATTTGTGTTGGAATAAAACTGACATTTCCCACTGACCATGCTTGTGCGAGTCCACGGTCTAGTGAGCGTCACGAGGGAGGACATGGTCTGCAATGCGCATTCTCTCCTACCCTTCTGTTGCTACTTGGTCACCAGTGGACTTTCCATTCCCTGTCCAGCATACTCCCTTTGCTCAAACTATGCCCTGGGCCTTGATGCCCATTCCTTCAACTTTGCCTTGATCTTTGCAGCTCGAGTTCACCTAACCAGGTCCTGGGTGTGGGGGTCGTCAAGGCCTAAGCCTGCTGTCTAGAGAACTGATGCATTAGCATCTGGACTCGACAATCGTAGGCAGAGTCTTCTCTTTAAGAGTTTTGAGTCTGCCTCCTGTGTGTTCTCAAGCAGACTGCCAATCGTTCTCCGGACTGGGTACTCCCTAAAACTTCTCCCTGCAGTGTCTTCCCTGTGCATCATGAGACCATTAAATATGTTAATCCATGGATCTCAAGATTGTAAACAGTCACCGTAACCAGGTAACTCTGCTTTGGGACATTTATTGTCCATTCCCTTTTAGCTCCCTCTGACTCGATGCCTGATCAGTTCCTACCGCTCCCACTTCTGCTTCCTGCATGTAAGTCCAGGTTTATGCTGGTTCATGGGCCCGGGCACCTGGGGAAAGTAATAGGTTACTGAAGGCGTGTCCTTCAGATCTACACCTTGCCCTGGCCCCTTCCTGTCATCTGCTGCTCTACTTCCTGTCTGTCATGATGCGGACTGCCCTCCTCCACCACACTCTCCCCTGCCACGATGGAATGACACCTCCAAAACCATGAGCCGAAATAAGTAATTCCTCCTTTTTGATTGATTCTGTCAGGTTTCTGGTCATAGCTACATATATGTCATTTTGTATCTGGATTTTCAACAGAGTGGGTAAGGAACCTGTCACCCAAAGCTAGCCAAGGAGGTCACTGTGGAGTTTTATCATGAAGTTTCTGAGAATGGCTAGATCTACATTGTGGGTGACCCCTACAGCAGAAAGGGGTGAGAGAACAGAGGGGAGACTCTGCTGTCACGCAGTGAGTGTGAGGACTTGGGGAGAGAGCACGGGGAATGGGACTTGGCTGAATGGAGGAACGGGCAAGAGAGAGTCTCCCTCTCTTGCTGGGGCCTCTTGGCAATTTCAATGGAGGCTGGTGCACGGGGGTGGGGGGAGTGGTTTGGGTTAAGAATGAGGCGTTTCATTTCAAAGCCAACTGGGGACGGAGCATTCCTGGGCCAGGCATTGCATCTGCATGAAGAGCTCCCGAGAGACCACAAGGCTGGGGATGACGGTCCGGGAGGCATCTGCTGACAGATGGCTCAGGAAGGTTTGGAAGGCAACGAGAGCATCCGGGGAAATCTTCAGGGAAGAAGGGAAGAAAGTTGAGGAGGAGACCCTGGAGGGAAATCAGTCACTTAAAGAGCAGGAATTAATGACAACCTGTTAGAAGATAACAGAACCAGGAAAACATTGAGAACAGGAAAGAAAAAGATAAAAATCTACGAATAAACATAAGAAGAATGCGCCAAGACGAAGCAGGAAAAGCGTTAAGATGCCTCCGCGTTAAGATGCCTCTGAATGACAGAAAGGAACCGGAAGGATGCTCTCGAAGGGAAAGCCAGCACCATGAAATTGTTATCCTTTCTTCCTCAGATGATTCAGAATCCAATAAGGACCCTAATAAGAGCCAAGCCTTTGGTGCCAGTATCCAGACAAACCGATTCCCACACCAGCATGGGAGAACAAATGAGGGCCAAGACTCGGTTCTCCTGGGAGCCCTCACATAGCTGCAGGAGCTGAGCAGTGCCTGCCTCTGCTGCAGGCTCTCTGGGCAAAGATGTTCTCACATGGAGCGCACCTGGAAGACAGAGACAGCATTGCCTTTGGTTGCAGGGCACCTTTGCCTATTGCCCAGAAGGCTGAAGATAGTAGCTCCTTCTAGGGTAGAGAATCAAGATCAGATTTAGGTCACCTTATCGTTAAAAAAACTTTTAAAAATTATTTTTTCTAGTTTTACAAGCATATTGAGTACTTATCCTTGCTTCCCGCTATCTCTTCTCCCTCCCATTTTCCTTCCCTTTCCTTCATCAATCCATTCCACTGCCTTCTATCCCCTGCCTGTCCGCTTCTGTGGACCCCAGGTTCCCACTGGCTTGTCCACTCTTGTGGGGACCCAGGCCTTTTGTGGCATATCAAGTGGCCATGTCCTTCTCTCTCTTGAGTTCCTTGATGGGCTATGGGCGCATGTTGGTATATCCGTCATTATGCAGGTCTGGTAACGATGAGTCTCACTGCAGTGAGTTCCTGATTTGATGGAATATCCTGTCCAGTGGTCACCTTCCCATCTTTAGGTTCTAACAATCTCGCCACTCCCTCTTCCATGAAGTTTCCTAAGCCTTAGGATGGGGAGAGATTAGCGTGGCCTGATTCTGGGTGAGCCTTGTTATGGCTGGCTGTTGCTGTCCACTTCACTGCTCTTGCACTGCCCTAGACTTCATCCTCTCAGCGTGTTGAGATCCTCTAGAAGACTTCTAGGCTGAGTGTTAAGTGTTCTTAAAATCTATGGGCATAATAGCAGTTACTTAGAGAGAAGTTTGATGTACTGCCTTCCTACTTATAGGTTCATTGGCTGATTTTTCCCTATTGATCTGTTTCCTTCCTTTTTTTAGGTTCTTGTTCTACTTAACAGCAACAGACAAGCGGATCTTGAGTTCAGGCAGAAAGCTGTTGGTTGTGTCCTTGATCTTGCCACGATTGCATTGGTGGTTACCTGTTGCTATGGTGATTTTTATTGCAACTTGCAGATCTCACAAGTTCGCGAGGCTTGTGATTAGTTCTCTCCGCTAGTGGCTTTCATGGTGTTCTTGGTACTCTGCAGCTATCCAGCAAAGCAAGTTCTCAGGCCAGTTCCAGTTGATACATTTTGCTCATGTTCTGTGATCCATGTGTTGCATCTTCAGTAACAGGATCTTACTGACAGTTTTTTGGAGAGCAATCAGGAGCAATGGCAAAAGCCTATAATGTTTGGGGGTCTTTGAGACCTCTCTGACCAACGTCTTATCAGGAAGTGACACATTCCTGTTACTTCTAGTATAGTTTTAATTGTTACTATGTTCCAAGTAGATCAGCTCAGGGCTTTTTCTTCCTCTCATTTCCTCACTTTGTGCTCTTCTGCATAAGGACTGCCCATTCTTATTCCTTTCCTTAAAATATGTGTTTTCGTTTTTTTACATATTACCAGCATAGGAAGTTCTTATGGGGTTACCTCTCACAGTCTTAGGGATTTTCTATAAGTCCCTCCTATCTCCCATCCCCTCCTTCCCCCTATATATTTTTTTCCCAATTATTCCCTCCTCCATCCCACTTGCCATGGTAACTAAATCTCCCTTTAAAAGGTTTCACCCTAACTATTCCTTCCCACTCATTGGTCCCTTTCAAATTTTCTGGCTCTTACAGTAATTCCAAGCCAAATATATTGACAAGGATATCAGTGCCAGCACCCTCATTTAAGAGAGAACATTCTGTGTTCGAGGTTACATCATCTCATTTTAAGACTTCCCTCATTTAATATAACCCACTACATGGGCATGTGTGTGGCTTCATGTCCTGCGTGACCATTGGGACTTGTGTAAGCATTGCAGATGATGGCATTCTGGCCATTGCTATTGATATGTGTGATAAACACACACACACACACTCTCTCTTTATATGTGTACAATGCATATGTGTACGTATGTGAGAATATACATGTTTACATATACCATACCATGCATGTCAGAGGACAATCTTGGGTGTCAGTCCTAGCCTCCCACCTTGATTAAGATAAGGTTTCTTTGTTTTTTTCTGCTGTCTACACCAGGTTAGCTGTCCCTTTAGCTCCTGGGAATTATTCTGTCTCTGCTTCCCTGGAGATTCTCCTGTCTTTGATCCCTATAGCTGCTCCAGATTTATAGGCATGTGCTACCATGTCCAGGTTTTAGGTGAATCTAGGGATTTGAACACAGGTCCTTAGGCTTGGATGGTAAGCCCTTTTACCCAATGAGTTATCTCAATGAAGGCTCTCATCTCTTGTATCATCTGCCAGGATCCAGGAAATAAGACAAGCTGACAAGTGAAACTCCACGCAGACTCTTCATAGTCCTCGATGGTGAGAATATCTGGAATATATCAGAAGTGTGAACTCAATAAGAGGACTCGCCTGAAACCTCATGCAACGGCAAGGTGCCCAGCAACTCGGCAGGGCCAAATAAAAATCCCTGAAAGTGCACATGAGAATTTAGCCTCAGGGAATATGATGTTTCAAATTGAGTGTGAAAATGCATTATTCAATAAATGAAGTCAGGGCAACTGGAGAACCATCTAGAAAAAAAGAAAAGGAAAGTTGGACCCGTATCTTAAGCTTCATTCTAGCACAAATTCTGTATGAAACAAAGATGCGAATGCAACCAGATGGAAACAAAAGTGTAGAGGAAACATGAAGCACTTAACTCTCAGAAGGAGAAGAAATTTCAGAGGTGAACAAATATCTAGATAGAGTCAGTAGTGCATGCCAGCAGTCCTAGCACTTGGGATGTGGAGCAGAAGAGCAGGACTTCAAGGTCATCCTTGGCTACACAGCAAGTTTGAGATTGGCCTGGCTTACAGCAGATCCTGTTTTAAAGCAACAACAAAATATTGTCAGCTCATTTAGTAGCGGGGCATAGTAGTGCATGCTCGTGATCTCAGTACATGGGAAGTGAAGGCAGGAGGATCAGAAGTTCAAGGCCACCCTTATTTATACAGTAAATTTGAGACAACTTAGGTAACATGAGACCCTAGCTTAAAAAAAGTCAGAATGTGGGATATAGTAGGGATAGGGGTCACTAGGAAGAAGGGAACAGAAAGGAACAGAAAGATATTGTTGTGTTGAAAAGAGAAAGAATTGTGGGGCCCTGATTGGAGAGGAAAGGTGGAAGTTTGCGGGGATGAGGGGCAGCTCAGAGGGATGAGACTGGGCAAGAGAAGGCAGGTATTCATGAGGTTCAGACTTCCTGGAGTGTGGGAGGGAGACACACAGAAGGCCTGGAGATGCTCGCTGGAGAGCCAGTTGTCCTGTGTTCTCAAAGAAACAGAGTGGCCTGGATGACGAAGCTGGGGCCTGGCTGAAGAACACGGTGGATCATCAAGGGAAGGAAGAGGAGAGAGTCACCAGGGAGGAGAGGAAGGCGGAAAGCAGATGCTGGAGTCTTTCCTGGCTCTGGATTGAGGCCAGAAGACTGGTGGGTGTCGCAGAGGGTGCTGGGACCCAGTTCTGTAGCCAGGTGGCATGAGACACAGGAGCAGGGACTTCCGTGGCTGGTGGCGAGGAGCAAGGAGAGGCGGCCACCCCAGGTGGCGACTGCTCCCCACCTAGACACCCGGAAGCAGTGACCTCCCCTTCAGGTAGATTCCCCTGGTCGGCCAGCCCTCTTCTTCTAGAGGGACCACGAGGACAGACTGAGGAACAGCTGCAGGTGACTCGGCCTAAACCACACTGCAAATAGGCTGCACCTGCCTGCAGATGGAGCTACGGGGGCGCATGGCCTGCAGCAGGAGTGGGGAAGAGGAAGCGCGCTGGCGGTCAAGGCTTCTGCCCCTGCACCACGGGGAAGGGCTGAGTGAACTTCAGCAGGGGAAGAGAGCCAGTGAAAGAATCTGCCCTAGTCCATGGGTGATGGGGGCAGGAGGCCCTAGAGGAGAAATGGGCCTCAGGAAGCAATGCCCCAGTGTCATGATGGACCCCACATGGGACATTCACGGCTCACAAGTGGTAGGATCGGTATCCACAATCCCTCACTGTTCAGAGCTGAGCCCCAAGGTGCAGGGACTTAAGCAGACACAGGACATTCCTATGTTGAGGACCATGCGACTCCCCCTCCTCAACTTCTTAAGAGGGAAGGTATAGTGGTTAATCTCAAATGTCCACCTGACACCTAGGAGGTAGGTTTTTGGGCTCACCTGTGAGAAATTGTTAAGCTAAGGCAGGCCTCTGAACAAATCTATAGGAGACTGTCTAATTGCATAAGTGATGTGGAAAAGACCCAGCCCACAGTGGGTGGGACCATCCCTGGGGTCGGTAGATAGACAGAAAGGTGGAGATAAAGAGAGCTCTGAGCATTTTGCAAGCCAGCAAGTAAGCGTGCATGCAACATTTGCTCCTTGCTCTCTGCTCTTGCCTTTGGACATGGTGTTTGGTTCCCTGGACTCTTGCTAGTATAACTGTCTCGCTATAATGGACTATAACCTAAAATTGTGAGCTAAATAAAGCTGCCAGTTCTCCTAAGTTGCTCAGGTCAGGTATTTATTTCAGCAAGGGGCTATGAAACTGAAACAGCACAGAACTCACTCTGAGGGCCAAATGGAATGGGAAACACAGGGCAGCTGGTAACTGGAATCCAGGAACACAAGCCACGGTTCTCTTTGTGTGGGAATGGCTGATTTCTCCCCCAAAGGGAAACAGAAAGCAAACTGCGCCCAGCAGGCTGGCGTGCGGTTCTGAGGCTGCCCCTCCCAGGGGCGTCTCTGATGACACTGCGCAGCCGCATGTGGCATGTGGCGTGTGGCCACTGAACGCCTCTCTGGGGGTCTGGCCTGAGTGTGAACCCCAGCAGACCGCAGTGATCTGGTTCTCCTGAGAAATAAGCCAGGAATGGAAACAGACTCAAGTTAACCTTGACAGGGAGCGAGTTTTCTGAAGGAGCATGGTTTATGAGAAAGGCAGGAGGCCTCTAGAGGATCGCATCCCGGGAGACCATGTTTGCCAAAGTGAGCTCCATGATTTGTGCTTCTGACACATACAAGGGGAAATAAACCTTGCTATGATCTTGAAGAGACTGGGAGACGAGACATGCGTTCTTCTCCAGACATATTAAAAATGCTGATAAGTCCGGTCGTGAGAAAGCATATTTCATTAGCCAAGCATTTTCTCAAAATATTTGCAGAATAGGTTGCCTGGGGACCACTTGATTAAGGGGGAAGAGTTTACATGTCATCCTGGTCCTCACTCAGTTGCAATAGAACTGACTCAGGAGTATGAAAAAGGCTGTATGTTTCCTGGTTAGAAACGTGGGTCATCTGCGTGTGTGTGTGTGTGTGTGTGTGTGTGTGTGTGTGTGTGTGTGTGTGTGAGAAAGGGCACTGTGTGTCCCTGTGGAGGACCAAAGGTGACTTCAGAAATCATCCTGAATTGTTTCTACCTCCTTCTTGCTTTACTCCTGGGATTTTTCCCAGGCTCTGCCCACCAGGACCAGAAGTGTGGGCCACCTGGAATTTGTACGTGGGACCTGAGATCTGAACTCAGGACCTTCTGCTTAACCCCTGAGCCATCTCTCCAGCTCTTTTTAAGGTGATTTTTGTTTTTAATGTCTGCACCCACTTGTGTAAAACTCATGCTCCTGCAAGTATTCATTTCCGAGGACTACCAAGTTGTTCTGCATTGTTGGGTATCTGAATAATGCATCATTCTCTCCTCGCCACGAGTTCTAGATCAGTTTGGTGACAGAGGAAGTGGACAGATCTGCAGATCCTAACACAGCATATCATAAACACAGCAATTGTTTCTTTCTGATGCTCACTCTGAAGACTGTGCACAAAGGTGAAATCTTTGTCTCTGTAGGGATTACCCAGGTCACAGCTGGTAGGCAATTCAGAGATAACATAGGTCAGTAATGCCCCGTCATCATCCCAAAGGGGAGCTAGAGCCAGTGGGGGAATAGTCCTTTCAATGCTACATGTCTTTAGGCAGCATCTAGGCCTTGGTTGGATCTTGGGTCTGCTTGCAAGGTGACTTGGGTGAGCTTGACTGGTTGGAAACTTAGGGCCACTTTTTCTACCTTCATGATCCCCTTGGTGAACCACACATTAGAAACCATATTTCCAAGAATCTCTGAATTTTTTCAGGTTGGAATCTCTGAATGAGAGGCAACGGAATAGGATTTAGAGACAGAAAGGAAGCGGAAGCCATGTCCCTGTTCTCCGGAGATGGGGAAATTGGTGGGTGTGGCCAGACAGAAGACTAAAATAACCACAATGCAGGAGTCATCTGTGGTCACTACAACGATCCCTGCTGGCCTACAAGTTCTTCCAGCCAGTTGGCAGAGAACCTTCATGCTTTGAGTATCCAGCGCCCTTCATTTGCCTTGTTGTCTCCAAAGTTTTGTAAGTACTGCTTCAGTTAGCATGGTCTGCGCAGTGAACTACCCTTCAACTTAGCTATTTAATGTGACAGTTACATATATTTAGTGCACAATACTGTGAATTACAGTTTGCAGTGGGCTCGGTGGGAAGCTCTTCTGGACTTGGAAGACACTCATTCATGTCTGAGTCAGCTACAAGGTGGTCCAGAGGCTGGCTGACCTCCAGTGGCCTTAGCTGGAAGGACTTGCCTCTCAGAGGTCTCTCACTGCTGGCAGTGGGGGAGCTGACCTTGTGCATACGTCATTGTGAGGAGTTCCAAGAAAACCAGGTTTCCTGTGGTCTAGCCTTGTAAGTAGCACAATACCCGTCATGCTCTTTTGAGTGAAACAAGTCACAAGACCTACACTAACCTAAAGTCACATTACATGACTGCAGGAAAGAAGGAGATCATCACTGATTTTATCAATAGCCTACTATGATACCTATTTCTCGGGCTAAACCGCTTTCTGCTTGAAAGACCCAGGTAGCTGGTGTTCCCCTGACAGATGTGGCATTGCCATGCATTTAGAAGTCAGACAGAAGAGGGGAGCACAGTCATCTTCTTTCATCTGTGATTTTGCTTTCCAGATTTGGCTAGCTTCGGTTAAGCGTGGTCTGAAAATATTAGATGGAAAAAAATCTAGAAATAAATAATTCATGTTTGAAATCATATGCTATTCTGGGTAGAATGATGAAATTCTGACAGTGTGGTCTGTCCTGCGTGGGACCTGAATCATCCCCTGATCAGTGCGTTCCCACTGTGTGTGCACTACCCTCCCACCAGTCACCGATGACCATATCCGTTATCAGTTCGACCATTGTTGTCCACAGTGCTTGTACCTGAGGACAGTGCAGCAAGCTATGATTGAAGGGAAAGACAACGCATTTGTACAGCATTTTTTAAAGCAGGGCATTGGTATAATTAACATATTTTATCATTAAATTGTGCTAATGTCTTAGTGTGGCTAATTTATAAATTAAACTTTATCACAGGTATTATCTATCTAATATCTATCTATCTATCTATCTATCTATCTATCTATCTATCATCTATCTATCTATCTATCTATCTATCTATCTATCTATCTATCTATCTACCTACCTACCTACCTAGGATTTGGTATTATTTGAGGTTTCAGGTATGTATCCCCCATGGATAAGGGAGATCCCTGTCTTGATATGGAGACCAAACAGAGTGTCTAGGATGAAGTATTTGCTTTAAGTTTTAGGTTGCAACTTCAGGCCAGTCTCTGTACCTCTCAGAATCCTGAGCTCTCGAGTGGATGAGGTTAGACTCATATGCTATGAACAAATAAAGCAACGGTCGTAAAAGAAGTTTGAGTGAGTTCATGGTCATGGGCTGTGTTTGTGTAAAATCCAGGGGGGGGCTGGTGGAGCAGAGCCAAGGGGCAGGGGCCTCCCAATGAGATTGAAACTGGAAAGATGTTTGTCAGAGTTTTTTCCAGCCACTCAGGTTCCCTGGAACATTTTGGGACTTACAAGTCAAGAATGGGTTACCAGCCAAATCTTCCATTTGAGGCCTCTTCGTTGGACTTAACCCAGAGTTCAGGAAAGGGCTAGAATTGCTGAAGTCAGAATCAACTGGAGGGCTGGCACCTCCCATCTCCTACTCCCATCTGCCCTCCTGACTCTGGATGTGGTAAGGCCCTGCTGGTCCTGGCTCATGTCCTCCCAAGGCCTCTGGCCACAGCTGCCTGCAGGACCACTCCCCAGCTCCTTCTTACACCCCAACTCAAGCTGGACATGAGTCACAGGGGGAAGGAGCTTGTAAATAAATTCCTAGTGCTCCAGCTCATGGTGCTAGAGGCTAGGCTGGGGACACGGCCAGGGCAGAGGGTCCAGGCCTGGGCGTGCAAACATCCCCTCTGTTCTCTCTAGGGCTCATGTGCACGGGATGCTGAAAGCATTAAGAGATCCTATGACTCGGCCATTGGCATCTCACACAGCAAGCGAGATCCCAGGTCCACAGCCTCATAACCTGGTCTGTTTTCATAGTCCAGCTTAGCGAGAGGTTGGCATTCAGTGTCTAGGTGCTGTGTGTGCAGGAGGGTGGAGACAAGTAAGCCCAGGCAGGAGCCTCCAAGGACCGAGGAACATCTTCAGGCTTGCTGGGCTTTGCCACTAGGCTCCTGGGTAATATGAAAAGTCAGTGCAATCCTCAAACCAGAGAAATCCAAGGAGAAAGCATACTTCCTTGGATGGAAATTCACAAGAGGCTTGGTAACTCTACATACATACATATATAACTCAAAAGGCAGGAGCAGGAGATAGCAGCTGGGGGCTGATTAGATGTCTTTTGAGATCCTTGTCAAGTACCTTGTGCCTATGAGTGATGTGGAAGGCAACAGCCTTGGTGTTTGGCTATGTTTCTTTGTACTTAGAATCTTCCAGGGTGACTTCTCATCACACTTGGCATAAAATCAGGGAAATATCAGTGATAACTTTAGCATTGTTGCACAACATTTTTCCATTATTCACTATGCTCTGAGTCACCCGCCCACCTTTCTCTCTGATCCCTGGACTTGTAGTAGTGAAGATTGACTGGGCTGGGCTGCAGGAACCCCCAAGCTAGAAGTCTCAATGGCTTGGCTCCTTCTGGTGTTTGTTTCTACCTGATGTGTGTTGGCAGACCTTCTCCATCTGGTGACTTGGGGATACAGACTCCCTCGAACGTTTATGTGTCTGTTCCTTCTTCGCTGTCTGATCTGGGCTGGCTGTTTGTTCTCCATCCAGTGACTCAGGGTTCAGGTTCCTTCCATTTATGACCTTGCTTTCTTAAAACATGGCTTCCAAGGTGGCCCACATGGAAAATTCATTAGGTCTAGAATTGACACGTCACTTGTGCCCAGACTACTGAGTGTAACTAGTGACATGGTTCAGACACAAAGACCAGGGAAGTGAAGCATAGAGGGGAGGGGACAACCTGGGTATTTGTTGGGTACTAATCCTCTGTGCTGTGTTTTCCTACATCCATGAGGGCTTTGAATGGCAAGGAATGGAAAGTGACCCAAGATATTTCAAACAGAGAATAATGTACTAAAACAACATCATGAAGCTTATCAAATGTCCCAGGGCACAGGAAAACTAAACTTTGAGGGTATTTAGCAAGGAACAGCTCATACTTAGACCATGCTGCAGATGTTGCTGCTATGAACAATGAGCCAGCTGTGATGGCTCATGGTATAGAGTTGCAGCCACAGCTGCTTTCTGTAGACTTGCTATGGCCATTGCATGAAGTAAAGAAGGGTTCTTCTCTCCACCTACAGCCTATAGAACCCCTGCTTCTTTATGTCACTCTTCCTGGTTCCAAGTCTGGGGTCTGTTTGAGGAGCCTAGCTGCAAGGGAGTCTGACAAAGAAAATATCTAGAATCTTACGCTGTCTGAAAGAAAGTGACCTCCAACTTATAGGAGGGGAGAAAGGGCTTGATTGTATCAACACTTGCTGCTCTCCCTGTCTGCAAGTGTATTTCCAAGTGTCCCCAAAGCTAATTGAATCTCTGCTCAAATACCATCTCTGATGTTGATGGTCCTTGTGGTATTTATACTGCCTTGACCATTCGCTTGGTGACATTTCATTCCTGTCTATGTAGTATATGGCTCAAAGCAAAGGCCACAGTGACAGATAAGTTCAACTTTCAGCCCTATCATATACCAGCTGTGTGAACTGGGGCAGCTTCCTAACCTCTGGGACCTCCAGTTCTCACTTCTAGAAATAGCGTGTGATGCTTGTCTGGGAAACTAAGGTGAAGATGCTACATCTGTTCCATGCAGCTCTCTGCTTCCTGTAATCCGTTGTACCCTGTCAGACTGGGCCTGTGTGTTTGAGGACACGTGAGCTGATTATCTAGGGGATGAAATCTCAAAATTGTTCTCTAGGATAGACACTCCTGATGCAAAAGCTGGGAAATTTGTCCCAACCTCACCCCTTGACTCTCTGGCTAAAGTTTTATAAAGAGAAAGGATCTGGGCATAACTTGACTTCAGGTGACAGAGAGAGGATCCTCACAAAGGCTCACTCTGTCACTTGGAAGAGTCAGAGATGATGCAGACAGCAAGAATGAAGGTAGAAAACTAGGAGTTGCTGCAGAGAGATCAGCGTTTCTGAGCTTTAGTATGTTCAGAGTCGCACACCTCTTCCTGCTCCTGTGTCCTGGCTGGATTGCCACATGGTAATAAGGCTGCAGCCCCAGCACTACAGGGAAAATCTGAGAGTTGTGTGCAGGTGACCCTCTGGGAGTTAGAAGGTATATTTTCTTCAGCCTTGTAAGTCTGGCTTATTCTCTTCTGATAGGAAGCTGGAGATTTGAAATTATTTTTTAGGTAAAACAGGACAGAGATGCATTAGTTAGCTTTCTTATTGCTGCAGGGCAGAATGTCTGACATAAACTACTTAAAAGCAGGAAAGACTTGTTTAGCTCATCAAAGTGGGAAGAACATGGTGGAGCAGAGCTGTTCCCCTCACGGCAGTCAGGAAGAAGAGAATAACAGTAAGAGGAAGGGGCCGGTCATGATCTAGCCCCTAAGTACATGCATCTTCCAACCTCCTTCCCCCAACTTGTTCTCCTTGTCACAGTTCTACCACCTCCCAATAATTTATTCAGAGTCTGAATCATCGATAGATTAAACCATTCATTAGTTCAGAACCCTCAAGATCTAAACATCTCACATACCAAGGTGTGCTTTACTCTTCTTGACCGCTTAGGAGCGGAGCATAGTTCTTGAGCTCCAGGGCTGATCTGCATTACAGCCTGCAGAGCTTGCTGCCTTGCTTAGGTATGTGTCTTTAGACTTTGGCAATATGTTGGTGCTTTGGGAAAAACTGGAAGTGGGTCATGGGGCACGGATTGTGAATGCCAGGAGCCATGTTCTTATGAATAGCAATTATCTTGGTGTTTTGTGTCTTGGTGCTTCTTGAGGGTCTTAGAGTCTCTGTTGTACTTCTCAATTACTTTCTTATCCAACGTGCTTCAAAGGAAGTTATGTAAGTGAATGACATAGCTGAGTTTCACTAAAACTAGGTATGCTTGAACTATGAGCTTCTTGTGCCAACAAGCATTCTCCCCATGCTCAGCTCTCGAGCCATACAGAACAGGTAGTGGGCTAGATCTTGCCAGCCAGTAGTTTTGTAGATCTTTGAATGGAAGCATCTTCAAGACCCCATCCAGATCAAATCTCCCGCACTGGTGGAGACTGACTGTACCAGAGGTGAAGAGGGGCCTCCGGCTTTCTCCTGTTTAAACTCCTCCAGTTGCCAATGGCAGAGTCCCCTGAAGCCCTATCTTATGTGAATGTTGATTGATTTTCAGGGACTGATGAAGCAGAGACTAAGGGCACTTCATTGTGGGGTGGCAGGGGGGTCATCTCTTGGTGGGTGTGGGTGAACTCTTGAATACAGACCTGGCTCCTCCCAGTTTAATGATACAGAGGCAGCTGACATCCAAGCATGTTGGACCTGGCAGGCTCTTCTCTTCCTACAGGCAGGAAGGCAGGCGACGGCTCCCATGTTGTCTCACCTCCTGCCCATCCTTGACCCTGCTTAGCTGCTGGTTCAGTGTTCACTGAAACAAGAACTTGAGTTCCGTCTGAGGCATGGAGATCACCTGCCTTCTTACAGAACCCATCTCCCAACTTCAAACACATCCATGGAAAACCCAGAACTGAATTTCAGTGGCCAGTTTTAAAAGAGAACTTTTCCTTGAAATTGGTGGCCCTGGTTGTTTTACTAGCTTAAATAGATGTGGTAAATGTCTTTCTGAACTAGATGGGTTGATCTCAACTCTCTCCCTCATTAGCTGTGTAGTTTCAGACAAGTTATCCCCCCATGCCACTGACCCCTACAAGTAATATCAGGGCAGCCTATTTGCTGAAAGCTCTAACGACATGAACCAGGCATGAAAGTTGTATAGGCTACTCTTCTCTGCCGCTGTGAGACAACACTAAAGTCAAGCAACCTACGGGGAAAAAATGGAGATTCATCCAGCTTACGGTTCAGAATGGAGACATAGTCCTTCATGTCGGGAAAGGTATGGCTGGTTAGCAGAAGCTGAAGGCGGCCTAAGTCACTACAGACATCACGGAGGCTAAGAGTTGTTGCTGCAAGCTCAACGGCAGACTTAATTAAGCAGGGCGGGGCTAACCAGCCTCAAGGCCCACCCCCTGTGACTACCTTACTTCAAGATTCAAATACATGAGCCTACCGGGGACAACTCACATTTCAAACCCTGACAGAAGTGCATGCTTATAATACTAGCACTCAGAACGGGAAGACAGTAGGGTCAGAAGTTCAAAGTTACCCTTATCTACATGGTGAGTATGAGGTCAGTCTGAACTACTTGAGACCTTGTCTTAACAGACAGACAGACAGACAAAACAACACTCCAAGAAGTAGTTATAGGTCGGAGTATATAGTTAGAACTTGCTGCTGCTGTGATAGAGTCAGATGTTTCAGGGACGGGATGTCTGAATGAAGAGTAGTAGGTGGGGCTTTTAGGCAGATGGGATCAGAACCAGATCCTGAGAGAGGAACTGGATTTCCACCAGAGAAGAGAATGTATTTGCAGTAGGGAAGCGTGCAGCTGGGAAGGTTCTGGGGCCAGGGGCAGCAGGCGTGTAGGTCATGGGGAGAGTTCATGCAGGGAGAGGACTGGAGGAGGAGGACACCCACCTTTCGAAGAGGACCACAGGCCAAAGTCAGACGGAAGTGAATCTGTTGGATACTGAGAGTCGCAGAGGATGTTTGAGCTGGCTGAGCATGAGCAGGTACGCATCAGAGCGCCATCGTGTGAGCATCCGGGAAGGGACCGGATGGGCAGGCGATGGGCAGGAGATCTCAGAGGGCGGGAGATCTATGAGGAGGTAGAAACCAAGTCAAAAGGGGGTGAGGAGACTTGAATCCAAAGCACGGGTTCCCAAATGCACTAGGGTTGACTCACTGAGAGGGGAGCCTGTTGCCTGATTCACGGGGTCCTTGGAAGAGTACACAGGCTGCACGTGGGCGAGCTAATTGGCCCTCCAGCAAGGCTGATTCATCTAGCCATCAGAGCCAGTTATTACTAATGCTGAGAGAGAGAGAGAGAGAGAGAGAACCCGACACAACCAGAGCGGCATGAATTTGCTCTGACTGAGAAGTTCCAAAGCTGGCCTCCCATCTCAGACAGGCGGGGCGGGGGGAGGGTGACGACCGCTGTGAGGGGGTGAACAAGAGGGAGGGGTGTGGCTGCGGAAGTGACATCCCTTGGAGCCTGCTGGAAGGTCTTCCACTGCTCTCTGTGGGGTGCAGCTGGGAGGGCTGGGTCTTTTCCAAACAGTCTAGGTTTTCCACTGACGCCCAGGGTATATTCAGGGTGGGAGTGGTGGGCTGCAAATGTCAGCACAGCGGGAGGGAGGTAGCAAGGGCCAGGAAAGCCTGGCCAGTGTTTGCTCAAAATCTGTCCCAGATCTGATCCTTTTGTGGGTTGTTTCCTTCATCTTTACTCACTTTCATTTCCTTCACGCACGTGTGCGTGTGGTGTACATGCCTATACATATGAGTGTGCACGCCTACGGAGGCCACGGGGTGATGTCATGTGTCTCCTACCATCTCTCTCCACCATTTTTCTTTTGAGACAGGTCTTTTCCTGAGCCTAGGCTTCACCCGTTCACTCACCTAGCTTCTCTTGTCTCTGCTTCCCCAGTGCTGAAATTATAGGCCCATGCTGCCACATTGGCTTTTTAATATGGGTGCCAGGGATCAGAGCACAAGTCCTCATAAGTGTGAGAGACAGACATCTCCTGGGCCTTTCCCTGGTCTTTTAGATTCTTAGCGTGTATCGTCAGCCGATGGGCACTTTCACGGTGAAGCATGGCCGTTTGGCTAAAGGAGGGGCCCAGGACTGCCTGGGGATGCCAGCAGATAGGTAGCCAGTGCTGCCTGCTCCTCCAGGCCCCTCACCTCTTCTTTGGGGAGCGCCCTCTCTTGCTTGTCCCCTGTAGCATTAGCAGTGGGACAAGCATTGCCGAAGCTTACCAGATCCGGGTCTCACATGACTCGCAATTCCCGCGTGGTAGGGAGATGTTCCTACAGGGAGTCTTTGTGTCTCAGCTGGAGCCCTGCTTTCCTGTGTGAAGAAGCAGTTCCTCTATGATCCCCCCTCCTCCTCACTCTCTTGTGCACAAAGCTAGAAGGTTCTGCAGAGCTACTGCATTACTGATTCAATCGCCCGGGTGTCTGCACATAGGTCTAGTAGGCAAATGAGCTACACCTGTGACTGCCTACATGCGACCCACAGCAGGAGCAAGCCAGGAACCATAGAAGCAAATTGTTTTGAGGAAGAACACTGTGAGGACTACCTCTATGGTGTCAGAAAGGCTTGGTGTGTGTGTGTGTGTGTGTGTGTGTGTGTGTGTGTGTGTGTGTGTGTGTGTTGCAGTTACTCTGCATGGTTGCTGATAAAATCACCATCCAACAGCTTAAGGGAACAAGGGATATATTCTCTCTTATGATTCCTGGTTACAATTCCTTATCCAGTTTAACAAGAGAGCTCACACCAACATCAGGGCTACAGAACTAGTGCTACCATCTTTACATAAAGGCCGAGAGTGGGACGATCCTTACTTGCCAGACAAGTATGTCTGGCCAAGTATACAGAAGGATGCCTCTTTTCTCAAGTAGTTCCCCTATTTTATTCACCTGCCAAGGGACTAGTCCCACCCACCATGGGCTGGGCCTTCCCTATCCACTGAACAATCTCCTGCAGGTTCGCTCTGGACTTAACTATCAATTCTATAATGTGCCCAGGGCTCAAACCATTAACCATCAAGTTGACAACTGTATCTAACTATAACAGTGTGTGTGTGTGTGTGTGTGTGTGTGTGTGTGTGTGTGTGTGGTAGGGCAAGGCTGACTACTCTTGAGACCTAGGGCAAGATGGGAATTTTCCAGGGCAAGGGTCACAGAAACAGAAGATGCAGGTGAAGGGATGGACCTCATGGCTCAGAGCATCCAGGAATTTGAAGGAGGACTGATAGCTGGGTATCGGAAGTGACAAGAGAGGACGGGGATTCTGTTCTGAGTGCCAGGCAGCAAGGGGAGGAGAGAGCCCTTTGGGATGAATTTCTTCCTTTAAAACACCAGCTCCCCAGCCTGTTTTCTGGGCTCTGGGACCCAGGACGACTGTATGGGGTCTATGCCACCAGGAACCCTTCTCTTCTTCCTTAGCCTTGAGTGAGGCCCTTGGGAAACACATTCCTATGAAATGCCCCTCAAGGGCTCATGTGTTGGCAACACTGAACCTTCCCCACGCCCCGCCCCCAGGGCTATTCAAAGCCTGTATAAAAATTAGGAAATGGCTCCTACTTGAAGGAGTTAGATTATGGGCTGATGTCTTTGAAGGGTATATTTTGTCCCTTGCCCCTTTCTCTCCCCCTTTCCACTTCTATCTGATGCTAGGGGCTAGCTTTGCTCTATTATGCTACCCCCCCTCAGCCATACCCCATTCTTGCCCAGGAAACTGTGGCCTGAAACCTACGAAACTATGAGCCAAATAACCCTGTTCTTCCTTTAAGTATTATTTTCTGCCCTTTCAGTATTTTGTTACAGCAATGGAAAGCTGACTAACACAGACAGCAGTAATGGGCATATTCAGTCCCTGTCCCCTCAAAATCTGTGTGTGGGACCTTACTTCCAACAGGGCCTTTGCATATGTCACCAGGTTAAGTTGAGGTCACACTGGATTAGTACGTGAGCCCTGATCCATTGCCTGACGGCTAGCAAGGAACAGAGAAAGCCCCAGACACATGGAGGGAGAAAGCCTTGTGAAGACAGGCTTAGATATAATAGACGACCACATGATGACAGACACTAAGGTTGACATGAAGCTGCCAGAAGGATCAGGAGAAGCCACCAATAGTCAGGAAAGAGGCCTAGTTCACATTTTGTCTTGAGCCTTCTGAGAGACCATGACCTTCCTTGTCCCCAGGGTGCTAGATCTCTACCCTCCAGAACTGCGGCAGAATCCATCTTGTTTCCGGTTCTCGGTTCCAGCAATCCCAGGAGACAAACACATTGGACTTAGGAAGAGACCCCGGTGTGTCAAACCCAACCCCACAACTCTGCTTTACAAAGGAAGAGCTCATTAAGGGTCAGCAAGGTGTCGTGTTCTCCCCCACGAAGACATAGGGCAAAACCGCACAGTAGTCGTCCAAAGTAGCCTGTGTCTTTCTAGGCTGCCTGTGACGGTCAGGGTAATCAACTTAACAGCATCTAGAATCACCTAGGAGATAGGCCTCTGGAAACACTCCTGAAAGATTATCCACATTAAGCCTCTGAGAATGTCTGCACGAGATTATCTTGATGGAGAGCATGAACTGGGCATGAACTCATCTCTGCTTTCTGATTGGCTGCCACGTGACCAGCTACTGCCTCCTTCTGCTGCCCTGATATCCCAGCCATGCGGTCCTGTGCCCTTGACCTGTGAGCCACCATGGATCTTTTTTCTTTTAAGTTGTTTTGGCCAGAGGATTTTTAATCACAGCAACAGGGAAAGAAACCAAGACGCTGCCTGTCAAGGAGAAACCAGCCTAGATCACCCATGACCCTGAGGACGTATGGTCGAGGTGAAGAAAGGCTGACAAGGAACTAAGGTTCTGAGCATCGTGTATAAGTCGTTACTGGCATTCATTTTATAGACTATGGGGGAAAAGTTCCTTTTTAGTTTTTTTTCTGCTTTTGTGATATGTGTGTGTAAGGGTTTGTGTATGCATGTGCACATATTGGTATATATGTGAGCACATGTATGCGTGTGCAGACATGAGTGCATGTTTGTGTGTATGTAGAGACCTGAGGATGATATCAGGAATCATTTTTGGTTGCTCGTCCACTCTGTTCTTTGGAGACAGGGTCTCTAATCAAATCCAGAGCTTATGGATGGGGCTTTCTGGCTAACCGGCTTGCCATGAGGATTCCTAGCTTATGTCTTCTGAGACTAGAATTACAGGCAGACTGCCACAGCCACCTAGTATTTTACATGGGATCTCGGGGTCCAAACTCTAGTCTTTCTGTTTTGTGGCAAGAACTTTAACTGCTGAGGCCTCTCCTCAGTCCACCAAAAGGAAGATTTAAAGGCTGGGAAGGGCACGACACAGCATGGGCTGCAAATAACCGAGGCCAGGTGAGGGGCTGAGGGGTGGGTGGGATAATTCTGTTTACTTTTGCGTGTTTGAAACTCTGTGCAATAAACATTTACAATGCCCAAGGTTACGAAAGAAAAAGATGAGAAGTGGACAGCCTGGCTCTTCCTGTGTGACCTTGGGGACACCATCTCAGCCTTGTTTTCCTCTGTTTATTGGGACTCCCTTTAGCCAAATCCCCTGGGCTGGTGGAGAAATCAATTCTGGATTTCAGGTTCGTACTCCAAGGCCAGGCACATGGAAACACTCTGACAGCCCTTAACTGGCAGTTACTTCGTGGACTCCTTCCAAGAGCCCCAGGCAGGGCTCCGTTGTTTTTTGGACAAACAGGGGCAAGATGAGGTTTAGAGGCAGAAGAACTTGTCCAAGATCCCGTAGAGACTAAGCTAAGCAGAGCCCTGCTCTCTTTGGTCTCCGCAGGAGCTTCGTTACAGAGAACCCAGGGGAAGCGGGATAAAGCCACCACGGGCTGACCCCAGCCCAGCACTGGTCACATGTGTTTGCTCAGCTGCAGGGTGCAGGTGGCAGGAGCGGGTGCTGAGTGCCGGCTGACTTGCTTTCAAAGGTGACAGGCCTGAGGTGATCGATGGTCCCTGGGAGACAGCGCTCCACACGCGTTGTTGCTTCAAGGATGACAAAGATCTGACACATCCGGCTGCGACCGAAGCCAGGGCCAAACAAAGGACGTCCGGACGAGAACAGGCCAGCCTTCCTCTGCTTCAGGCTGCCTCAACTCTAGAGGGTCCCCAGAAAACTGTGACCTTGACACTCAGCCAGAATGCGGGCCCTGGAGCACTGGGGGTCAGCCAGGATGAAGGAAGTGTCCCAAAGCTCCTGCCAGGGTAGGCCCGAGGTGAGAAAGAATGGAGAAGCAACGGAAGGGGTAGTGTGGGGTTTGCAGAACAGGAGCTCCGTCCCAGCTGTCCCCAGGGAATTGGGCGGAGATGGGCAGGACCCCAGGCTACATCCCAAGGCAGAGCTACCTACGAGGAGAGAAGACACAGAAGAACCCAGGAGGAAGGCAGGGTGGGGAAAGGATAATTAGTGACTAAGGCAGGGCCGAGTATCAGAGATTGGGGGTGAGCTCAGGGCTCCGAAAGAAGCAGAACTTAGTCAGCTGGTTCCAACGGTGAGATGGACTCACTGTGTGGGCGGGTCTAGGGGATGCTGAAAAGATGGCGATGCTCTCAGAGACTGTCAGCGGTGAACCATCGTGATAGTTGATCCTGGCTGTCAACTAACCACACCTGGCATTAACTAAGAGCGGCTGTCAGGCCACCTGAAGAGATTGTCCAGATCGATACATTTACAACACAAAGACCAGCCCTAGATCTGATTGGAACCTCCCAGTAGCAGAGCAGATAAACGGAACCACAAAAGAGAAGACTTTGAAGACAGACTCTTGGAAGCTCTTCCCTCCTGCCCGGCTTCTTCATTTCTTCGATCCTCCAGCCCTCCAATCCTCCAAGTCTTCAACGTGACTAGACTCTCCAGAAATCCTACAGCCTTCAGCCGTCACCCACTGGCCTACTGGACTGAGCAGTTACTGGCAGCCATTGTTGGACTACTTCGGCCATATCTAGTAAGCTGATTCAATAAATTCCCTTTATATATATATTATACACACACACACACACACACACACACACACACACACACACACACATGCATATTCATTCTGTTGATTCTGCGGCTCTAGAGAACCCTGACTCATACAGTCATTGTGACTTCCCGAAGGCTGAAGCAGGAGACAGATGAAGCAGAGCACTGTGAAGCCTAAATGCTCAGAGGAGGGTCGCCCACAGCCACTACCAATGAGTGACTGAGCAGGAGAAGGTGAAGAAACATCCAGTGTCCCTCCGTGTCCCCCAGGACCACTGCAGCTGCAAAAGAAGCAGCTGACTGGACAGTAGGGGTAAGGGACAGAGGGGGCAGCCAGGGAGGTCTGACGGTAGCCCTTATACTCTGGCCCACCCACCATGGTGACAGACATATTCCCTCCTCAGAAAAGGGAGGGATGATCTTGAAGGCTGTTGGAGACGCTGACCTTGGCAGTGACTTCAAAGTCCCTTTCACCATCTCTCTAATGCACACACTGTGTTTCCTCTTGTGTCTGAATGACTCTGGGGGTTTGATATGAAATGACTCCTACAGGCTCACGTGTATGAACACGTACTCCCCAGCGGGGGGCGCTGTTTGGGAAGGTTGTGGAACCTTCAGGCTGTGGACCCTTGCTGAAGTCGGCCAGCTAAAGGTGGGCCTTGACATTTTACTGCCTCTTCTCCTGAGTATGGATGCAGTGTGACTAGCCAGCCTCCTGCTCCTGCCACCATGCCTTCCCCGCCTGGAAGCCAAATTAAATGCTTTCTCTCTTCTGATGCTTGGGCCAGAGTATCTTAAAGCAATAGAAGAGAAACTCGAATAGCTGTGAGACGTGGGGGCACGTATAATCCAGAGGTGCTGCATCCTGTCCTGGGGCACGTGCTCCCTGCTGTACCCCTGTTTGGGAGGCTCTCCATCCTCACTCGCTCCCTCTCCTCTCTTGCTCCCTATTACAATTCACCTACGTGGTTGCTGATAAATCACCATCAAATGGCTTAAGGGAACAAGGGGTTTGTTTTCTCTTATGATTGTCCCGTTACAGTTCTCAGCACAGCTTGATGGGAGAGCTCACACCAACATAAGGACCAAGAGAACTGACCATACCATCTCTACATAACAGCTGGGAGAGGGACGATCCTTACTTGCCAGACCAGCATGTCTGGCCAAATGTATATAAAGAAGCCAACTTTCTCAACCAGCTCTCTGTATTTTATTTCAGAGCCTAGTCCCTCCCTCCCCCCACCATGGGCTAGACCTTCCCCCTCAGCTAGACAATCTCTTGCAGGTTTGCTCTGGGCCTAACTCAACCATTAATTCTCTCCACCAATGTGCCCAGAGTTCAAACCTGTGCCCAACTATTAGTAAAGTTGGTTGCTATATCTCAGGGCAAAGGCCGGTCCCAGAGGGTGAGGGGCTTGGAGCCAGCTGAGTCCAGTCTGTCAGGATAGGCTGAGTTTTGCTTCTGTAACAGCCCCCGGTGTGCACTGGGTCAAGGCAGGAAGTGTTAGCTCCTGCTGGAGTTGTACATGCACTGGAGGTGGTGAGTTCTGCTTCTTACCCTGGAATCTGTCAGTACCGCCACCGGAGAAGCTTATCGGCCACCACAGCAGAGGGAAGAGAGGAGACTTTGGGGAGGTTTTGTGCCTGGCTTGTGTTATGGTTTGAATGGGCACGTCCTCTGAGCCTTCAGAGTGTGTGCTCAGTTCCAGGCTGGTGGAACTGTTTGGAAGGCTGAGGAGCCTTTCGTAGTTTTGGGGAGTCCTGCCTTTAAAAGTCATATCCCCTGGGGGGCAGGTCCAGTCCTGCTCTCCCTGTTGCCCAGTCAGCCAGCCTGCCACACCCTCCGGTGCTATTCCCGTCTCACTGCCTTTCTCTGCCATGCTGGACTGAAATCTTTCTGAAACCATGAGACAAAATAAACCTCACCCATGTGGAATGGTTGCTTCCAGGTGTTTAGATTCACGTTACAAAGTCAACACAGCTTGGCAATCACATTCCTCGTTTCCTCATCAGTGACAGGCAGGTTTGCAGCTCTATCCAAATCCACAGGGCAGAGAGGCCAGCATACTACCCACGGGACAGGGAAAGTGAGGACTCATATCCAGGTGACATTTGCTGGGTCCGGGGCTTTATTCTGAGCAGGTCCAGGTCAAGTCAAGTGGTCTGCCTGTCACCTTGAATACGGTGCAAATGTAGAATTCTGTGACTCCCTTTTCATTGTTCTACAATCGACACTGTTCCGGTACAGACTGGCAGGGCGGTGAGATGGGGGAGAAGGCCGGAGCAAGGGCTGTCTCAGGTTCCCTCGAAGGCCCCCTGTGGCCTCCTGTGGCCTCCCGACTCAAATATCAGGGAAGCCAAAAGATCTCAAGAAAGTTGACCCTGGGAGGCCAGGCAAGTTCAGAAGAGGTAGAGTGTACCGATGGGGGGTGCAGATTGGTCTTAGTCTGTTTTCCTTTGATGTTAGCAAAAAGAAGATGACTCCGTGGAGAAGAACTCCTGATGTGTAAGCGCAGGGATGTGTAACCACTAGGTCCTATGTTAAAAGCTGGGTGTGGTCCTATGCATACCTGTAACCCTGTGCTATGCTGAAAGGAGACAGGAAGGTTGGCTGACCAGCAGTCTAGTTCCAGGGTCAGTGAGAGACCCTGTCTCCAGGGAATAAGGTAGGGAGTGATGGAGTCGGATGCCTGAACTTTTCCTTGTGACCTCAGTGTGTAGACACACACGCGTGAACACATGCAGCACCCGTGCAACACACAGACACCGTGTGCACTGGAGACTTGGTAATTTAAAAAGAGTAGACATTGGTTTGGCCCGGGGTTCTAGAGGCCAGGAAACTTGACAGCCTGGATTCTGCATCTGCGGAACATCTGGCCAGGGTCTGATCTGATGCTGTCTCGTGGCACGGAGGAGGAGAGCACGTGGTGAGGGAGGCCAGCGCTCCAGGCTTGGTCTCTCCTCTTATAAAACCGATCATATCGTCATGGGGGTGGACGGGATGGTTCCTGCTCCCATAACCTCACCTATTCCCAAGTACTTCTCATAGAGCCCTTTCCCAAATGCATTAGCAGGCAACCTGGGGAGTTAAGTTTTCAACCCATGAGTTTGGAGGGGACACGCTCAAACCATAGCAGACAGTCTGGTGCATCCTTTAGCCCTCCAAAGCTTCTTTCTACCTACTTTCACTTCTTCCAGGAGGCCAGCCCTTGAGGGCGCTATGAGCGCGACTCCTCTCCCAGGCTCTCTCCGGCCGGCGTGCTCTTGGCCAGGCTGGGACCTGTGTTCCGAGGAGCCACGAGGTCGGCGGGTCAGAGTTCTGTTCAGGCTGCTGGAGACCTGGCAGCTTGGCTTCTCTGTCCCACAATCCCTGGCTGCATTTGGCGGGAATCGGCATAGTATCTAAATGCAAGGTTGTGGTCCTCAGCGGAGGGGGCAGCGCTTCTACGTCCAGTGTTTTACGCCTGCGTCTTTCTACGGGGCATTTTCTTTCCTCCTTTGGGAACTCCGCTTTCTCATTCCCATGCCACTGTGCACTTCCTCTTACAGAATCTTCCAGAAGCCATTGGCACCATGGGTCCTTTCCTATGGCTAGAATGTTCTTCCCCTCAGGTCTGTTCTGCCTCTGACTTTGCCTCTCTGGATCCTCCTCCTTCTCTTCCTCCTCCTCCTGCTCCTCCTCTTCCTCCTCAGCACCGTCATGGCCTCTTCTTGCTGTTTCTCTGTTTAATCTCTTGGTTCTTGGCATTCCCCAGAGATCCCCACACAACTTACTTCTGTCATTCTCCCATAGGCTTCTGACCCCCTCCCCAGACCTCTTCCCTAAATCCTGGGGGCTGGTCTTTCACTTGTCTGGTAAGCACGTCTCCTGGGATTGTCCCACACCCTCCCACAACTGGACGTAAACCTTTCCATCCAAGCTTGTCCCCCCCCCCCAAGAAGTCCTGTTTTAGTGAAGGGCATACCTACCCACTTGCCATTGTGGCCAGACATCTAGGCTTCCTGGTTCCTGTCCTCTTCCTTACCATGAGGTCATCCTGATGACGGACTGACCTCTCGACCACCTCTATGCTTTTATATAGCGTCTCCATTCCACTCCATCTTGCCCAAAATCGGATGTATAAATGCCTTAATTCTTAGAAACTTCAGGGTCTCTCTTCCCTGGCTTGCTATCCTTCCCCATCCCACTCCCGCCTCCACACAAGCCTTTCTCTGCCTCCTCCTTTTCTGCAGAGTCCCTGCAGCTCCGGCCCCATCTCTCAAGGGAATCTCTGACCATCTGTGGAAGCGTGCATATGTAAATGAACTATGGTGAGGTAAAGGTGAGAGCACCTCATCAATTCCTGTGCACCTCAATCCTGGGTGGTTGTTGGGGGGTGGTGACTAGAGCCTGGTATAAGCCTTAGTATCTATCAGGCAGTCAATCAATTCTTCTGAATGGGTAGACAAGTAGTCTGTCATGTCGTCAGACTCCCTTACCTGCGGTTTCAAACCCTAGCGGCCCTTGGAAATGATGCAGCCCGTTCATCCGTTCCACAGCCAGAACAGTGAGGCTCGAGGTGAAAGGTTAAATGGGGAAGTAAAGATAGGATCTAGAGATGGCCTTCGGAAGACTGACTTCATAAGGAAGCATTAGACATGTGCACTCGGGGCCTGCGGATTAGCCCGGTGGGTAGAGGCTTCATCTAGCATGAATCAGGGTCTGGGTTCCACTCCCAGCAGGACACAGACCAGGCACAGTGACACATACCTATAATCCTGGCATTCAGGGGGGTAGAGGGAGGCAGAAGGATCAGAAGTTCAAAGTCGTCCTCAGCTACAAATTGAATTGGAGACCAGCCTGGGCTATATGAGACCATGTGTCAAAAAAAGAAAAAGTTCCTTTGTAATCATTCATAAAATATAGATCAAAGGAGAGGGACAGAATTCACCTAGCCATTGGATTACTCTTCCAGAAATAGACATCGCTTATAACCCTGCTTCTTCCTTCCTGGACAGATGAAGGTATGCCTGCCTTTTAAAACAAGAAGTTCTCTCATTATTTTTTATAAATAAAAAGCATTTCTGATAATGTTCTCCTGTCACGACTCTTTTTATCTTGGAAAATGTAGTTATTTTTCTATGTAAGCATATGGTTTATGTTACTGCTTAATAAATTTATTGTTAGGCTGCTAAGTGAAGTCTTAGATAAATATTTTTAAAAATAAAAGATATGTGTGGGTATCTACTTGCATTCTTCCGAGACCTAGCGCTGTCATGTTCTTAAATGTACAGAGTACAATGCAATAATTATAGCAGTCCTTGGATCTGAATCCAGCTTCTTTTTTTCCTATTACAAACAGTGCTGTAGAGAACATCACCATAGTAGTTTGTTTTTCCCAATCCTTAATTATTTCTCGAGGATAAATACTCAGAAGGACAAGGGCTGGGTTGAAGGATGTTCACATCTTGCCAAGCTCTTTCCTGACCCCACTGACTAAGCAGATTTTATAGTTAGTAGTTCAACCCCAGATGTGATGCCAACTCACCCAAGGGGGAAGAGGGCGTAAGCCTGGGCAGCCACACATATCTCAAGCCACACATCTCAGTCTGTACACGGCAGGCTGGCAGTTCTCTGACCTTCGTTTCAATCCATGGTGTTTGGAATCCCGGAAGCAACTTCATGTGTGTTGCAGAGGGTAGAGGCACCTGCGTGCCAACCTGGTGACCTGAGGTCAAGCCTCGGAAGTCTGCATGATGGGTGAGAACCGACTCCCTAAAGCTGTCCTGTGACGACGTGTGCGCCCTTCCCCTGTCGCTCATCTACCTGCCCGCCCACCCTGTAGACTTTAGGGTCTGAAAACCTTCCCGCTCCTCTTCCCCATTGATAACTGGCTCACCAGGAGAGAACTCCATGTTTTTCATTCTGATTAACTGCAGAATTAATTTTTTAAAAAACAAATCCTATTTGTAATAATAATATTCAGGTTAATCATTTAGGAAACTGCTTCGGAGAAGCCCCGGATGTCTTTAACCAATATAAAATCCCATGAATCACTTTGGCCTCCACAGTGCATTATGTATTTAAAAACAGAAAATTAGACACAGGAGAATTCATCTTAACTTCATTATATATGAAATATTAATTCTCTTCTGGCTTTCATATTATTTACATATTTAATAACATGTTAGCTACAGTCTTTGACTGAGAGCAATTAGAGGCCAGGGGCTGTCTCCCGCCTTAATCTTGAAGAGACCACACTGTTGTGATGCGGCGGGGAGGAGGGAGCTGCGCTGCACAAGCTGCTGTTGCCAGGAGTCATCTCGGTTTAACCATCCGCTGCTCGAGCACAGGATAGCAGTGCTTTGACCTCCACGGAGCACTATCCCCCACAGCCATTCCTGTCTCTTTCTCTACCTCGGCAGAGGGGAAGAGACTGTGGCCAATATTTTTCTTAGAAACAAAGGCCAAGCAGACCCAGTAATTTTAGATCTTTTCCCCCTTTCTTTTCTCTTTTTGATAACAGGAGTTCACGTAGCCTGGTCAGATCTTGAACTTTCTGAATAACTGAAGATGATCTTCGAGCTTCCAATCCTCCTGCCTCCATCTCTCCAAGGACTGGGATGTGTGTGTCCCCACATTCTGTGTAGGCAGTACCCCGGTTTTGTGCATGTTAGGCAAGCACTGTAGCAACCGAGTTACATTCCCCTTTGCTCCACTCTCAAGTGTCTCATTAGTAACCTGGAGAGTTGGGAACAGTTGGGAGGATTCTGGTGTGGTCCTCACTGAGGATGGACACAGAGGCCCAAGTCTGACACCAGAGCAGCTTCCTGCTTGGCGTGCACTCCTTCCTCACCGCCACCATGTGCAAAGAGACCCGTGCCACCCGCGGTATATCCCTGGGCTTAACATATGGCCCCGTCATCAGATCACTGAAGCCACATGATTCTGATCAAAAGGTCACAGCCATAGGTGTATCTCAGGAGCCCTGGTTTGTAAAAAGCCACCCAGGCCTCAGGAGGCCGGAGAAACAGAGATGGTCTTGTACTAGGGCTGGGAAGGTCGAGATGTCAGGGACGAGAGAGAGGAGGTGTATGTAACTTGTGTACAAGCACAGGCTGGTGACATGCTTGAGGCAATGGTGACGACGGCCAGAGCAGCTGGATGATTGAGAGTTAAGGGTGGGCGTGGACTGAGTGGAGAGAGGGGCTTGCACTGAAGGTTGCTGCAAGAGTCAGAGTAGCAAGGTTGGGAAGGAGCCCCCTAGAACTGTTGAGGGGGCATTGTCCATTGGAGGCTCTGGGCAGATCACCTACAAGTTGAGCCCTCGTCTGACCCACATGGCATTAATTATTACCAAACACGCCCATTCGAAGGGTCTTTCAGGTCCTACCTGTATTTTCCGGTTAACCTCCCTCCCCCGTTTCCTTCACGGCACTCACCTTTACCACTTCCCTGGTGGTCCCATTCTCAATGAAATTTTGAGAATGAGGGAAGCACTGTCCCGAGTGTGGAGGTGCCTGGTTCCAGCTGCCGGCAGGGTGCTATCGGCTGGTCCGAGGCCTGGAAAGAGCTGGGCAGATCATGAGGGTCTCCTGTCGAGGACCTCTGGGGTTCACAAGGATCTTCGTGAACATCGTGTGGGGGAAAGCTGGAGGTATACAACTCCCTCTCTGTGGGACCCTGAGAAGTTAGTACACTCCCGAGTCACTTCCAGATCCTGCAAAGAATTACACAGGGGGGGTTTTCCAGAAGGGTTTCTTAGCCATTCCGGGGAAGGCTCAGCAGCCCGAGAAGTGTGTTCAGGGCACGGGGACTTTGGGGCACAGCGCTCTTATCTTACATCCCAGATGAGTCCATCAGGATTCACACCGCACCAAGGAACGGGAGAGGAATTAACAATGGTTGGTTGCCTACGGTAAAGTGCTCCCAGGCATCATCAATCCATCACAGCTGCGCTTAGCAGTCAGAACCCAGAGTCTATGAGATGCTTTGGGAAACATCAGGTGCTGTCATCAAGGTAACCCAGGAAGGGGCTTGATGGAGCAGAGGCCCCCACTTTTGGAGTCCTTAGGCACATGAGGGATCAGGGTAGTGCCACTGTCTTGCTATGGGAACAATGTTCTTCCTTTTCTTGCATGTTCAAGTCTTTGGGCTGGATCTGGGATTTGGGGATAAGTGCTGAGCGAAGCCCCCATGTTACAGATGGACGAGTTGACTCAGATTCCATGAAGTGCCAATTCTGGGGCACTTTGAAAGCAATTCTAGTTTGAGGCCTGGCATTTACTTACCTATGACTTGTTTAACACCCCTCTCTGGGTCAAATCAAGGTTTATTTGCAAAACAACAAAGTTAGCATGAGGGATGCCGCTCGTAAGGTCCTAACCCATGCAATGTTTTAAAAAGACGCGTAGGTTTTTCCTACTTAACTTTGCTTTTTTTTTTTTTTTAGAAAAAAATAGCTTTATATAATTCACATGGAATACTATTTGCAGATTTTAAGAGCATAGCTCAATGATTTTTGTTGTTGTTATAGTTACAAGCAGGAGCAATGCTGAACAGAGTCAATTTAAGAGCACTTAAGAAAGCAGAGAAGGGTGTTTGGGGTCCCTGGGTATAGTGTGTGAGAACCGTGTGGGCAGCTAGCCCTTAGTGAAACCCTGGAGCATCGCATCCCCACCCCATCGTATCTCAGACTTCTGCAGAATGTAAGTTTACAGGACATAAACTTTACATTATTTTTGCAACATTAATTCCTAAATATTTTATTCTTTTTCATACTCTTGTAGATGCAATTGTTTTTGTAGAGTTTTTGGATTGTTTATCGAATAAGAACATACACATATATGCATATATTTAATCATTTCTTTGCATGTTGATGAAGAAAAGGTGGAACAACCATTAATTCTGTTTGTAGCCATAAATATCATTTCCCTGTGCTCCTACGCTGTGCTCTCCCGGTTTGGGGAGAGAAATTGTACTCTCACATACAGGTAGGTCTTTGGTCTGTTTTGAGTCCATGTGCATTCACATGTGATATGTGACTTCCTGCTGGCCATCCTGCATGTGGTCATCCTGTTTGTTTTGTAGGAGAAGACTTTCCTCATGGGATGAACTTGCTACCTATGTCCAAAATCAGCAGAAGAGGTGCCTAAATTTGGATTCTCAGTTATGCTCCATTGACCTATCCATTTAACCCCCAAGTGAATAACATACCATTTTATGAATGGTATTAATTGCTTTGTGATAAGTATAAGTAAGAATCTTTCTACCGTGTTTTGGTATTTAATTAATTAATTAATTAATTAATTAATTTCCACTCATACAAACTTAATAGGTACCCCGTCCCCTTTCTCCCTCTCTCCACCACTCCCCGAATCCCCTTGCTCCCTCCCCCCTCCTTCCCTTTCTCCCAGTGTCCCCTTCCCCCCATCCCTGGAGCATCCTTCATGTTTTGGTTTTTCAAGATTGTTTTGTCTCCTCTAGGTCTTGTATAATATCAAATGAATTCTACCTACTGTTTCTTGTTGCTACAAAGAATTCATCTGATAAGCAGATAAAGATTGATTTAAGGTTGTAGATCAGTTTGGAAAATACTGTCTTAGAACCCCTGAATGTTGCATTTTTACAATGTATTTGTTTAGGTAGTCTCTAATTTCCTTCCACAATGTTCTGCAGTTTTTAAAATCTATGTTTTATATGATATTTGTTATATTGATTCTTAAATATTTTATTCTTTTTGATACTCTTGTGAAGAAAATTGCTTTGCAGTTTTGTTTTTGAATTGTTTACTGAACAATAACATCTACAGAAAAATAGTTGGCTTTTTCATGTTGCTCTTGTAACAAAGTCTCAATTCTTTTTAAAGCAAATTTCTTAGAATATTCACTATCTAATATTGTATCATCTATAGAGAGTGTTAACTTTGCTGCTTTTTTAATCCACATAACATTTCTTTTTCTTGCCTAACTGCCTTGGCTACAATCACTAGCAAGATAGGAGTAGTGAGATCAGATGTTCCTGCTTGTTCCTTCATTTGGGGGCTGCACCCCATCATTCTCCATTAAGCATGAAGTTATCTGTGAAATAGTTTTGTAGATGCTCTTCATCAGATGGAGTCTTTTTTTTGTTCTTAATTTGCCTAGTATGCTTATCATGAAAGCATGCTCAATTTTCTTCAGATATGTTTTCTTCATCTATTGAGACAGAATTATGGTGTGTGTGTGTGTGTGTGTGTGTGTGTGTGTGTGTATCCTCTTGCTATACTAATTAATTTCCAGATGTTAAATCTACTTTACATCCCTGGGATAAAACCCCATTGGTCTCATTGTATGATCCTTTTTATATGCTGCTGGGTTTGTCTGCAGTTTTTGCCAACAATTTGGTTTTTACCTCCAGGTTTAGAGTATTTAATATAGTGCTTGGCCCTTTTGTTGTATGTTTTGACTTTGCTTACTGTATATTTTACCATGTGAAAGGGTTGGGTTTTTTTTTTAGTACTGGAATGAAATCCAAGGCCCTGGACGTGTTAGGCAAGTGCTGCATCGCATTACTGAGCTATATCCCCAGCCCTGGTTTTATGATGGCAATGTGGCTCAGGCTGAGGGCACCCTGTGACTTGAACATCTTGGTTCCTGGATGCCGGAGAAGCTCCTGTAGGTGGGTTTGCATCCTAACTTCAGTAGACGGGGTGGGAGGAGTGGAAGGAAGAGCGATAGGCATGCATCACTGTTCTGTATGGAAGGATTGTTGCTATGGGACGTGCCAGCCCTGCCTAGCTGGGTCCTTCCCATCATAAGTCTGTTCCTTCTACTTACCCGCCCTCCCAAATGGTGGCTGTGTCCCTAATGCTCTGGGTCACATTCAACTCTGCAGGAGAAGCAGCCTCTAGCTAGTTCGTTACTACACATCCCCAGTGTCCTGTAGAGTGCACCTGCTCATGGCAGAGGGTCAGGTGGCCAGGGACTTCTCAGGATTATCTTTTGAATGGCACTACACTATGGTCAGACTGACTCTTGAGTTTTGTCTCCGGACGAGGACCTGGCTCAAAGCTGGGAAGACAAGAGTCCGAAGTGCGTGTCTCGAAGTTCACTTTTGTCAGTCTGTGTGCCTCGGTATCTGCCCATCACCGCTGACCCACAAGCACCCAGCACACTGCATCAGGGCTGCAAGTCAGCTAAGCACTCAGCGCTTGGCATCTGCTCCTGAGACGCTGACAATGCAACTGATGGGAAAACCCCCGGATGCGGCTGTGGGGTCCTCAGATGTCCTCCCGTCCCATCCTCAGGTGATCCCATTGCTGTTCTGGTGGGTCCAGTAGAGGGTCTGGCTGGTGTTGATTGGTGCCAGGACTGTGTGAGAGGATCTTGAGCTTCTCTGGCTTCCTTTGTTCTCCACGTTTCCTGATGAAAATGTGTCCCGTGTGGGCTTGTATTTCTGTATGGTCTGTCTAGCAAGGTGTAACTGTCCCATTTCCCCACCTATATCTTCAAAGGCCCCTGAGACATCATCTTGATAGATGTCAGCCTCTGATCTCAGCTCATAACCCTCTTGGGGAAAGCAGCACACATACACGGGCCCATTCACACACACATGCATGCACGTGACCATGCACGAACATACACTTTGTAGTCCTCCTGGCAAATTCAGTGGCTCGGGGTCCTTCCCTTTCCCTCCTGCTGTGGCTCCAGATGGGAATTTGGTAGCCTTTGCATACTGAGCTCTGAGATAGAAGCATTGTGGGAAAAAAATCAAGAGATTTAGAGCCCAACTCCCTCAGAGAACTGGGTGTTTCCTTGGGCATCATTTAAAAATCAGATTCCTCAAAGGAGCTACAAGGACATTGGACTGTTAGGAACCGGAGTCCAGTCTCTGTGAAATGCAAGAAGGTGGAGGCACAATGGGACCTGATGCAGAAGTGATATTACCATCTCAAGCCACTGTGAGAGATGGTAAAGATGGCTCCTCTTGGCCCCACCAGACGGCTTCTGTGTCCTGTGCTGGGTGTTGAGGCTAAGAAAAGGCTAAGCCTGCTCCAGACAAGAGCTTCTAGCAGAGGCTGGTCTAGACCAGTTCTTACTCCCAATAGGCACAAGTCAACAGAGCAGGTCCTGTTGTCATTGTGGTCGGAAGATGGTTTGTTAGCTAGCTCACCCTTCCAGTTCATCCATTCACATCATCAGCCTTTATATACTGAGGCTGTCATGTGCCACACATGGCGTCAGGCAGTGAAGATACAGGAATGATAGGGGCTTCCCCTCCAGCAGTCCAAGTCCAGGGGAGAATAAGAAACACACACACACACACACACACACACACACACACACACACACACACACACCAACAGTCATATCCCCAGTACACACCCAGATACAAAACACGTATGTAGACATACACACGCTTATTTTGACACACACATGCAGAACACCCCAACGCATACATGTACAAACACACATATATGTGTATGCACATGCATATATACATGCCAGTACATACAGACACGATATACATATATGTGCACCGATGATCCCAGTGCCAGGAGTTGGAACCATGCAACCACAGGAGAGGAGGGGTTTACTGCTCCTTCTGAGGACATCAAAGAAGGCGTCCCAAGGAGGCGATCTTAAAGTGTGGAGCAAGGAGGGGGGATAACAGGAGGGAGGACAATCCCTCAGAAACCAGCAGAGCCGGAGATGTTCTTTCCAAGAGCTCCACAGAGCGGCTGCACTTCTAGCAGCTCCCGCTAATCACTTCTTCCTCTTGCAACGATGGCCTCCTCTCCCCTCTGCCCTGCATCCCTTCCCCCATCATATCTTTAAGTCCTCTGCGAAATTGCATTTCTAACCTTTGCTGCCTCGAGCCCCTCCATCACTGCCAGGGGAGGCCGTCAATCCCCTGACCCAGCCCAGCCCTTGGATGGGAGTCAGATGGGGGCCTTCATTATTTTCTTAACAATCACAGCAGTTTGGTGGAGAGACAGAGGGGGAGGAGGGAAGAGAACTGAGGCCCCCAGGGGCTTCCCATTGGACAGAGCCCTTTCTCTACTTTCACCTGCCGGCTGCCGTTCTGATCTCATCTCTCATATGTAAACAGCATTTGAGCTAATGAAAGCTCAGACCCCAGAAGACCTTACTAGCTACCGAGTCCACTGGGGAGAGAATCAGAAGATGCTCACAGCTGGCTGCTTTGCTGGGGTCTGGTGGGTGATGCCAGAGTCTGGGGTCATCAAAATGGATCTTTGCATGGCCGTTTCATTACTCTGCATTACCCTTCAGGTGAACTATCTTACCTTTCTAGACCACAGGTACCGCATGTGTGAAATTTTGGGGCGCATCATCTCATACAGTGACATCAAGTGACATCACTGACTTTTAATTGACAGGATCAAAGTGGGGACTGGGTTGGGGAAGGAGATTTTCTGCATTTCTTTCCTTCCCCATCATCCCTGTCCCCAGATATGCTGACTGTACCAGTTGAGGACAACGGCTTCCGATGAGCATCGTTGATGCTCAGGGCCTTTAACCACGCTGTTTCCACACTCCCTTCCCACCATGGAGATATCCCCCAGGTCTCACGCAATGGGCAGCGCCCCTGGCTAGGAGTTTCTTTCGATTCCTATGAACACTACTTGTGCCCTGTCTTATTCAGTTTGTGTCCAAAATTCAGTGGCAGGGTGAGAAGGGCTGGAGGTAGAACTCAGAAGTGACGTATTTGTCCACATGGCCAGGCCCGGGGTCAGACCCCATCATGATACAATGTGTCCCCTGGGGCAGCAGGGAGCACCCGGCCATCAGGCAAGTTTGACCCGGTCTGTGGTAGCTGTCAATGAAACAGTAGAGTCAAGAGGCCTTTGGTGCTGATCTGTTCCTTAATCTCTCCATCTTCACGCATGCCCACGCCCACCAAGGGATGCTAGGGGTGAGCTGTGCACTGTGAGGCCGCTGCCAGGGGGGTCTTAGAGGAAGACAAGAAGGGTCGTGTGCTCAGACAAGGGCCAGCTGTAGTGATCACAGACACCATCTCTGGACCCATCTAACGATCAAGGATGGAAGTTGCTCAGAGCCTCTGGGGAAGGATTTCCTGAGGAATAAATACAGAGTTGTCGTGGGGCAAATGTATCAAATGCAGTGCAGTGTGGGGCAGGCGAGGGTTTCTTGCGTCTCTCCTCACACTGCTTCGTTCCTCTCTCACAACTGCCATGTGCAGATGTAGACACACTTATTTTGACACACGCATGCAGAACATCCACAACACATACATGTACAAACACACATGAACGTGTATGCACATGCACATATGCACACCAGTGCACACAGACACGAATCTACATATATGTGCACTGACAATCCCAATGGCATGAGCTGCAAGACTGAGGGAGAACGATTCCAGGGACCTTCGCGTGGCTGCGCATTATCTTGCGGGGAGTTGCAGCTGGTCCCTCATGCAGCGCATGGTTCTCACCAGCCTGGGCCTTCTGTTGTCTCTTTAGCGCATTTCAATCCTTCCATCTCAAGCTCTAAGAAAGGAATCCATTGTCCACAAGTAACACAAAAATGGTCTGACTACCACTAGAGTCTGCTGTTGGGGAGGGTAAGGGTCAGGTGGTTCAGATGACGACCCTTGGGCAACAGCGTTGGCGCAAGGCCGTTGTTTTCCAGAAGGTTAGGAAAGAGATCCTCAGCATGAGCTGCCAGTCTGTTCATTTCTTCCTCTCCTGATGCTGAGCTTGATCCCAAGGCCCGTGCATGCTGGGTAAGGACTCAACCACCGAGCTACACTACTGTTTGGTTTTGCACAGCTATTCGGCGAGTACTACGCGATGGCTAAAAGCATGAGGGAGTAGATGGATGAATGGATGCTGGATAATAGATAATAGCCCAGAGTTTCTTGGATATGAAGCTGGAGTGGTTTTGTGGTGCCTTTCAGATTATGGATTGTGTTGAAAGAGAGGGAAGGCGAGGGGGCGGGGCAGTACAGCTGCTTCAGAGCGCGAAGTAGTAGCTGTTTGGAAGAGTGGCATCAGTCATTTGCTATGCAGAGGAGTCAGAGAGGGACAGCATGCCTGGCTTGGGGGACAGGGGTGTCAAGATTACCGTTTCCATGGCTCGGCCTCGGGAGTGAGGACCACAGTTGCTTCCCACGGGGTCAGTCATCCTCCAAATGGCCTTCAGAAGAACTCATCAGCCTTTCAGCAACACTTCTGTCTTCTCACCTCCAAAGCTCAAGGCACTTCATGCAAGTTGAAACTCTCCGCTTGGCAGGGGAATCTGGGGGGCACACAGACTCACAAGCTACTTCTCTGCTGGGGAACTCTACCTTAGGCTTTCACCATCCCCAGCACCCCGTGCCTTGTCTTTCCAGCAGCAACTTTGCTCAGGTTTGGAGATGGTTTGGGTGTGCCCCTGAAGACTTTTCTAGTCTTCTCCAGACCTCGGCACATGTCCATCAAAGCTCAGCAGACAGTTGCTACCTGCCAAGACAATAGTTATGGCTGAGCCTAAATACTTGGGTTCTACAGTGACTATTTAGGGATGTGTACTAGTTACTTTTCTCATCGCTGAGATTAAACATCTGACGAGAAGCAACTGAAGGAAGAAAGAGTTTATTTGAATGCATGTAGTCCATCATAGAGGACAAGAAAGCAGGAACATGAGATAACCGGCCACTTGTACCCAGAGCTCAAACCTTCACCTGTCAAGTTGATACCTGTATGGTATACTGTCTCTTGATTCAGTCTGAAACTCAAGGTCTTGGAATGGTACCACCCACATTCAGGGTGGGTCTTCTCTTCTCAGTTAATCATTCTGAAAATATCTCCCTAGATGCACTCAGAGGTATGTTTCCATGAAGATTCTAAACTCACTAATTGATCATCAAGATCAACCAGCACAGACTGTGAGAGTGGCCCCCTCCCTTTTGCTCCCCAGACTTTTCTCTTTGATCAGATGGAAATAATTATTGCGTCCTTTTGGACTGGCATACCATCAACTTTCTTACTACTATGACAAAATACCCGACGGAAGCCGTTTAAGGGGGGAGAGGGAGAAGTAACGATAGGAGCTAGCCTCCCAACTTGTTCACAGCTTGGTGGATCAGGAAGCAGGGGACAGGATCAGAGGTGAAGTCAAGCTACAATTCTCAAAGTCCCAAGGCACGTGCGTCATCTCCTTCAGCCAGGCCTCTGTCCCACAGGTTCTACAACTTTCCAGAATGATGTCATCATCTGGGGACCAAGTTGCACCTGTGGGGTTCATCTCCATGCCAATCATAACAGTGTCTTTCTCTATCTTCAAAACCGATTGAATCAAATACCTCAGTAGTAAATCCTTAGCTCTTTCCTTCTCCAACCTCTGCAGGCCTCAGTTTGCTCATCGGTAAGATAGAAGAGTCTCTTTTCACCAGCCAGCTAGGCAGGACTCTGAGAATAGGAGCTAGCCTTGGGTCGCAGGTGCTTTCTCTGTGTATTAACAAGGGAAGAGCCTTAGAAAAGCAGTTAGTGCAGTTACTTCGCATTCTCCCCCCACCCCCGCAACCTCTGGATGTGAACCCTCCAGCCACCATCCAGATGTGCTGCTCTGATGCCAGGCAGCTACACGCTGGGAATAACCGCAGAAGTGTTTGCCAGAACTCGGGCCATAATCACCCGACCCCCAAACCAGAGATTTACACTCCCTGACCAAGATCTACGAAATCATCACCCGTGAGCAGTTCCCCGACATTCCGGGGTCAGCTGAGATTTTTAGTGGAGCATTTGGGAGTCATTTTGGAAGGGCTCTGTGTCTGTCTGTTCTTTGCCCAGTGGTGAGGCTGAGGGGGGGAGGAGCCCCAGACCCATCCCTCCCACACGGCTGGGAAGGTAGAGCAGGTCCACATCCCCTGCCTCCTCCTGGAAGGATTTACAGCTCGCAGCTTGCAGATTACTGGAGGGAATATGGAAAGCTGGGTAATGATGTGGGAGAGAACATTCCCCAGCGCTGACGTGAGCTGCTCCGCACCAGAGAACCAGAGAGTGGGTAATTGAAGCTCTCGCGCTGAACGGTTATAGCAGAGGTAATCCCCGTGACGGCACCTGCAATCCCCCCTCCGCTGCTGGGGGAGGGGGAGGTTGATGAACGAGGCAGAACCACGAAGCTGGACCCTTTGACTTCTACAAGGCCCCAGGGTCTCGAAACACCCAGAAGGAAGCTGGGGTTTGCCACTCGAGGTTCCCTTTCCACAAGATTAGTCCTAGATAGGTGGTTAAAGTGGGGTGAATGCTGGAATGAAGGATGGAAGCTCCTCTGAAAGCTGAGCCCGGATAAAGACTGCCTATCCCATCGCTCTGTCCCTCGCGCCATGCATGGTCCCCGATACTTAGGAGAACTGGGAATGTTGTTTTTCAATGAATGAATTAGTGAATGATGAGTGAATAAATGCAGTGTTCTAGACTGAGTGGAACTCTTCCCTTTCACCTATGTCCCCCTCATGACTTGGGCCTTAGTTCGTGCAGAAGAAAGCTACAAAACCATGATACAAGATAAGGCCCAAGTCTGTGGGATGAGAGGGGAGTCACTATTCACGCTCATGTTTCAGAAGGGAGGTCAGGGAGCAGGTGACCTGACACTCACAGGCTAGAGGATTCCAGGAGCAAACCGGGGGTCCAACTTGTGGTAGCTGCTCACACTTATCGAACACTTGCTCTGCGCTTGGTGCTGTCACTGCCGCTATTAGAAGTAGAGGTTTGAGGAATGGAACGGGTTAGTTTCTTGCCGCTGCTACAAATGATGAAGTTGGCGACTCCAAACAAGAGAACTCATTCTCTCACGGTCCTGAAGTTGTATATCAGCATGTCATCGCTGTGACAAACTATCTGAGTAAGTTCACTCAGAGGAGGCATGATTCACAATGGCTCAGAATTTCAGAGGTTTCTTACCCACGGGTGACAGATTGTACAACGGTGGGCTGAGTTGAGGTTTGAAGCTTCACAGCGGAAGGATGTGACAGAGGAAAGCTGTTTGCCCCATGGCAACTGGAAAACAAAGAGACAGAAAATGGAGAAGGGGCCAGGGACGAAGACCATCCTTCCAGGCCACATCCCCTGGCCTGCTTCCGGTTCCACCTCCCACATTCCGCCATATCTCAACCATCCCATCAGTTTAAGAACTCATCCACCATTATCTGTTGATGAAGTCCTCACGGTCCAATTACCTGCCCAAAGTCTTCCGCTGGACATTGCATTAGGGATCAAGCCACAACACATTAGCCTTTGCATGTGTATGGTGTGTGTGTGTGTGTGTGTGTGTGTGTGTGTGTGTGTGTGAGAGAGAGAGAGAGAGAGAGACAGAGACAGAGAGACAGAGAGACAGAGAGACAGAGAGAGAGAGAGAGAGATCATCTCCAAACCATAACAAGACACTTTTCCACGGAGCTCTAAGGACAATCTTTCCTTGTCTCTCCTGACTTCTGGTGGCCGACAGAGTTTTTGTTCCTCTTTAGCTTGGAGACTCCTCACCCCTGCTCCCGCCTTCTCATTGCTGGCTCCGCTATGTCTAGATCTAGAATTAAGGTCCTTCGGATACTCCAGAATGACATCATCTCAAGATCCCTCAGTGAACTGCATCAGCAAAGACCCTTATTCCAAGACATGTCACGGTCACACATTCTGGATAGATATTTATGTAGGGGTGTTAGAAACTGAAGGCTTATACCCCCTCATATCGTATGATGAAGCCCTAAACCCTAATGAGGGATGTAATTTGAGTTAGATGAGATCATGAGGGTGGACCCCTCGGAGTGGGTCAGTGATTTTCTAACAAAAGCTTACACAAAGAAGAAGTCTTATGAGTTCACAGCCTAGGAACCAAGTAAGTGCACCAGCCTCAGAAAAGCCTTCTTTAGTAGCAACTGGATCTTGGATTTCTAGCCTCTATCTAGATGGTAAAGTTCTACTGCTTAATCTAGCAGCTTCTTAATGACAGACTGAGATAATTAATGCAAGGGACCACTGCTGGACCTTCTACAGTGGGGTTAGCCACGGGGGAGGCCAATGGTAACTTGACTCCACCTTTTCTATGCGGAGTTCCTAAAAGAAGGTTCTGCACACCATTAGGAAGCAAGGTGCTCCCTTTAGAGGCGCTGTTTTCATTGTTGCTGCTGCTGCTGCTGTTTGGTTTTGCTTTAATGAGAAAAGATCTCATGTAACTCAGGCTGGCCTCCAGCTCAAGATCGAGTTAAAGACTGGCCTTCAACTGACCCTTGTGCCTTCACACCTTCCCCTTTCCCCCACCCCATACTATGATAAAAGGTGAGTAACATCACACCTGGCTGCTACTGAACTCTTAACTTGGGTTCATCTGACTTCATCAATCTAGGGTGATTTCCCAGCAGCCCTTGGTCTTCTATCTGCCAAGCCGAGTCCGGTCTTCACCACGGAGGACAGGCAATCAGCACTGAGGGAAGACGGCTTTCAGCAGGAGGCATCCACAGAGAGACCCCGCCAGGGAATCAGTTGCTCTGTGTTCCCAGAGGGTCAAGATGGAAGAAGTGATTGGCCATAAATCACCCAGAATATACTAGGTCAGAGGGACCTTCTAGATCTTTCCAGTCATTTGGCAAGACCGAGTTGGGAGAAGGTGTTAGAAGGTGGTTTCTTAGTGCTCTGTTTCCCCCTTCTTCTCCTCCCCCCACTCCAACCCCCTTTCCTCCTCCCCTGGCATCTATAATTCCGTTTGTTGTGCTCGCAAACACGGTGTTGGAAGATTTCATGCTAATGAAAGGGTTTCTTGATTAGGTTATGCTGTTACTGTAAATGTTCCCTCATTATCTATGTTATGGTAGGAATTTGAAAAAGTATAAATTGAGCGTCTTGCATAATTTATAAAACCTGAATGTTTCCTAATTAGTTCGGTTAGGTTAATGACGGTGCCGCATCACTTCTTCCTGGTCCCTGCTAATGACCTTTCCCCTCGTCACTTTGAACACTTTCTGTCATTCACTCCACACCCCCCTCCCCACTACACACACACTCACTCACACACATCGGCTTCCAGGTGGGAGGAAGGAATGCCTTGCACGCTATGAATAGCTCTTTCTTCTCTGCACATCCCCCACTCGTCTGCAGGCCAAGAGGCAGCCTGTTTGAGGTTGGCCAGCTTAGAATCTGGCACAAGCCAATCCCCTGAAGAATGCCTGCTGGACAAGTACATTCCTCTGGCCTTTGCTTAGAGACTGGCGCAAGCCCTCCATTAGCAGCCTGAGAAGTGAAAATGCTGGAGGAGGTGGGGGAGGGAAAAAAAACCCTCTCCAAAGGATTCTAAAATAACATTTTGCATCCTCAAGTAATTCCCAGCTCTCCCTGGCAACCATTCATTTCTTCCGAACAGCAGAAATTTGCAATATGAAAGTGGATTGGCTTCTCCCTCCCTTGGGGCCCCTGTATCTCTTCATCCAGCGCCTTGGGTAAAAAGCAATGCATACGTTTACAATATAAATGTGATTTAATCGACCTCCCTGTCAGGGAGAAATGGCAGGCATATCAAACAAGACCAAGATGTTAGAAAGAAAAATCATAAATTATTCCAGTGACGAGTTTCCGAGCCGCCTCCTGGACTACTAGATGATGCTATATAAGGCTGCTCCTTGAAACGATAATTAAGATAATTCTGTATGACAAGGAGAAAAATGTCCAGCTTTGTATGACATGTGCTTCGCGTTAGCAAGCTGAACGCTTGGTATTGATTACGCTCCTCGCGCCGCCCCCCCTCCCCCCCACCACTGCGATCCCAGGCTAAAATTAATTGAATGACGAAACATTTCTTCTCTCGGATCCTTATTTACCGTACATGCTTCCTAGAAGCGATGGAGAGTGGGCTGGCCTCTAATTCTCTAAATTGATCTCTTCCTTTGGCGGTGTCTGGGAGATCATACACGTGTGTATACACAGACACAGGCATGCATGCACGCACGCGCACCGCTCAACTCCCCCCATCCTACCTCCTCCTAGTGTCTATTGTTCTCTCTGGAAGACACCAAGACTCCCCTCCAGGGCAGATTTGATGGACATATCAACAGAGCACTAACTCTTCCTTTAGAAGGTCAACATGGGGGGCTCTCCTCTAGCCATGTGACCAGTACCAGAGGTCTGCAATGCAGACAGCTGCAAACAGGAGCGATACCGCTCCCTCCAGCGCTTGTAATCTACAGAGCAGCATCTGGTTTCTGTCTAGCCAGAAGCATCCTTGCTCCCTCCCCCTTCCAACCCTCCAGCATGCTGTATGGACCAAGAAAAGCCAGCTCCTGGCTTCCTCTCTCCTTCTCTATCTGATATATCCGAGGCAATCATTCTGCCCTGAGACAGGCACCAGGCAATTCCAGGCTAGGAGAGATGCTTTATGGGCTCAGCTCTACTGGCTTTCCGAGGCTCTATTTCATCGTGACGGCAGCGCTGCCGCAGTGGCTGGTAGAGAGACTGGGCCTCAGGTAGTTAATCCACCAGTCCGGGTGTCTGCAGCAGAGCCCGCGCCTTCTTCGGCCTAGAAACCTAGGGGCTGGTGACTGGGGTCTGACCTGGAGCCAGGGTGGGCTGGAGTCTAGAGCCCTTGAGCTGGCAGGGGGGCTTAAGCAGGACTTATTCTCCATAGAGGGCAGTGGAGGTAGTGGGGGGGGGGAGATTCAAGGCAGAAGTGACTGGTTGGTGCATTGCACAGCACAATCGATTTTTTTTTAAACCAGAGGTACTTAAAGAAATGGCTTTGGGGTTGCCAATTCTGTCTGAGACAACCCAGAACCTTGTGCCCAGCGAGTCAGCTTTCTAGAATGAAGACGAAGAGGACATTTTGCCACTTGGGGAGGGGCGTCCTTTAGGGACAGGCCGTGAAGGTGCTCTAGGGTCCCTGCCTTTGTTGTGGGAGCACCACACTAGGGTGGTTAGACTCCCAGAGCCAGATGAGGGCTCTGTCGTTCGGCAGGTCTGGGCTGGAGGATGGGCGGTGTTTGTTCTGAGTCTACTGCCCAACCCTCTGGCCTCCTAGGTGAGTCAGGGTGGAGAATGCAGCCATCCAGGGGGTGCTGGACCCACCAACCACAGGCTAACCCTGACCCTCAATTAGCTGATCACTGGGACAACAGAGGTTAAACTCCAGCAGGACAAGAAGCAGGCTCACTCCCAGGGGCTGAGCCCAGTACCCAGGGTAAGGTCAGTGCTCAGGAAAGGAATGAAGACATTTCCTGGACCCAAGAATCTCTGCCGAGGGGAGAAAGAGCTAGAGAATCAGCCTGAAGCGCAAGACCCCTGTCCCCTGGGAACATGGGCGAAGTCGTTTGCAGCAATTCGTGGGGAGGGGGCTGAGACCTGAGCTTTTCCCCACGTTTCCTCTCTGGGCTGGTGGGGTTGCACCCTGAGGGATTAGATCTCACCTGGCTCTTGTCTTGTGGTTTTGAAACAGGGTCTTAGCAAGTAGCTATGATAGCCTCAGAGTCGCAGCAACCCTTTTGTTTTACCCCAGCCTTGCAGCAACCCTTTTGTTTTACCCCAGCCTTCCGAGTGCTGCAGATTCCAGGCATCAGCCGCTCTACCCGGCCTGGTTCTCACTCTTGTGAGAAGTCTCATGTCTGGCGAGAGGCCCAGCCCAGCAGCATCTGAGCTGTCCTTCCCTGACCCCAGGTGATCCATCAAGTCCTCAGACATCTTGAATCCCCGCGCAGCCTGGTACCCGGCAGGAGCCCGACAAGGGCTGGCTGAGTGGTTGCCTGCTTGACGAAGAAGCCGCCCTTTTTGTTGATGAAAGAGCAATTAAGACTTTGGGAGTCTGCAGTCTAGACAGGGCGCTGTCAAGACTCACAGAAGTGGGTCTGGGAGCTGTAATAGGAGATGAGGGGGGCTCCTGCAGCCCTGCGCTGCAGGCATGCGCCGGTAGGGGGCAACCTCCGGTGGGGCTGGTAGGAGTGGGTGGGGCTCGAGCATCTCTTCTGGCGCACTGGCAGGAGCCAGGGGAAAAGCCACCGCCCCCTCTCCTGTTCCTCCTATCTTACGGGCTTGTTTTAACACTGTTTTCTTTAATGACTTTTCACCACAGTCAAAACAACTCTCCTGTCAACTCCTTACCTTAAAACTCGTTGAAAAGATGACATCCGGGGAGAGAACATTTAGAACAGCTACGTTCCCTGCGTGCTCCACCGCTCTGCCTCTGGGAAGCGGCTTCCGTTTGCAGACCTGGGGCTCCAAATCCACAGTCTCTGCAGCTTCCCGTGTGACTTTGGCCAGGGGAACCCCAGATCCCTCACCTGTAAGACACAGTTAAGGCTCCAGGGTGAATGGGGCTGAATCTTTCTGTTGCATCGCTCTAGGGCTGTGCGCTTAGCTCATTCACTCACATGGATTCCTGAAAATGATGGGACGCTGGGGGAAGGTCAAGGTTGAGATTTGGGGCATAGAAGGTGTGCTTCCCAAGGTTCCCAGGCAGCACCCGCCCTCCGCCTCAGCTCCTCTCACACCTTGCATCTAGCAGGTCAGGAAGCCTGTCTCCACCCAGAAGCCGCCCTCTGTGCTCACCGCGTGGCACTAGGCACCTGCCTCTCACAGCGGGGCAAGGGCACTGCCTCTGCTCCTGCACTTGGGAGACTCGGTGACTCTGTTCTGCCCACGGGCAATTAGAGCGACTGCAAGTTGGAGACAACAAGTTATTATCTCTGGTTTCCACTTCCTGGGGAGCTGCCCTGGAGGATGCCTGCTGGTTTAGTCAAGGCGGGTTAACAGGCGCACTCTGGAAGCTCCATCATCCTGTGGGGCACTGGAATCCAAAACTGTGCGTGTCAAGCTAGTGTTTGGGGCAGGAGTACTCTGCCCAGCACCATGCTGGGTGGAGTTGAAGATCACAAGGGATCTAGCGCCTGCCTGAAGAGGCCCTTGCCGCCTCTCCTTCCTTTGTTCTTCTTGACCCCTGCCATGCCCTGCCTCCTTCCCACCCCCTCACCCATCTCGGTCTTCAAGTAGACCCTTGTCCAGAAGTTCTCAAATTTCAACCAGCCTTGGATACCGTCATCTTAAGTATTTCTCCAAACGGGATCCTGGGCCCTACTTCTGGGGTGACTGCTACTCCTGCCTGCAGCCCCGAGGCCCACCCACGTCTAAGGACTGCTCTGATCCGCCGCTTCTCCACCTGCTCTGTGCATGGAAGCCACCGGGGGCTTCGTGCATTGCCCCTCCCCGGCTCGAGCCCGCGCTGACTCTGTTGGGCTGAATATTTCGCATGAACCTGATGTTGGCTAGGCCTAAAGAGGAGGCTCTTTCGGGGGACACAGAGGGGCTTCGTAGCCTCTTTCAGGTTTTGCTTGGGTTGGTGGTGGCTCTCAGGGCAGGAGATGTCTGGTTGTTGGCATTAAGTCTTAACTTCTTAATGTCCAAACCTACATCTGCTTGTCTTGTGACACCCTCTTCATCTGCCCGCTCTACTTTCTTTAGTAACTGGTTTGGTCAAGGATCTGGGTTCATGGGTGCAGTTGCTAAGGATGGTGTGGATCTTTCGTTGCTAGGTGCTGGTTTGATCCGCCATTGTGTCAGTTACCTCCTGGGAGAGTGGAAGCAGACATGCTGTCCTCCACCCCAGATCTTCCAGGGTAGGGCTCACTTGTCCCCCAGCGGCTGTACCCCCTGGCTGATGAGGTTCCACCTTCCCTCCCTGCTGGAGGCTTTTCCTTGCAGGAGTCGCCAAATAGTGGGGGATGGGGGGAGCCCCAGGGACCAATTTTACCTTGCCCCCTCCATCTCTGGTGGTGCCTTCTCTTGAGAGGTCTGGCGGGCTGTCTTTTCCTGGCACCAGAGGTCCACTTTGCCATCTCCCAGGCTGGACAGCTGTGGCCTCATCTGGGTAGCGGTCACCCAGGCAGGCCCATCATCTGGCCTCTGAGTCGTGTCTGTGGAGCCCTGGAATCCTCTTGAAGATGGGGACAGGTGGGATGGATGGTACTGGTCTCCCTTACCTCGCTGGCTCCTAGCGCTCTAAGTCTGTAGACCACAGGCCTTCTCCCTCCACAGGTACACGAGGCCTCTATGGCGAACTTCAGGCTTCTTCCTGCAGCAGCGCTGGGCAAGAAGGCCACTACTCCTAGCTTTGTACTCATAAACTACAGGGCACTCATTTCCATCCACCAGGAGCTCCTGGGTGGACACGTGCTGTGACATTACAGGACAAGCAGCCCAGGATGCAGGAACGCAGTGGGCCCGCTCTCCACTTCAGGGGTTTATGGAAGGCATCCTGGCTTGACAGAATCCCGACGATTTTGAAGAATGAGTAGAAGCCCACCTCTCAGATGGGACTAAAACACATCGGGGAGCTGAGCTTAGGGATGCTAGGTGTGACCGATGTATAGTGATTCCACCGGCAGGGAGGGAGGGGGTGAAGGACAGACAGGTCATGAAGGGCCACGCTAAGTTCTGAGAGCTCTTAGACGCATCCTGGGGCATGTGGGTTGAATATCTCTCCTCTTGCCCAGGGCTCCTGTTCTGCAGAGCCCCGTGGGCCATTTTCCTCATTTTCCTCCTACCGAGGGAGTCCTCATTTCTGATGAAAGCATAGGGAAGGGACAACAATGCAGCTCCCTCTTGGGGGCTCCTTAACTCTGACAGGGGTGGGTGAGTCATGGGAGGACGCTAAGGGTTCAAAACATGGTTTTGATAGGTGGGACCTAAGCTGACCACTTAAGATACCTGTTTTCATTTCTCCTGTGTTCAGGGAGCACAGATCTTTTTCCAGTCAGTTAGAAAACCCACATTTGTTCCCCCACTATTTAGCTGGTACCTATGGATTCTCATACCAGCCTTCGTCCATCCCGTGGGCTCAGTGGTCCAAGAGACAGAGAGTGTAACCATCTCCCAGCTAGAGAGTTGCGGCCAAGGTCTAGAAGATTCCTGCGTATTTTCATTGCCCTTGGCACTGATTCTTGGAGATGGGTATAATTAACAACCACACGCAGGCTCAAAGTCTGGCAAAGGTTACCTGATAGATGAAGCAGCTGTGGCTGGATTATGGTCCAGGGTACCTTTGGCTTCAAAGATGGGGGCCCTTTAATGCTGCCTTTCGGTTGCTCCAGTGCCTATTTAGTCTCTTTGTGCCATGACTGTTAGGGAAGTCACACTGCGTTTCTGAGCTGTGCTTCTTGTTTTGTGTGTGTGTGTGTGTGTGTGTGTGTGTGTGTGTGTGTGTGTGTGTGTTGTGTGTGCATGTGTGGGATGTGTGTGTGTGGTATGTGCGGATTGTATGTCTGTGGTGTTACATATGTGTTCATGTGGGCATCTGCATACAAGTGGTTAACATTGGGTGTGTTCCTCAGTCTCTCTCTACTTCTTTCTTTAATTTTTTCCTAGTTTTACAAACATAGTGAATGATTGCCTCTCATTCCTCCCTTCCTCCCTTCCTCTTTCCTCTCTCACTATCCCTTCCCTTGTCTGGGGCTTGATTCCAGCTGAGCATTTCAGGGTCACTTATACTCTGCATTCTGGTTGGTTGGTGTTGTCTATTTCACTGCCCTTCCATTGTTCTAGGCTGTGTCTTGTTCTCTCCACCTTCTTTGCTGAGATGGTGTCTTTCGCTGGCCATGGAGCTCGTGGATTGGACTTGGTTGACTGGCTGCTGAGCTCTGGAGATTTGCCCGGCTCTGTTCTCTGAGCGCTGAGGTTCTAGTTGCACCTTCTGAGCCTGGCTTTTTTTACGTGCATGCTAGGGGTCCACACTCAGGTCTTCTTGCTTCAGCGGGAGGCCCTTTTACTGACTGAATCATCTCCCCGTGTATCTACTTCCCAGAGCCTTTTATTCCCATCAACAGAACGAGGATTCTCTTTGTGCCTTGCAGGCCTGGTGTGAGGCTCTGTGGCGGCTTGGCTCACGGCAGCTTCTAATCACAGAGCTCCAGGATATGAACAGCTGGGGCCCCCACTCTTGCACCCAAAGAGAATCCTTGCCCCCCTCTGCTTCGTGGCTTCAGAAGACATGAACTCCGGGTGTCATTGAGGTCCTACGTCAGACGCAGGGGCAAGAGGGAGGGTGAAGTTCCATGGCAGACGGTGCTAACCCTGTCCCCGTCCTCCCTCGCACTTGTTGGTGGCCGTGCTCCCCCTCAATCCCAGGCTCAACACAGTTCCCAAGTCAGCCCAGGCACAAGAGATCAACATGGATTCCGCTTAAGTGCCTCGGATGATCAACTCAGAGCAAGGTCAGGCAGAGGCACGAATGGACCGACACTCTCCCACCTACTCTCGTTGCTGGTCCCAATTGACCTTGTATTGAATGCTTGTTCTGTGCCCGGGACCGCCACACAGCATCCGCATTCTCTGCCTGGCTGAGGTCAGAGCGCACGGCTCTTCCCTAATGCAGCACACTTCCCTGCTGCTTTCCTGTGGAGAAAGATGGTCGTCTGCATGCAGAAGAGACCCTTTCTGATCATTCTCTGTCTCCGGAAGAACCGTAGTTTACTCTTCACGGAGTCCGGCCAGTCTGCTGCTCCGTGCGTTTTGTTCCTGGTAGATTCTACTCTGCCACAGCACTGTTGGTTTGTGCTTGAGAGAGGATGCTGGGGGAGCACCCCTGGGAAAGCAGAAACTGTGTGTCGTGTGAGGGGCTGCTGCGGGACACTGCTGTTACCCTTAAGGTCACAGCAGAGGTCTGACGGCGTGGACCCCTCCCTACTGTCTGCTGGCAAGTTTGAGGCTAAGAGCATAGCCCATCCATAGGCTCTTCCTAGGGCTGCCGCATCGGCAGCTTTGTGTGCTGACTTCAGGCTTGTCTGGTAGGGACTGGAGCTTGTCGTTCCCCAGAGCCCTGTGTCATATTGTCCTTTGAGGCCTTGCCTCTGAATCTTAGTCCTCCTATATCTGTGGATACGACTTGGCGACAGGTCCTCTTTAGATCCTGGGTGCCTCTCCTCCTACAGGCCAGAACCTTCCTGATCTCCCTACAGAGTGGCTGACATTTCATGTTTCCATGGGAACAGAGTCTGATTGTAGTCACACAACTAGCTAGAGAGGAGGTGGGGAGGTGGCTGTAACACGTGTATATGTGTGTGGGGGGGTCCTTGCACAGGGACCCCCATCTTCTGAACCAGTCTTGCATCCTCCTCCTGGTGGTACCCAAGTCGGCCGGTAGCTCTTCCGTCTTCAGCTCTTACATCTCCATCGCTGACATTATATTGCACTGGGGTCCATCCATCTGCATAATCACCCTCACCTGCTCCCACAAGAGAGTTTAAGAGGTCCGGGCTGTTGGAAAATGACCATAAAGCCTGCGCGCAGATGCCTTCAGTGGCGGCACCAGCATCTATCACAGGGTAATTATAGGCAGAGGCTCGGGCCTTGCCCCTGGGAGACGTATGAGGCCGCTCTGCTCTGACTATTAAAGGGACCGGAGGAAAGGCAATGGAATTCTTCCTGCAAGGCATAAGAAGAGCCACATGCAGGCAAAGCGTGCAGCCTGGTTTTTCACTGGCCCTGCATTCAGAGTTCTGAGGAAGAAGAGCATGAAGAATAGTTCTCTGTGTTTAGAAGAAGGGGTGCAGGATTCTGGGGTTCAAGTGGCAATGGGTTAGATTCTGAGAACCAGATTAGCTCACCTACCTTGATTAGTGTCTGCTTAGTAACTTACTTGGTCTCCTTTCAGGAAAATGGCTGAGTGTGTGCAGAGGGGGACTTCAGTGCGTGAGGGCTGCAAAGAGTCAGGCCCAGAGGGCGCAAGGAAAGCCCTTGAAGTGCAGCGGCCAGGGCAGCTCCACGCCACCGACTACTTGAGGCAGAAAGTCCGCTGCCAGGCTCCAATAGGTAAAGGCAATTCCTTCCAGGTCTCCTGGTGCCCTCGATGGCCAGCTCCATGTCTTAGGCCACTGTAGGCTGGTCATATCCCCCAGGGTTTGTCAACAGCCTGGGCTGGTGAGGGAAGCCCCACTATGGCCTCTGTTGCTGACCTCTTCTGTAGAGTTCTGTCTGGGATCCTCCAGACTTCACTCTGTGGGTCTCAGCAGCTTGGCATTTAACGTGCCTCGCTTCAAAGCTCCCACCTACCCTCCGTCCCTCCTAAGGACCACAGAACCACACGTCTGTGGGTTTCTCGCATCTCCTGCCAGACTAGTATCCATAGCAGCAACTCCCATCATGCCCTGCCGCATTGCAGCCTGGTTCTGCATGTGATCGTGAGACAAGGGGATTGGATGTGTCTTTTTCCCAGGTGACTCCCAGCTGCCCCCTGCACAGGTCACAGGAGGCTTGTCACCAGACAGCGTTGTTCTTCTCCAAACTTTCTTAGGGTCAGGGAATGGCTCACGGGTAAAGGGTACCCTGTTAAAAGTGTCACAGGGATTCTGGCTTGAGTGAACATCTCTCACCAAATCACACTGAGGCCTCCTAACGTGTATATCGCACATTATTTAATAGTGAAAACACTGTGTTTGAATGACTCCAAGCTAAGGTCCTAAAGAAGACATTGAAAGCAAAGCTGTGGTTAGGATTGAGGTCTCTGTCCCCTCTGTGGACCTTGCTGGTCACCTTCCCTTCCGTCTTGGAGAAGCTTTCTTCTGAGAGCCCAGGCTGCAGCAGGGACGACTGCCAAGAGTGACCCAAGATCTGGGGCCGCTGACTCCTTTGATGCACTCACACATCCTGAGGGAGTCACGTGCCCATAAAGTCACGTTAGCTAAAAGAGCACGTGTGGCCGTAGATGTCTTCCAGGTACACAGAGGCCCAGATAACCTTGCAAGACACGGCAAGGCAGACAACAATTGGGTGAAACAAATACGATCATGGACTGAATGTACTTCAAGACAAGCTTTTTCAAGTCTTTGTAAGTTGATTGACTCAGCTATTTTGTTATATGACAGAAAACTTTCTGACTGACATGAGAAGAATAAGTAATAACTGTACTGGGAATGGTTGGAAGCTTCTTGAAGAACTCATCCACTCACTCAACAAACTGTGTGTGCGCGTGCGTGCATGCGTGCATGCGTGTGTGTGCGTATGTGCATGCGTGTGCGTGCCTGCGTGTGTGTGCATGTGTGTGCGTGCGTGCATGCGTGCGTGTGTGTGTGTGTGTGTGTGTGTGTGTGTGTGTGTGTGTAGTTGTGTGCGCATGAGTAGATACACTTGTGTGGGCACACATGCAGAAGCCAGAGGTCAGCCTCAGGGGTTGTCCTCAGGACAGCTGTTCATCCTGGTTTTTTGAGGCAGGCTCTCTCACTAAGACCTGGGTCTCACCAGTACGGCTCAGTTGGTTGGTCAACGAGCCCCAGGGATTCCCCTCCTGTCTCTGCCTCCCTAGTCCTGAGATTGTAAGGGTTACACTTGGCATTTGACCTGGTGTTGCAGTCTGCCTGCATGATTGCTGATAAATGACCATCACCAAGGGAACAAGGGGTTTATTTCCTTATGATTGCTGGTTACCATTCTTAGTCCAGCTTGATAGGAGAGCACGCACCATCACCAGGGCTGAGGAAACTGGCCACAAAAATCTCTACACAATAGCTGAGAGAGGGACGATCCCTACTTGCCAAACCAGCATGTCTGGCCAAGTGTGCACAAGGATGCAAACTTCCTCAATCAGCTCTCTGTATTTTATTCCAGGGCCTAGTCCCATTCATCATGGGCTGGACCTTCCCCATCAGCTAGACAATCTCTTGCGGGTTTGCTCTGGGCTTAACTCTACCACTAATTCTCTACAAATGTGCCCAGAGCTCAAATCCTCAACAATCAAGTTGACACCTGTGCCTAACTGTGATACCTGGGTTCTAGAGCTCAAACTTAGGTCTTCATACCTACATGGCAAACACTTTGTAGACCTGAGGTATCTCTCAACCCCAGCATCTTCTTAACTTCTAGAACTTACCGTATGCCAGACATTTTTCATGACAATAAGCAAAGTAGATTAAGGACTGCTGTTCTGGCACTTAGGTTGTGTGAGACAGAACCAGGTGGGCTGAGAACCCATTGCCCTGTGGGTTCCCCCACAAACGTGGTGTAATCAGAGCAAGATCCTGGTAGTGTACTGAGCATGCTCAGTAAATCGATTTGGACAGGCGTTTCCTCTACTTCCCCTGGAAGTCCATGTGTTTGAGGCTTGGTCCTTGTGGTAATGATACTGGAAAATGGTGATCTTTCAGGTGCTGGGGTCTCAGTAGGGCCCTTGGGTCCTTGGAGGTCATGTCCTAGCAGAGGGTTATAGTCTCTCACTCTCTTTCTCTTCCTCTCAAAGCAAGGAAGCTGCCAATCCTGGACAGGAATGTCTAGAACTGGGAGGTACATAGACCTTTTCTCAGGTGTCCGGCTGTCGTCAGGGACAGCCAACTCACACCCTCTGAGAGTCTCTTCCTGGTAATCCCTACAAGCCCCTTGCAGGAGGGCAGGCCAGATCAGCCGGATCCCGGATCAAAGCGGAGATTAGCTCTGAGCCCCAGTCATGTTAGATGCACTGCCCGCTGTTCGTGGCAACGCCTCCTCAGAGACCATCAGCTTTATATCTGCTCCTTTTTATCAATATGGGCAAATAATTCTCTAGACATTTATCATTTTAAACTGTCACAGTCCAGTGCCTTTCCCGAGGACCAAAATCAATACTGATCTTGGTTTGAATACTTTTCTGACAAGGTTCCTATTTGTAGATTCACAAGTAGAACTAATGTGTGTTAAAGCTATTCGGTTTGGCATTTTGAAGCTTCATTGACACATTAAATATAGGCGTTCACCACGACGATTAACCTTACAACTATTAAGTAATAAAAATCCTGCATACATATTTATTAGCTGAGCATCCGGCTTCAGCGTGATGTCTTCTCCCAATGAGAGGGAAAGTGAAGAAGGTGGAGAAGCTGCGGCGGGGGTTGGGGGAGATGAACTCACAGTTGGCAGAATATTCAGAGGGTCCCGGAATCTTGGGTCTGGGCAGTCTTGCAGGGAGGGGAGGGGGTTGCTTGGGAATGGAGGCCCAGAGGAATCAGTTGGCTGGGACGGAGGGAGGGACACTGCAGTTGCATATAAAAGGAGAGCCTTCCTGGATGACTTGCCAGGAGCATCAGGCAAGGAAACTCACATACTCTTTTCTGTGTACGTGTGCGCACGCATGCGGATGAGTATACATGTGTGTGTTTGCATGTGGGTAGTGTACACGTGTGTGGGTGAGTGTGCAAGAGGGCACTTGAGTGTGTATACCCATGGAGACCCAAGTGTGACGTTGGATATCATCTTATATCGCTCTTCCACCATACTGCTAGAATTACAGGCCACAGCATATCTTCCCAAGTTTTTAAAAATTATTATTACTTTTTTTGGTCTAATCATACAAGCTCAATAGGTACCTCCCTTTTTCTCCCTTCCCCCTCTTTTTCCCCATTGTCCCCCATTGCATTTTCTCCCCTTCCCATCCTCCCTCCCTCTCACCCCTCTCCTTTCCCTCCTCCTCTCTTGGTGCTTCCTGCTTTCTCCCTCCATCCTCCAGAGCAGCTGTTTATGTGATCACTAAATTTCCCTCTGAGTCGTCTACACTAGTGAGGGTTCAGGACTCAGTGGCATAGCTTGGGACCCCTTCTTGGGCTGCCCACTAGTATGGGAACTCTATTATGACGGTTTAACCCCTCGCCTCTAAGGATCCTACTGCCTGAAGCCTTCTCCCCTTCGATCCCTACTACACTTTGGGAATTGTTGACATGTGTGGCTAGACCATATTGCTAGAATTACAGGTCACAACATATCTTCCCAACTTTGTTTTTAAATATGGGATCTGGGGATCCAAACTCAGGTTCTTTTATTTGCGAGTCAAAGGCTTTAACCACTTAGTCAGCTACCCAGGCCCCCTCAACATTCTCGAAGGCCAGTGGAAACTCTGCAGCGGCCAACACTCTCCAATTCAGTCACAGCAAAGAAGGCTGAGGGGATCTGCAACCCACCCAGCTGAGAGCTCACTTCCTGTGGCATGTGGATAAGTAGAGGTGAGTGTAGACATCCCTGTTAGGACCGAAACTTGGTGACTCTAAGTGGAGCCTCAACTTTCTGCTGGGTACCCCTTCTTCCTCGAAATGACTCTCCTGGCCAGCATTCCAAAGGGTCCCGAGTGCGTGTCTGGTCCCAGCACAGGAGTGTGGAGCTCTAGCTCCTTGCAGGGAAGGCAGGCTCAGGCAATGTCAGCGTGGGCACTTGGGGATGTCCCTGTCACCGCTTAGTACTGGGGCTTCACCTGTTACTCATCATTGCATAGCCCCCCTAACAGAGGGCTTCGGGACAGGACAGATGAGGGGCTCTAGAATAACACTCCCAAATTCCAACACCCCTGAGTCCCTCTTCCTCCTCATTCAGCACAATGTCTTTTCAGTCTAACTCAGACTCCAGGCCAGGAGAGACGGAAGGACGGGTGCAATCTGATGCGGCAGAAGAAGCCAGGACAAGCCACACCATCTCCCAGCACGAGAGCCAGGAGCAGAAAGGAGGACCAACCAGAAGCAGCTGCCTGAAGGACCAGGCTTGGCCCTGAGATTCATTGGCTGCGCTGGGATCAGGCGACAAGGAGCGGAGGAAACCATGTTCAGAGAGAAGGGCAGCATGCCGGGACACTGCGCTGTGGCGGTCAGTGGTCTTTCAGACCTTCTGCAATGGGAGTACGACCCACACAGGGTGCTGAGTTCTCCTGATACCTGTCTTCGCAAGGTGCTGAGCACAGTACGGAGAGACGTGGGAAAGGCTCTGGTCTCGCTAGAGGTGGCACGTCTCCCTTCCTCAGTGTCCTGATGGGCTCTCCTAGCCTCTGCATCCTCTCACACAGACTTTTCCATAATGAATTCCCTGCATGCTGAATTCCATGTGGGTTTCTGCTTTTAGGAGCACCCCAACTAACACAAGCAGGAAGTGCTTTGGGAACTGAAGGGCGAAATGTGAGGGTGGAACTGCAGACTGAGTTCTAGATGGAAATACTTTCCAGTGGTGACAGAGATAGCGACTTGGGTGAATTCAGGAGATGGGACCAGTTCGAAGTGAGTGGCTATTGTCTGGGACCTGAGGCATACTGACCGTTTGACACATTCCTCCCATGGGGAGAAAGAGTCGGTGTCTTGATCCCACGAACCTCTGAGGAGACAAGACCTGGAGATGTCCAGCACTTGGCCTCGGGGCATGTGTTGGAATCTGAGATTGCCCCCAGATCTGTGGACGGTAAAGCCCCCCTCTCCCTTAGTCCCAAGTATCACTGCACTACCACGTGCCATGGGTTCTCTAAACCTGCCCTTCTCTGACTCTGGCTGCCCAGAGATGCTTCTGCCCGGACCACCACAGAAAGTGCTGTAGGGCAGGTCGACCTAAGACACAGAACTGTCCTCAGAAATGGGGACCCTAGAGAGGGCCGCGAGAGGTGCATGGTAGCCAAGAGCCTGGAGACAGTGGACAGCACTAAAGCCCGCTGGCCTTCCTCACTCCCTCTTGCATTGTGGGGAGAGGGTCGCAGACTGGCTTCCTCATGATCTCAAAGGGAAGAAGGCCTGAGGCTGTTGTGATGTGCCCCTCATGCCGTTCTCATTAGCGGAAAGGCCTAACACTGGAAGACAGAGGCGGCAGCAAGCCAAGAGGCAGCGCTGCTGAGGGAGGGAATATGCACCCGCTTCTCCTGTAAGGGAGCTGATGGGGATCTGGGGGCTAAGATGGCGACGGCAGCGGGGTGTGTGTGTGGGGGGGGTTGAAGCTGGTTCCTGATCACTGGGACCCACTTCTGGGGTCTCCCCGAAACCCAGTGGGTTGAGCTTGCTGCTGTCAGAGGATGTCTGCTGAAACACTCCTGGCTTCTCTCTGTTTCTATTTTCTGTCTTGATGGAAAAATTGTGATTTTCACACTGTCACGAAACCAATAGGTCCCTGACATATGTTTTTGTAGTCTGTGTAGCTGGTTTCCTGTTCTTCTGACAGTTCTATTACATGTCTGACAGTTATATGAAATTTTTCCTCTGGGAAGTTGAGGGGGGCAAGTGCCTCCCTCTCCCCTACCATAACTCCCGTTCCCCCCACACTAACTTATGTTTAGAGATTAAAGAACAGCCTGCATGCTTTTCTAGTTCCTGCCCTGAGTCGGCTGCCAGCGCCCTCCTGGAAGAGGGCGAAGTCGACAACCTAAAGGTCTTATAGAGGAGCCTAGGACAACACAGGGGGTCGGGACTCCACGGGCGACAACCTAGGCTCCTTCCCGTGGGCCATCTGGCTTCTGCTCTTCCCAGGCCAGCTTCCTTGAGCTGGGAGGGAAGGAGAGTGGCTACTTCCTCATGCTAAGTACATATGGGGCTGGACAATTAATCCTGGTGTGTGGGCAGAACCTTGGCTGTAGTCTGTGTGCACACCCATGCATGTGCATGCTGAGTTTGATATCTCGGCTTTGTGAGACACTGTGCCAGGTTCTGGGGTGATGACGTCATGGCCGTCAGGCTTGGAGACCCTCGGGGGGGTGTGCCAATGTTCGTTAGTGTTGTCCCCATAGACAGAGTTTCATCTGTGAGCGGGCTCTGTCTCGGGGCCTGAGGTTACATTGGAAGGAGGTATGTCCACTTGGCATGTGTTGGTGGGCATTTCAAGTTGAGTGGAGTTGCCGGGAATGTGTTTTCATTTAACTTGGCTGGAGCTAGTGCTATGGGCCCTGTCTCTCTTCAGACCAACTAAGGGAAAAAAAAAATAAAAGGAGCTGCGATGGTGAAGACACTAAAGCGAAGGGAACCAGGGCCGTGTCTTATAGCCTTGAACATTATCTACTCATTGGGAGTCTGGCCACCCCAGTTCTGCCACTAGCTGGGTGGGCTTTGGGAAATCCTATCTCCTGGCCTCTGATACACGAGGAGGAGACACTGAACGTGGCCTCGGGAGTTCTCCACAAAACACATATAAAGGTGTCCCCAAGACTACACCGCCTCCCTCCACAGCACCCCGGGCTCTGCAAACATGAAAGCCAGCGCCACCTCTCAGCCTGCCTTCAAGATGTTATTTGGGTCCTCTCAATCGACTTAGCCACTCTGATTTTCCTGTCTATGGAAAACGAGGCGTCGCCATGGCAACTGCCACATTACACGGTGCCATCCTGACGATGCCTCTGAGATACAGGGCGGCTTCTCAAAGAGATACACTTTTCAACATGTCATGTAGGATTCTGTACTTGTTAGGGGAAAACCGCATTTCCAGCAAAATGACACGCTTCTCCCGGGCTTGCTGATGGCGCGGCTCGCGTCTTCCTTAAACAAAGAATCGCATTCACCGCCTCCTCTCCTGCCTGTCTGGCCTGCCCACCCCTCAGTGAACCCCAGTTCCCTTTTCATAAAACATGAAGCCGGAGACAAAGTGGTGGAGGGCAGGACTCCACCTGCCGGGCCAGGTGCCCCGAGCTGCCTCCCCCCACTGCAGAGGGACTGGAAGCCATGTGTGGAGATAGGTATCTTGACACTGAATGTATGTGTGTGCTGGGGGGGGGAGGTCAGCCAGCTGCGGGTAGCCAGCCTGTGGCTCTGAAGGTTTTTCAGTGGCTTCCTGGGTTATGACCTGATTTCTCAGGGGAAGCTTGGAAGACAGATGGTTCATGCTCTAGCCTTACCCCTCAGTCCCAGTGAGGGACTTGGGATCCCCTGTATGTCCCCTTGCGTTACATAAAACATCACTGGCTTACCTCTTTCCTGTCAGAAATGGGTGGGGTATTGAAAATAACACTGACTTTGGCCCTGACACTTGAATCCACAGCTTCCCCCCTCCCCACTTGACTCTGGTTCTGTTTCTGGCTCAGAGTATCCAGGTGGGCTGAGAAGACAGGCTGGGGGTTCTCCAGACCCCATCCTTCTCAGAGTCCTGCACAAAGGATTTAGTCCCCTTTCTCTCAGATATCATGATTAAAAACCTGAAGACATCAGAGCTAACTTGGAGCTAAGCCCTGATTTGGGAACTCAACTAGAAGTCTCTCATCTTTAACCTCCACTCTGAACGGTGCCCCTTTTAGGGCAGGATTGTATACACCATGCCATCGAGAGACTGGGTCAAAGCATGAACGCATCCAGGTTGATCAAATGGGCTTCCTAAGTGCCCATCACAGATCAGTATTTAGAGAGCAAATACAGGCAAGTTGAGGGAGGCATGTTTGGCATCCACACAGCAGCCCTAGCGAGTCACGGTTCTGGGGATCAGAGATGCCTGGCACAGCTGGACTTCCAAACAGTTAGTTCACCGAGGAGAGGAGGCAGGCCCCATGTGGATAGGCACAGGTGGGAACTGTCAGATTCAGGGTGTCCTGGTCCTGGGTTGGGGGAACCCCTGCATCGCTGTACTGAGGGCTCGGGGCACCAATTCCTTTGCTCTTCCCCATTCATATGGCTTAAGACCGGAGAAACTGAACAAAGTTCATCTCCCTGCTGACATTGGCCTCTCTCCAGGGAAAACGTGTCCGTCCATTGCTCCCTCTACCTTCCATAAGGAGATCATATTATTCCTATGAAAAACCTGATTGGGGAAGATGCTCAAAGTCCCTGTGGCTCCAGGCAGGTGGGGGAGGGACCCTTGGGCCAGCCGACCTCCTACCAAGAGCCCCAGGGGAACTCCTCTAGGGGTATATCAGGCACCAAGTAATTAAGAAACCCGATGGTATCAGACCAGAGCCTTTTCCTCGGTCCACGCAGGTGACTGTCTGGGAAGCATGTATCCCTGAGAGCAGAGATGCTCCAAGTTTGGTCTAGAGGTGAGTACTGGTCTCCAAGATGAGGGAAGGAGAGGGCACCCAAGTGTAAAGCATGTTTAATTCATGTGGAAGATCAAAATGAATAACGTTGGCTACAAGGCTTTCTCAAGGGAAGCAGCAGCCTGTTGCTCTGAGTTTCAGTCAAGCCGTGAACACACCCTGCAGATTGATAACCCTTCAGAGCAGCAGTGGTCTAGCATCCTTCACCCGTCTCCCGTGGTGACGTGGGATCCACGCAGGACTCTGGCATGTCCCTCCGCGTCTGCCTCCTTGCCTCCTGTAACCCGACACATCTTCCACCTGGTTCTAATCTGCAATCTGGTCACATCCGCTTTCCTGCCAGGTGCCTGATGGGGGGCTCCTTTGTCTGGGAATGAAGTCCAAGTCCGTTAGGGTGGCCTGCGTGGCTGGGTCCCCGAATACTTATCCTCTTAGTACCTTAAGGTACCTCTTAGCCACTTTCCCTGTCTGTCTAGATAGTTTCTCTCAGTCTCCAAGAGTCTCCCTTCTCTCTTTCTCTCTCTGTCTCTCTCTCTGTCTGTCTAAGCTGCTGCTCCTGTCCGTGGGAACAGGGACATTCTTCTTCCTTCCGCCTGCCATCTCCTGCTCTCTTCCCAAGGGAGAAGGTCTTTGAGTCCCTTCCTGCACAGGTGTCAATCGACCGCTTACATAAACAAGAGTCGGGGTGTGCCAGAGACTGCTTCCATCTCCCAAGTCCTTCTTCCTTATCTATGGAGTTTCTCATATTACTTAGGTTCATGGCCGCCCACAGGAAACAGGGCTGCCGGGCTGCCCTACAGCCAGGTGGCCGCCATGTCACTAAGATCTCCTGTCTGGGATACTGACGACAGCCTCATGAGACGTGTCCTGAGCAGGGGGACACAGGCTTTTTTCTGCCTTTCCTCCTTCCTACTAGCTGGAAGGCAAACACCATGCTGGAATCAGGGTGGTCCTCCCTGAGCACAGCAGAATCTAGTTCTATTGGTGCAGGTGTGTGGACCTGCACAGCTGTAAGTGAGGGCAGGGGCTTAGTTCTCTCCTATACTCAGACATCAGGAGGATGTGATGGTCCCCAGGAGGAGGAAGTGGTCCCCAGGAGGAGGAGGTAATCCAGGTTGAGTGCTTCTGCCTCCGTTAGTATCTGTGGTTCTCTCAAACTGGTGGTCACAAGATGGTAGTGTGGAATCTGAACATATTTGTCTCCATTTTGTACTTGTTCACTTGCCCTCCCTGTGAAACACCGGACATGCTAGACATAGACTGTTTGACCCAATTTGTGTATGTGACTGTAACCATGACCAGTCAGCCCCAAATTAGGAAATACCTAACGTTCTGGGAGCCCCCCCTAAACTGGAAGAGCAGCCTTTACAGTAACATTTCACCAACTTTGTCAAGGACAGATTGTGGTCAGAGCAGGTGGAAGCCAGTCACTAACTGCTCAAGGAATTTCAAGGGCCGTGAGTAATCCAAGGGGTGCTAGAAACTGTTTGTGGGGATCGGAGCTTATGTCCTTGGAGCAACTGCAGACCCCTTGGTGCCAGTCCCCCCCCCCCAGCACGTACCAGGAAGAGCAGAGGGCCATCGGTCACCAGGGGGGAGGGTTGAGGAAGGCTACGTGGGCTATGTGCGAATTCCTCAGTCCCTGCTTGTGAAAACCCTATAAAAAGCCTAAAACCGGCAGCCTCAGGGTCGCACCCCCTCACTGCGCTGAGGATTTGTGTGGCCCAAACCTAGGTTTGTTCTAATAAATTGACCCTCTTGTTTTTGCATCGGTGGACGACTTCAGTGGGTTTCTTTGGACTTTGCGCTCGGGGCATAACAATAGCCCCTTATACAGGAGCACCCCAAGTAGAGCTGAGGCTGGCTGGAAAGGACGAAAGGGACTCTCTCCACAGTCTTCGAGGAAAAACGCCTCCAGGGACTAGATACCCCAGGGCAACAGATACCCCGGGGCATCTTCTTGACCAGAATCCCAGCTCAACAGAGGCCGGGACTCTATGGGGCTCAGGCTGCTTGGTCCTTAGAGTGGAGCCACCAATCCTGGACCTGGGAATGGTTCCGGCGTGGAGGCTGTGGTCGCTCCACCTTAGTTGTCGGCAGAGCATCTGATCTCTCCTTGGGACAGGAAGCCCCTGAGCACTGTGATCAGCACGGGACGAGGGTGTCAGAGGAAACCCACGGAAGAGTTCCTAAGAAAGCAGTGACAGAAGTCACACAGGTGCCGGGGTGGAGTCAACACCCTTAAATACTGTTATCGAAAGGGGGCTTGCGTGATACATATGTAGCGGGAAGGGAACAGGGCTCACCATTACCTGCCTTAGAGCAGTGTTAGAGGAGTGAGTGGCTTTGTATATTTGGGTCAATTCACCTCTGGTTCTCAAACTAGAATCCAGTGAGCAGTTTTAGAAACTATTGTGCCTAAGCCTGCAGAGATTTTACTCTCTGATCCACAGTGCAGCTCAGGCCCGGAATTGCTAATCGCCTGTGGTAAGCTCCAGTGCTCAGTGAAGAACAGGGCTGAGGGCTGGCAAGCAGAAAGACCTGAGTTGAGATTTGAGGTCCCATGTAAAAACACTGGAAAGAAATGGTGGTGGACTACACTTCCGGCCCTGGAAAGTAGAGCCTGGGAAATCCCAGAGCAGTGCATATAGAAGGAGGTAGAGTAATCCCGGACGATTCGCGGTATCAACCTTGGGCCTCCAAAGAAAAAAGAGAGAGAGAAAGAAAGAAAGAAAGAAAGAAAGAAAGAAAGAAAGAAAGAAAGAAAGAAAGAAAGAAAGAAAGAAAGAAAGAAAGAAAGAAAGAAAGAAAGAAAGAAAGAAAGGGCTTGGCAGTGAATTCAGTGCAGAATGAATGTGAGCTCCCATAAGGCTTTGCACGTAGAGGACGGTCTATAATCGGTCCCTGATAAGTGACAGAATAGACATTTTGTATAGGAAGAGGGAGTCGAGGTGATTCACTGCAGCTCTCTGGCACAGTGATCTCCACTTGGCCCCTCCGTCACTGTTAGTCAGTCAGTCAGTCAGTCAGTCAGTCAGTCAGTCAGTCAGTCAGTCTAGGTCACTACCTCCACTGTGGTCTTTCCAGGAGACTCTGGGGGTGCCTGTTGCCTCCTTCTCCTGACTGTTCCAAGGGACTGTGTGAACCAGCACACAGCATACAGGCTAAGAAGACCCCTGTGCCGGGCCCGCCCTCCCCTCCCCCCACACTGCTTTTCAGGCTCACACTGGTCCCCCTGCCTCATCTGGCCACCAGCTTGGAGGCCAGCCGCAGCGTCCCTGGGGACCCGTCACGGTCCTGAAGGAGGCTCATCCTCTGTCAGGTTGCCGTCCCTGGCTGGGTGGTGTGGATTTCCGCAGTAAACACAGCCCATCTGGGACGCGCCCAGGTGCCGCCGTTTCCAACAGCTCTGGAACTTAAAGCTCAGAAGGCTTTGAAATGCAAATATTTTGAACCAAACATAAGGTAAACATGAGTGCTTACTTCCCCCTGATGAAAACAATATGCTGTTTGCTCTGAAATGTAAATAGGGCCTAGACGGTCTGGGGGCTGGTGTTTTTAGGGCTGGGTAATGGTGTCCCTAAAAATAGGCACTGCCAGTCAGCCTGCCCACCCCCACCGGAATCTGCCCTTCCTCCTTTCTCCTGGAAGCCTCTCGGTGCCAATTCTGCTATCTTCTCCCGAGAGCACCCTAAATCCACTTCTTTCCGATCTTGAATGTTACATCCCTCCCCTCATCCCCTGCCAATCCCTCCTCCAATTTTCCCAGTACTCTCTGGGAGTCCCTTTCCGATCCAATTGGGGGAGGGGGCGTGGATCTGTAGCCAAAGGCATTTTACTGACTTGAAAGAGATTTTATGGTGCATTGAGTTCTAATCAACTTTAATAAGTATTTAAAGCAGGAAGAAGGTTCTACCCACCCCCACCCCCACCCCCCAGCCCAGCCCTAGCCCCCCGAGGCCCAGGGCGGCCACACGTGCTTGGTGGCCCCCTGTTGGCCAAGGAAGAAGAACGGCCTCTGGGGCCCTGTGGCTCGGGGCCGGTGGTGGTTTGGGTGGGCTTGGCGAGTGACAGCTGCAGAGAAAGGAATAATTAGCGATCTCAGCCCCCGATAATGAGGAGCTCTATGATCCTTCTTGGAGCCATTAGGAACATCTATCTTATTAATGATCCCGACCGACAGCCACGGGCCGGGAGCCGCTCCTCTGCAATGGGGCTCCGCTTCTCATCTGCAAGCTGATGAGTTGAGATGGAAGGTAATCATTTGTCATCCCCCTGAGGAGAGGGCTTCCTGGGCCAGCCCGGTCCCTGGCAGGGGGCTTGCTCAGAAGAACTCCACCCATGCCCCACGCGCCGTGAACACTGGATACCCCTTGCCATTCTCGGCAAAGGCCATGACGCCCTATTAGGACCCTCGTTGCAGCTTCTTGTGCGCGGGGCGACTCTACCCGTGGGGTCCTCCCTCCTTCCGCCTCCTTGACACTTGCCCGCTCACCTGTTCAGTTTCCACGAGAGCAGTGCAGGGCCTATTCAAGAGACGCAGGGCTCTGCCTGCACCCACACAGTGAATGAACCGGGGGCCAGATGGAAAAGCCTGCGCCCCCACAGTGTGTTCTTCTGCCCCGTGTTGCGCCGCAGAGCACATTCAGGAAGAGAGAAGCCTTTCCTGGCCAGGCCTCCTCAAGGCAAAGTCCCGGCCAGGAGCTGTGAACCGGCGGACCACCGCTGCATCCGCGCCACAGATAGGAAGCCGATGGACCTTCGTGTGTCTTAATAATTGGTAAATCGCGACACGAAATTCCACATTTCCTGCAAAAAGATGCGAACACATTAACTTCGTCATTCCACGTGGTCGGGTCTTCTAAGTACCTGCAATTTCTTTTTACAGCTTGCCTCAGACCCCACCCCTCCCTATTGTCCTGTCTTAGCTGCTCTACGGTTGCTGATAAAAAATACCAGACATTGTGGAGGGGAACAAGGAGCTTTTATTCATTCATGCTCCCAGTCCTAAGTTATAAGTGCATTGCAGTGACAGCAGAGATCACATCACCATCACAAGCCACGGGAAGCGGCCCCGCCCACAGGAAGAGCTGAGAGGGGGCGCACTTTCAAGCAGGTCTGAGAGATACATCAGTGCAGCAGCATACAGGTGCAGGTCAGAGGCCAACTTCCAATATAGTCAGTTCTCTCCTTCCACCATGTGGGCTTCTAGAGATTGAACATGGGCTGCCATGTTTGCAAGCAGGCGCCTTACTTGTCGAGCAATCTTGCTGGCCACAGAGGTGCATGCCTTCTAACTTGCCAGTCCGTCAAAGCCAGCCAATTCCTCTCCTCTTTTCCACCTGTCGGGGGAAATGATCTCACCCACTCTGGGCCTGGTCTTTCCAACTAAATTATCTCCTACAGGCTCGTTCGAGGCTCGCCACAACCAAGCAATTCATAGAGGTGCCTAAAGTCTCAGTTCTCAATTGCCAGGTGACCCTGCGTCTAACTGGCACACGTCCCTTACCTTGTTCATTTCAGCTGCCTGTCTGCTCCTGTGCTCGAGTTAGACCTGTGATTTTTTTCATTCCTTTCGGACCAGTAGCTCCTGTTTGTAGAACTAACTACGAAACAAGGAATTTCATGGTCGAGGTCAGCGTGGACCCAGGACCGTAGTAGTCCTTGAGGTATGTGGAGGCTTTGAACACAGTTTTCAGATTTTTTTTTAAAGAGTCTTTATTTTTTTTTTTATTTATTCAATTGTGTGTGTGTGTGTATGTATGTATGTGTATGTATGTGTGTGTCGAACCACGGGCAAATTTGGCAACCACCATGGACAGACACCTCCACCTCCTCCTTGTTTACTCTGCCCCGGGATTCATAGGCTCCGCTCTACCAGGACCAGAAACGCAGGCCACTCCCGTTTCCACCCGGCGTCTATACGTGGGGTCTAGGATCCGAACTCAGGACCTTCTGCCTGCAAGGCAAAGGCTTAACCCCTGAGCTACCTCTCCAGCCCCATCAGATGGTTTTCACTGAGAACAACGCACAAAGGATTATGGGATACAGCAGAGCTTGCCCTGTTGGAACCTGTGCCCTGCACTTTGGAATGAACTGAGTTCGAGAAGTCCTGGTTGCCCATGGTTCTTCCGCTATCAAAAGGCAAAGGAGAAGCCAGGACACACCCCAAGGGCACATACTCTTATGGGAGAGCGCGACTGACTCGGTGCCCGAGCCTGTGGCCTGTGTCTCTCCCCGCTGTTCCTATCAGGCTGATTCTGAGCATCCCTCTCGTCCGCTCCCAGCCTGTCATCTCCCATCCCAGAGCCAAGCTCAGGGAACGAGGCATGATGAATGATCCCCACTCCCAAACAGAGCGCGCTCTGTACCGTGGCTCCTCCTACACTGATAAACCCGGACTAGAGCATCTTCAGAGCCCCATATATTCCTGGCATGTTCACTTAACTGGCATTCGGTGATTTAAAAATAACTTTTATAAACGATGTACACATGTAGGTCCAAGAAGTACTGGAGACTGCAACATTTACCTGAGCCTTCAGGAGAAAACTGCAATTCTTAAAGAGAACCGGAGGCCCAGTGTGGCTTTGGATAACATCTCCTGTGGCTCTAAGGTTGGGGTCGTTAGTGTTTTGTTTGTGAAGGGAAAGATAACCAAGATTAAAGGTTGGGGTGACCTTATCGTTTCTTTTACAACTGCTTTGCTTTGCTATCTTAACTTGAAAGCAGCCACAGACAGCATGTACTGGGATGTGTATGACCGGGTTTCAATAAAACTTTATTTAAAAACATGGTGGGTCGAATGTGATCACAGTAGTTAGTTCTTGTTCTTGGTCGTGGGGGTGGGGGTGCATTGTCTTTAGAGTCTATTAGTGAATGTATCTGATAGTTGTAGTGCTTGCCATTGGAACATTCTAGTATCAGGTCTGTGATTCTATGTGTGCCTTATGGTATAATCGAGTCTAAAACCAGCTCCCAGACTCAGACCCCCTAGTTTAGGGCTTCGCCCTGACCTCAGATACACTTTCACTCAACCAACCACGGCTTCCTTTACAACTACCATTCAGGCTTGAGAATGTTCTAGAATGCCCACAGCCCTGGAGAAAGAGACTTATGATTATCGTTTGATTATTAATGACACCCCTTGCCAGGGTGATGAGGAGAGGCACAAGACAGCATCTTAGGGGGAAGGTGTAGGTCACAAAGCTTTGAATACCCTTCCCAGTGGCATCAAGGTGCATCCCCTCCCAGGCATTGGGGACCACCCACGCCTGACATTTCAGAGTTTGATTTGGTGTTTGATTAAATTAGCGTGACTGACAAAATCATTGGTCAAAGGATAGAATTCAACCTCTGCCCTCCATCTGTCCCACGTTCCAGTCCTCAAATTATATTCTTGGTTTTTCTGATATGACCAAAACTTCCCCCTTGAAACCATCTAAGAGCCCACCATCATTGCCTCATTAGCATCAAGTCCAGCTAAGAAGTGCTTCTTGGTAAATAGACTTTTCTACTACTTAGGAAATGCTAAGAGCTTTTGATACTCTGTTCCGGGAACAAAGGACAAAGATCACATTCATTTTTAATTACAGCACAGTTTGCAGCTGAGTTTTATACACTTCATTTGCCAATTTCAGTTGATTGGCTGGGCCTGCGTGGATGGCTGGGCTCTGAACATCTTGAAGATGGCTCCTGCAGATGCCACCATGCTTGCATAAGACTGTTTCTCTGGTCTTGGTGGGTTGGTCTTAGGCATATGAGACCAAGGTGAAGCATCACAACGCTTTTCTCCAGTGGTGCCAAGTGCCCGGATCAGCGATGAGCATTGCATCCAAGTCAGGCCCATCCAGGTGAGACCTCCGAGCATCACACAGCTGGGCTGCAGGAAGAGATGGGAGCAAGCCCCACAGCTGGGCTGCAGGAAGAGATGGGAGCAAGCCCCGTGCGGAGAAAAGCTGCCACGTGAGATGAAGAGGCAGGCTGGACTCTGACTCCAGCTCCTGTTGTTTTAGACTCAACCGCCCCGGCCTTTTCTGAGTGTGGTCATCCGTCCCAACCCCTTTCAGATCCTGTGGGGGAGTACCTTCCCCTTTGGGTGAGTTTCAGTCACTGGATGACACGTGGCCCACATGGGAGCGTTTTCCATCTATCTGTGCACTAGTTATTTACTATACAACTTCCATCCAACTCACGCAACATTGCTTACAAATACGAAGCTAGAGGAGAGTGGAATGGGGCTGTGGTCAGACCCGGAGCGCGGGTAGGACCATTCTGGAAGGAATAGGGTTTCCAGGAGCTTATCACAGATCCTACTGGGCTTGAAAGGAAACCTTGCCCTTAACCCCTAATCCACGTGTGCCTAGGGTTGGATGCATATTTCTTTTTTTTTAATTTTATTATTATTATTATTATTATTATTATTATTATTTATTCAACTGTGTGCATATGTGTGTGTACGTGCGCGCGCGCGCGCGCGTGTGTGTGTATGTGTAGAACCACGGACGAATTCGCGAACCACCATGGACGCCTCCACCTCCTTCTGCCCCGGGATTCACAGGCTCCGCCCTACCAGGACCAGAAGCGCAGGCCGCCCCCGCTTCTGCCTGGCGTCTATACGTGGGATCTGGAATCCGAACTCAGGACCTTCCGCCTACAAGGCGGAGGCTTAACCCCTGAGCCAGCCCTGGATGCATATTTCTAAACCTGGTTATCACATCTGCCTTTACCTTAGAGGGAGACCGTGAGTACACGGAGATCTTAGGGAGAGGGCTTTCCAGCCTTTTTAGACAGACATCACAGAGCCACTCCACACTGTTCTCACACTACACCTGAGTGCTGAGCGCCCGCCCACTGGGAACTGCCCCCCAATGTGAGCAGGATGAAGGGTTTCTCTCTCACAGTCTGGCATTTCTGCTTTCAGTAGAATGGGTCTCTCGTTCCTGAGTTTTCTCATTCTCGTATCTCTGCTGTCCTGTACCCCTGCCCGGGAGGACACAGGGAAGAGCTTGGTCAAGGACCCAAAGCCAAAGTAAACCAGGCCAAACACTTGCCTCCTGCAAGGTCAAGTGTTCTGGTGTCTAACCTTGTCTGCCATTCTCCCCACCGCCGCCACCACCAAGCCCCTCTATGCTCCTGTCTCAGCTCTAGCAAATCTCGCCCCCCTCCAAATAATATAGAAGGAATGAATGTCATCAGGTCCCCTTTTCGTCTAGTCCCAGTCAAGATGGTGCCATGGTTTGTTTTTAAAGAGCTCAGCCCTGGGAGGTGACCCCCTCAGAGACTGGGCTGAAGAATGGTCTCAAGCGCTGACATAGATGGAGTTTCAGGGCCCGTTGGACATAACCAGGGAGGGATTCAGGAGGGGGTGGTGTTTGCTCTGGGCTTGGAGGGAGTAGACAGAAAGTCAGATGATCAAGAAGCAGGCTTGGCTGCTGGGCCTCTTTCAGGATTTCAAATGATAGCAGCAAAAGTAGACTGAGACTCAGACACGTGGGCAGTGGGGACAGGAGCTCCGTGATGGTACCTGGAGCTGTGTCTGTCTGTGTTTCTGTCTCTCCCTCTCTGTTCTCTCTCCCTTTCTCTTTCTCCCTCTCCTTCTTCCTCTCCCTCTCTTCATTCTACAGTCAAAAGATGACAATTAGTAACCTTGGGAACTTTGTGTCCTGGCTCATCCATCCAGGGATAGCTCTTGAAAGCACGGATTGAGGGATTGTTGGAGACCCACGTAATGCTCATCTAGTGAGTCTCTAAGGCAAAGCCTGTTCTCATTGCCTTAGACCAACCCCAGGGAGAATGAGACCTTGGCTTTCTTTGAGCCACTGTGAGTGTGAGGAGGTCTGGGGAGGGGGTCGTGGGACATATGGAGGTCCAGACTGGAGGGAAGGGAAGATACACTAAAGGGCATGTCTGGATGAGGGAGCAGTCTACTCCAAGAGTTGCTGTGGGGGGGGCCACTGTGTGTGTGTGTGTGTGTGTGTGTGTGTGTGTGTGTGTGTGTGGCAGAAGCCAGGTGAAGAGGGCTGGCTGGAAAAGGAGCTGCAAGGTGGGCATCTGACAGGTAAATCCTGTAAACCACATAGAGAAACAGCATGTCCTCCAGACAGGGGGCTTCAGGATAAAGGAAAGCGAGAAGAAGCATGCCAGGGGCCCAAACCACCCCTCCCTGGACTCCCTAAGCTGGTGCAGTCTTCAGAATTGCCACCCATGATGCACTGGGCTCTGTAGGTTTGGTCAAGGCAGACGCTTGGACTTCCCCAGAGCATCTTCTTTGTGGGTGGAGCCAGGGTGGACCTGAAGAGGACTCCGTGAGATTTTTGCCTGTGAAAGAAGAGAAGAGTGTGTCATTGTGAGTAGGTCACACATTCCAACACAACGACAGCTGCAGAGTGCTCCGCAGATTCTAGTTCATTTTCCGACACCTGACCTTGTCTATGGCCCCATGTGGTGGCACCAAGCCATCTGTTAACTACTAGACTGGCCTCTTCTGGTCGTCGCAAGACTGCCGCCTGCCCAGTTTACCTCCCCTGTCTCAGGCTCTTGTGACGGTCTTGGTTGTCAGTCTGACTGGATGAAGGGTTGTCTAGGATTGGCAAAATGCACTTGTATGTCTGTGGGGGCACATTTAGGACTGACATGTGGGGGAGTGATACAGGGGTATCCTGAGTGGGGGTGCACTTTCAAGCAAGCTAGCTGTCCAGATAAAGAAGGGAAGCTGGAGGAAGACAATGTGAGAAGTGGCACGTCTCTCTCTCTCTCTCTCTGGATATACATGGAGACTAGAAATCAATCTCGAGTGTCAATGCTCAGAAACCATCCACCTTGTTTTAGAGACAGGGTCTCTCACTGGTCTAGAACTTGCTAAGTAAACTAGACTGGATGGCTGAAGAACCCCAGAAATTGACTTGTTTCTGCCTCCCCAGCACCGAGATTACAAGCATGCAGCACCACGCCAAACTTCTTTATGTAGGTTCCGGATACTGAACTCAGGTCCTCGCGCTTACACGACAAGCACTTTATCGACTGATCTTTCCCTTCAGCCCTTTCTTTGACCTCTCAACATGGCCTTAGTATCGGCCACACTCCAGGGAACATCAAGCTTTCAGAGTTGGACTGGGATTGTGAGGCGTCCCACTTCCTGGCTGAAAAGCCTAGTTCTCCACCTCTCCAGTGTGTAGATAGCCATGGTTTGGACGACCTGACCCCATCTTCTAAGTCAATGTAATGAATCCCCACTTGTAACACACAGAGATTCTACTGACTGTTAGTTTGGAGATCTCTGAACAACACGATTTTAAAAATGTAAGTGTCCCCCCCCACCTCAAGGCTCGGGAAACATCACAGAAGAAGAATCAGGAAGAATGTAAAAGCTGAAGCAGGGGCGGAGGTGCAGCCTGGTATTATCTTCTGGACATGAGACGGCTGCTGAGTCCAGGATTTCCCTGCATATTTGTATATTTCCACCAAACCACATGGATTTGTCCTTTCAGCATTTCCCATGGAAGGGGCAAGATCGCAAGAGGCCCCACCCCACCCTGAGAGACTGCTGAGGGTTAGTGCTGCCGTGGGGTGACAGGGAGATGCTTTCCTCAATGGCACATCCGTTGATACGTGACCCGTGCTCCGGTGAGCCATGCTCTAGCGAGTACGCAGGCACGTGCCAGCAAGGGCGCACCAGATGAAACTCGGTGAGCCACTCATGCGGAAAGACAAGAAAATAAAAGGGAGACTGGCAGGGGAGAAGCAGGGTTGTGATGGAAATAGAAGGGGAAATGGGATTAGAAATGAAGTGTAAAAATATCACAAATTCACTACGTTCATGCAAGGAACACTAAAAGAATGTTTAAAAAGTTCTGGGAAAAAAATTAAAAACCCAAGTTCTGTAAGAAATTTCTATTTTTTTTCCCCCTTAACCTCCAGCCCTTCCCTCCCACTTTTTGATGCATGCAGCTGTGCAAAAGCAGTCCTTGATGCGGTCTGAGGGGCTGCTGGATTCGAACCTGAGCCCCTCGCATCCTGGCTGAGCAGACTCTGGGGACTTCTTCTCTCCTGGTGTGTGGCAGAAATTCCTGTGGCAGGAATTCGACCTTCTGCGGGAAGAGCTGGGCGGGCCGTCCACGCGGCGGGCGGTGCACTGGGCGGGCCAGCGCCGGAACACAGTAGGTGCTGCGCGTCAGTCCGCTGTTCAGCATGTTCTCACCTGTTTACTGCGTCAGGCTCCGGCCCAGGTGTGCACACAGGTGTTAACTTACTAATCTCTCCGCGGCCCTGGGAGAGCCGTGCAGCCATTAACCCCATTTACAGAGGCACAGAGAGGCGATTAAAGGGGAGCACGTGAAGTTGCTAGTTCTGTAGGTCAAAGCTGAGTGTATCTCACCGCTAGCGCAAGTGCAGTCTCACGGCCCGTGCAGCCTGCTAGCTAGAGCTGCGTGCAGCCTGCTAGCTAGAGCTGCGTGCAGCCTGCTAGCTAGAGCTGCGTGCAGCCTGCTAGCTAGAGCTGCGTGCAGCCTGCTAGCTAGAGCTGCGTGCAGCCTGCTAGCTAGAGCTGCGTGCAGCCTGCTAGCTAGAGCTGCGTGCAGCCTGCACGGGTGGCCTGCACGCTACCCAGAGTCTCCGGTGGGCACCACAGAAGGATGTGCCTCCTCCAAATGGCACATGGGATAGCACAACAGGGACTGCTTATGCGACCAGCAATCTACCCACGTGGGAGGGGGCGCGTGGGCAATTTCGTATGCCTCCCTCCCTCCTTAAACAGCTGGGATGGACATCACCTTCTCTGTGACATGTTCCCCGTCTTCGCCAGCCATTGGAATCCAACGCGCACGAGGACTCGGATGGATAAATGGGGCCTAGTCATTGGGGGAACAATGGGAAGTTTAATCATGGCTGGACTGTCAGAGGTGCTTATTTAGAGAGGAAAAGATTTAGACTCTCTCCCCTTCCAGAAACTCTGCTGGTCTGGTGTGGCCTGCTCTCGGTCTGCCTGCTCTCAAGGCCACCGTGACCTGCTTTACCAATCCAGTTGGCATCTTAGCTACCTCTCTGCTCCCATCCGAGTCCATATATCTTGACCAATGACCGCAGACCTTGGCCTCTGCTTCGGAGTCTCAGGTGGTGCCTTCTTTACCTACGCTGCCTTCCTGAACCTTGGAGTGCGGCTTTGTTCCAGAAGGTACCATCTCAGCCAAGGCTGTGTGTTGCCCACCATGGCCCAGTTTTCCCTTTGGTCTTTCAATACATCTCCTGTCCATCCAAGTCTGAATTCTTCCCCAGGATCAAGCTACGTCCCCCCCCTAGTCTGGAAGGGGGGAGCAGACAGAATATACCAGAAGCCAGTAATCCCTGAAGGCTTTCCCATGGTCACCTGGGAAAACTTGATGCAACTAGTATGCCCGTGTTTTAAGAGCTTGGTTTCGGGGCCCAGCTGCTCTGGACTTGATGAATCAGTTTCCCTCTGTCAACAGGCTTGGGAAAAGGCAATGCATGAGGGTAAGATTAAATAGTCAGCTCTTGCATGAAAGTGCCACCTGGAAGTTGGGTAGTATTTTTGTTCACCTTGAACGTGGTGAAAATAAACTCGTGGATACTGGAGTCCTGGAAACTCAACTCCTCTGTCATAAAAAACGAGAGCAACTTTACTGCAGGGAATGCTACATATGTCTCCCACTCTGGTCTGCAGTCTAGCAAAATCGACCACAACAAAGAAATCAAACCCAGACTCGCCCCTTTGCCCACGTCCACAGCGACGTCACCAGACACAGACTTGGTAAGCGATGTTCCGAGACCACCACTGTGTAGTGCTCCCACCACGCGAGAGGGGAGGGAGACGAAAGACTTGGGGGCATAGAGAACAATGAGGTGCAGCGAGGTCACTGGAAAGCACGCGCTGAGTTCTGAGTATTTATTACTTTTGTCTTTAGTATAATTTATTTAATTGTGGGTTTGTGTAATCTAATTTTAAAATAATGGCTGCATCTAACACCCAGCTTATAAAATGTCTGAAAATTGAACAACAGTCTCTTAGGAGCTAGTCGGGACGGTCTCCGCATGCCACCCCAGGGTTACTATGGGAAGTCAGTCATTTCATGCTTTCAGAATGCTGAGAAGCCCCAGCAGACTGAGTACTGTTAAGTCACCTTGCGATGGGCTTTTTTTTTTTTTTTTTTTTTTTTTGATTGGGTGTCAGAAGTCAGAGGCTGAGCAAGGTGTTACTTCCCCACTAGTACCAGTTCCCTGCGAGTACAGGAACTCGCTTTGGGACAAGCAGCGCCGGACCTGGCAGTGAAGCTGAGTTGGGCTTTTTTTTCCGTGTCTTGGAATCAGTCCACCTTGTCTGACCTGTGACTCTCCTGGAATCTTTAAGCATCATGTGTCACAGTTGTTCCCCTACTGCTTCCTCCCCCTTCCCTCTTCCCCCTCCCCTCTCCCATTTCCTCCTTCTCCTCTTCCTCTCTCCCTTCCTTAAGGGCTTGTCTGCAAAGTCTTATAAGAAGGTTCATGCGGGGAAATCTTGTCAGGTGCTAACCAGAGTCAGAAGGCAGCTGTTCTCCTCCGCTCTCTCCTGCTCCTTTCTCCTTTAAGAGACCAGGATGTTTACAAACTGAATCTGAACCTAGCAACCCTGGGAAGGAAGTGGTTGCAGAAAGTGCCTCTTTCCTGTCTCCTGCTGAGCCCCATGATTGGTGACTCAGTCAGGGGAAAGACCTGACCTTTAGGAACCTAAACTTTACCCAGATCCTGCGGTGGGGAGGGCCTTGGGAGGAGGGAGGAATGGAGACAGCATCCACTCACAGCCTGGTGAGAGTAATACCATTGCAGTTACTCTGCCTGACCCAACGGCTTAAGGGAACAAGGGGCTTATTTGGTTTAAGATTGTCTAAGCCATCTCTCCAGCACAAGGTCCTGAGTTCGGATCCCAGGTCCCACCTAAATGGTGGTGCTCTGCACTTCCAGTCCTGGTGGGCAGAGCCTGGAAAATTGCTTCCCAGAGCGAAGCAATAAGGAGGTAGAAAGCAATCCAGGGTTTCCCAGAGTCACCCTTGGTTCCCCACAGGGATACATGTGCCTTCTGATACACACACACACACACACACACACACACACAATGAATGAATAAATAAAGTTTTAAAAAATCTATTAAGAAAAAGATTGTCTGGTGTCATAGTTATGCACAGGTGTCAATCTGATAGTTGAGGGTTTGAGCTTTAGACATATTTGTAGAGAATTAATGGTTGAGTTAAGCCCAGAGCAAACTTGCAGGAGACTAGCTGATGGGGAAGGCCCACCCTATGGTGGGTGGGACCAGGCCCTGGTATAAAAGACAGAGATCTGGTTGAGGGAGTTGGCATCATTTTGTACACTTGGCCAGACATACTGGTCTGGCGAGTAAGGATCGTCCCTCTCTCAGCCACTATGCAGAGATGGTGTGGCCAGTTCCCTCAGCCCTGGTGTTGGTGCATGCTCTCTTGTCAAACTGGGTTATGAACTGTAACCAGACTATTGTAAGAGAATAAGCCCTTTGTTTCCTTAAGCCGTTTGATGGTCATTTATCAGCAACCATGCAGGTGAACTGCAACATCTAATCACAGTTCTTAAGCCAGTTTGGCAGGAAGTCCAATACCAGGGGGTGAGGGAATTGGCCATACCATATCTATATATCCATAAAATTTTTGAGATAGGGACAATCCTTACTTATTAGACCAACATGTCTGGCTAAATATACCAAAGGATACCAATTTCTTTAACCAGTTCCCTCCATCTTTCCAGGGACTAGTCATCCCTGGGATGGTGGGCTGGGCCTCCCAATCAATCAATCAATCAATCAATCACCTGTAGACTTGTTCACGGGCTCATCTTAACTATCAGTTCTTCACAGCTGTGCCCCAAGCTCAGCTTGCAACTGACAAGTTGACACCTAAATCTGACTATCATAAGCACCATGTTTTTTAGTTCAGATCACGCATTAAGCAGGGTTCAGTGGGCCAGGATGGTGCTAGAGTCTGCGGCTGTCAACAGGAAACCTTACACAACATACATCAGCCAGGATGGCCAGAAGCCATCAATGGTGCCTCCCATACCAGGTGGTGGTTGGTGGTTGAGAGGAGTTTGAGGAAAGGATCCCGGAGAGAAGGGTAATGGTGTGATTTGGCTTTGCAAGGTGAGCAGCTGCTTGCCAGGTGGTTAAGGGGGCAGAGGAAACAGTGTTGCAGGCCGGAAGTGCTGCCCGGATGTAGCTGTGACTAAGTGGAAGGAGCCAGTGTGACAGTTGAGGAGAGTCCAGGGTAGATGCTGCGCAGAAGCAGAGTAGAGAGTTCATACTTGGGTGACCAGTGCTCAGAGGCTGGGAATGAATGGGTGAAGGAAGATAGGGAGGTAATGAGGACACCCCCAGAGTACAGTCTGCATTGCATCAATGCAGGTGGTCTATAGGCGAGGTGATCTGGAAAGGTGGAGAGGGTAGGGGAGAAGCGAGAAAGGAGAAGAAGGATGAAGATGAGGAAGAGGAGGAGGAAGAAGACAAGTAGAAGAAGAAAGAAGAGGAGGAGGAGGAGGAGGAAGGAGAAGAGGAAGGAAAGGCTGGTCATAAGCACAGAATTGAACCACAGCTGGGCTCAAGCCCCTGGGAACATGGCATAGGGTCTTCCCTCCCCTGGGGCCTATGGTCCCTTCGGGCATTCCAACTCCATATATTGGCTTTGCCTACTTAGCGTGGGCTGAAGTTCCTGCCTAGCGTATTCCTTGGGGAGCAGAGAGAGGTGGAGAGCTACCTTCATGCCCTGGGATGCGGGCAGCGCTACCACCTGTCTTCAGCTGGCAGGATTGAGACGAGGCGCTGCGGAACCCGCTACTTGTTCAAAGAGTCAGTGGAGAGAGGCAGGCTCGACCGTCACAGACCTGTGGTCCCAGTTCATGGGAAGCTGAAACAGGAGAATTGGGCTTCACAGAGAGTTTGAAGCCCTCTGTCAGAAAATAAAAGGAAAAACAAGGAACCAGTACGAAAGTGCCTGTCAAGGGGGATCAGAGGTGGGTAGGTCCCTGGTTACAGGAAAGCACTGGATGGCAGATTAAGGGAGCCCAGCATGCTTGTGTTGGTGGTGCTGTGGCGGGCTGGTAGAGCCAGGCTGCAATGGTGGCACAGGAGGGGATGGGGTGGGCAGGGAAGAATCAGGGACGACGACATGATGAATGGAAGCTTGAGAATCTGTGGCGTTTTTCCATTCAGTGTTCTGTCCTGCAGTGCCTGTGTCTGTGTGTGCTGGGGCCAAAGAGCAGGAAGAAGACCGGCTCTTGTTCGGAGACCGCTTGCAGTTGTGGCATGAGCACAGACCCTGGAGGCAGAGACGGCTGGTTTGGAATCCTGTCTTTGGTGGATCAGGGCCAGGGACTTGGCCACTCAGATCTTCGATGTGTTGCTGCCCGTCCATCGGGGGTAACCATCCTTCTTTCTAACGGCGATCACGGTCTCTGATAAGAAGCTTGGAGAAAGGGAGGGCATTGCGAGCTGGTCAGTCTCAGCCTATTCCGGCCTGACTCCTGAGGATGCTTCCTCAGAGCCAGCCTCAGTGCCATGTTGCCCAAACCCATAGTTGCAACATTAGCAGAAGCAGGGCTGGGCGAGGAGCAGGAATGGAAAGATCGCTGAGCGCTGTGGGGGCCGTGCTGATGTTGTCTTTGATCTCCCCCAAGAGCTCCAGTCTGCTGGCTAGACAATTCCTCCCAGGCCTTGGCTCTCTGGACTCCACCAGGAGAGATGAACTGAGCCACAGTTGACTGGCAAATACTTGGCACCCCCATCTGCCTTCTTAGTGGATCAAATGCCCTTTATGGGGCAACTTGGACACTGTTACTCGAGTTTTTCTGCATGGACTGCAAGTGGACCTTGCGACTTACTGGACAGACTGTGTAAGATCTGCCACCAGGGTCTAGACCCAGCGCGTGCCACTCCTGCTCGGACCCTGGGCTGTGTAGTGCCTCATCCAGGTTTTCAGAAACCGTGCAGCTGTCCCTGGTCCCATCTGTGAGGAGGAAGGGAGGCCATTCTTCCTAACGTCAGGAAGGCTGTGCCTATAGATTCTAGAAGGATAGAATAAGGCGTGGAATTGTTTTTAATGGTTATTGATTACAATTTGTTCTCCGACAGTTTTGTATTTCTTGTGTTAGCTTACACAACTGTTTCTTTTTGACATAATAATGTTATTATGACACAGTACATACGCCATGTAATCCCCTCACTGGAAGTGTACAGACTTTGCATATTCATAACTGTGTAACTGGCATCACAACCACCTTTAGGACATTTACATCACACCTCCCCCAAGACATTCTGTACCTGTTCTCTATAACCCCCCCATCTTCCCTGCTTCCTCTGTTGCTAAGCAACCATATCCTTGTTCATCTTAGCTGTGGGGTGTCTGTTCTAGGCATTTCCTATGAATGGAGTCACATACTGTGTGGTCTTTTGTGTCTGCTCCCCACGCCCACCTTAGCACCACACCTCCAATGGTTCATTCATGGGGTAGCATGAGTCAGTACTAATTTCTTCTTACGGCTAAGTAATACTTGTAGAGCTCTGTCACACACTATTTGCCTTCTTATCCATCGGTGGACCTTCCATGTGCGCGCGTGCGCACGCGTATGTCTGTGTATGTGTAGAACCACGGACGAACTCGCAAACCACCATAGACGCCTCCACCTCCTTCTGCCCCGGGATTCACAGGCTCCGCCCTACCAGGACCAGAAGCGCAGGCCGCCCCCGCTTCCGCCTGGCGTCTATACGTGGGATCTGGGATCCAAACTCAGGACCTTCCGCCTGCAAGGCGGAGGCTTAACCCCTGAGCCACCTCTGCAGCCCACTATTTGCCTTCTTATCCATCGGTGGACCTTCCGGTTGTCTCTACCTCTGGCCTAGGGTGAAGAGCGATGCTGTGAACATTGCTATACATATTTCTGTATGAACATGTGTTTTCATTGCTTGTAGGTGTATACTTAGCAGTGGAGTGGCTGGGTCACGTGTTAGCTCTGTTTAATCTTCTGAGAACTATCAGATTCTTTTCCAGAGAGGCTTGAAATGGAATGCTTTTCTTTTCTGGACCCTTTACTGATGACTTGTCTACAGTGTGTATGAAGCGGTGTGTTGCTATGGCTTCAGTTCATGTTTCTCTAATGGCGAATGAAAGTAAAACATTTTCTCATGTTCTTATTCTACATTTGCATATATTTTCTTGGAGAAATGTCAGTTCAAATCCTTAGGTCATTTTACATTGAATTATTTCACGTTTTATTGCTGAATTGCAAGTTCTTTATATATATTATATATATGTCCTTTATTAGACATTTGATTTGCTTATCTTTTCTCGTATTGTAGCAGGTTTCTTTTTCACATTCTTGTAACTAGTCTTTGAAGCACAAAATTGTGCATTTTAATGAGGTCCAAATTCTCTGTTTTTAATTTTGTTGCTTATGCATTTGGGAGTCACACCTGAGGAACCATCGCCTGATCCAAGATCACAAAAATTTACCTCTTCCCATATTTCTTGTAAGAGTTTTATAGTTTTAGCTTTTCAATTTGGAGTTTAGATTCACTTGGAGGTACTTTTACATATGGTGCGATGTGGGGTTCCAATTTTGTTCCACTGTATGTTGTCCCAGCACCATTTTGCTGAAAAGACTATTACTTCCCCATGAATTACAACGTGACAGCCTTGCCAAAGATGAATTGACTGTAAATGCAAAGACTTTTTTGGATTCTCAATTTGACGCAATTAATCTACATGTTTGTTCTTCTGCCAGTACCACACTGTCTCGATTACTGTAAGTTGGAAGTAAGTTTTGAAATCAGGAAGCAAGAGCCCTCCAACTTTGGTTATTCTAGGTCTAAATGAATTTCCGAATGAAATTCCAAAGGACCAACCTGTCCATTTCTGCACTGAAGCCAGCTGAGACTTTTCTAGGAACTGCATTGAGTCTGTGCATCGACCTGGGAATCTTTCCACCTGGATGATTTTGAGTCTTCCAACCCGTACCCACCCCATGTCTTCCCATTCACTGAATTTTTCATTTCCCTCAACAGCTTTGTAATTTTCAATGGGGAGATCGACTTGGCAACCGCAGACTGGAGTTGTGGCTTAACCGTGACCATCTGCATGAACCGAGTCAAGTCACTTCCCTTCCCTGGAGTTCGATGCTGTCATCCGTACCACAGAAGCGTCAGAGCAAGGACAGCTTCAGCCTGCCACTTAGTGATGCACATGTCTGGGGACTGCTTGGCATGCCAAACTCTGGGAGAAGGTGCAAGATACCTTCGCATTCACTGACCAGGCCTGTACTCAGATGCTTTCCCAAAGAGGTTGGGGGGATGGAGTATAGAGATGACTGCTGCTGAGATACTTCTCTTTCTTTCCTCATCCACGAGCTGTTGTTACGCATGCCCTGTGGTGTAGCTTGTAAGGACAAATTGCTGAGAAGTATGGCTGTGCTATGGTGGGATTAATTGAGATAGAGAAGTGTTGTAATTTGCCTGCATGGTTGCTGATAAATGACCATCAAACAGCTTAAGGGCACAAGGGGCTTATTGTCTCTTGTGATTGTCTGGTTGCAATTCTCAGGCCAGCTTGACAGGAGAGCTCACACCAATACCAGACCAGAGGGAACTGGCCACACCATCTCTACGTAATGGCTGAGAGACGCACGATCCTTACTTGCCAGACCAGCATGTCTGGCCAAGTGTCCAAAGGATGCCAACTCCCTCAACCAGCTCTTTATTTTTTATTCCAGGGCCTAATCCCACCCACCTGTAGGCTATGCCTTCCCCATCAGCTAGATAATCTCCTGCAGGTTTACTCTGGGCCCAACTCAATCACTAATTCTCCACAAATGTGCCCAGAGCTCAAACCTTTAACTGTCAAGTTGACCCCTGTGCCCAAGCATGACAAGAAGTATTAAATATGGCAGTAATAAGAAAGCCCAGTTGTGCTGTGTCCTCCTGGAAAGAACTTGGGAGACCTCAGACGCTGACCGAACATCTCTCCTTCACTACTTTGCAAAGGAGGGGGTTAGAGGTCACACAATAAAATTGGAGACAGAATAGAAACAGGTCTGTGGCTTCTAGACCTATCATCTTTCCATGGCATCCACTGTTTTCAGTGGATTGGAACCTGTTGCCCCAGAGGAGGAGAAAGAATTAAAAACTATGTGTCTCCCATGATGGGCCAAGAACTAAGGAGAAAGTCCTTCCATGCCAAGTGCCATGTGATGACATGTCCTGCTGGCGTCTGAGCAGCGCCCCCCCCATCTCTCCTCCCTCTGCAAGGTGTAGCTGGCTCCTTCACTAACTGGTAGATGCTGGCCCCGCCTTCAGCCTTGGCATCTCCTGGTGCTAACTGGCTGCTCCTCTGGTTATGATCGCCACCGTGGGCTCTAAGCCAAGGTTATCAGAACCTTCTCCGAGATTTTTTGCCATATAAGCTGGTCTGTAAGAACTTTCTATCCTTTTTGTGTCTGTGTGCATGTATACACATGCATGTGTACATGTGTGTACATGTATGAATCTCTGTGTGTGCCTATGTATGCACGTGGAAGCCAGAAGTCAACCTCAAGTGTTGTTCCTCAGGTGCCATCTATCCTGTTTTTTTTTAAAAATCTAGTTATTTGAGAGAGAGAGAGAGAGAGAGAGAGAGAGAGAGAGAGAGAGAGACAGAGCATGTATGACATGCTGCATGGGTGGAGGTCAGAAGACAACTTTCAAAGGACAATTCTCTTCTTCTACCATGTGGGCTTCTAGGACTTGAAGCTCAGGACATCAGGTTTGGATCTTACCCTCTGAGCTATCTCACCGGTCCATCTATCGGTCTACCATTTTTTTTAAATACACATCTCTCATTGTTCTGGAGCTCATCTAGTAGACTAGTAGACAACTGACCAGGGATCCACCTGCCCCAGCCTCGCTGGCACTGGGTCTTCCCCACTCCCTACTGCTTTGAGGTAGCCCTTCTACTCACAAAACAGAAAAGGGAGTAGGCCAGAAAGGGTGGGCACACATAGCCACTGGGGAATTGGTCTTTTCCACATGGGAATGATATTTCACAAAATACTAAAGAAATCGACATCTGCTTCACAGATCAGAAAAATCAAGATCATGTCACTCGGCCTGGGAGCCCAGTGTTGAGCCGTGAAACCAAATGAGTGCTGTATTCAAAGCTGGCTTCTGTACCATCCCGCCCATCTCTGTGTCAGGCTGACACCCCCGTCCCCTTTATAGCCTCATCCTGGGACATCTGTGCACAGTCCAGAGCTTGGGTGACAAAGACGACTGAAGGTCAGAGTCTGCAGGCGAGGACTTGGAAGTGCAAAAGGGATGTGGGAACAGTTTGGGTGACTATTTCTTCTGAATTGAACATTCCCTCCTGAGGGAAGATGGAGGCTCAGAAAGACCTGGAAACTGAAAACATGAGATTCACAAGACCCTGCTTGGGATTATAGAAACTGTAAGCAGTTGCTATGGAAAAAGAAACTTCTGGGCAGAAGTCATACAGGGCGCTCAGGGGAATAGGAGTCCTCACCCATGCTAGGGTGAACTCGGTAGTAATGCTGCTGCCTTCTTATCGCCTATATTCTTTATGTAACTCCAGTAAACTCACTGGCTCACCGAGCCAGATTTGAGTGAAATCTTTTCTTCGTCTGCTGGTGATGCCCTAACGGGGACTAACAGACATTTGCTCACATTTCCCCAGCAAAAGCTAAGCGACAGACCACGAGACAAGACACTTGGCAGGATCACGCTGCCAGGTGGCTGCTGTGCGCTAGACATAGGAAGAGATGCACGGAACCAGGCTCAGAGCCCACCCCCCCTTCCGCTGCCAGCTGTCACCCTGCTTCCTGCTTGGGCCAGCCGTGTCCCCGGCAGGTGAGCAGGAGCTGAATGGTGTCCCCAGTTCATGCTGACACGACAGGGTGCTCTGTAGGTCTGGAGGAAGCTGCCTGGTGACATTTTATCGAGCAGTTTGATTTGGGGGACAGGCATCTCTGTGAGAGAGCCTGGAACTGTCTCTTCCAATTGATATTTCTTCTCTGCTTTCATGAGCGCAGCTGGAAAACACAAGTAAATCTTCTTCCCGACACCTCCGGGGCTTGAGGCTCCAGGATGTGCTTCTATGAAACGATACCTGGGGGGCGGAGAGCAAACTCCTCCAGGAATGAAAACCTAAAGCACAGGCTTTGAGAGACAGACCCTCAGCTTGACTCGCTTTGTTTGCATCAGCCGGCTGGCGAGGCATGAGGAGGTCCTTCCTCCTGCCCTCCTTTATCTTTCTTGTCTTGTGCTCGGACAGGAAGCTCTGATCTGCTCCAGAGGTCCCTGCCCACTAACACTGAGGACCCCCTCTTCCCATTCCTGGGGGCTCGTCTCTGCAGTGTGACGTCCTCTATCTTTGCTTCTCCAAGCCTTGCCCCCCCCAGAGGGATCTTCAGATGGAATGACTACTAATAAAATGTCCTTAACAGGAAGCTCCCAAATGGAAGCCTGGGCAAGACACTAGAGATGTGGAGCACAGAACACGGGACTCGAGTCAGTCACAAGATCTGGATTTGGCCTCCTGACTCGGCCAGGTTACAGGTCGCGCTAATTATAATAGACTCCTTATTCAAGAGGGGACAGCCCAAGCCCTCTCTTGCCCAGTAATTGTCTTTGAGATAGCCCTTCCACTCACAAGAGTTGTACCAAACCTTTTGTATTCCATGTACTCAGATCTTAGAAGCCTCAACACACATTCATTTTCTTAAGTGGAGAATTCTTACCCTTTTACTTAAAGGAAGGAAGCCCTTTCCAGGTTTTCTTCAGCATATCTCGATTACTAGCATTGTGCTTTGGAGCTATTGGCTTGGGCACATAGCCTATGCTATTTGGACAGTCAATCTGCTTACCAAGAGGACTGCTGAGTGAGTAATGGATGGATGGTGTATACAACGTGGATACTCTCGACAGAGAGGTAATCAATGTTCTGGGCAGGGTAGAGGACAGCAGGGGATTTGATAGTGGTCCTCAAAAAGGTACACGGTTTTAAACTTGTGAGTTATCTATTTCTGGAACTTACCTATCATTTAATATCTTCAGGCTGCAGTAGACTGGAAGCCTGGACAGCATAACTTTGGGTAAGGGGAGAGGTGTGCCTGTAAACCTCTCTCTTACCCTCAGCTCGGTAGGCAGGAGGGTTAGTTAGATACCAGGGGCAGGGGTTCCAAGCATAGAATGGATCGGGAAACTGGTCCCTGCCGCATTGCGTGGGCGACAGAGAGCCAGAGAGCCGTGTGACAGGTGAGACGCTGACTGAGGATTTAAATGACAACGCTGGCTGTTCCCACTCTCAACGTCGACGAGTGCCTCTCTGTACCCCGAGACAGGGCTGTGCTAACTGCTCGTGAAGTGCAACTTGTCCCCAGCGAGCATCTGCTGTGCTTCACTCAGCTCAGCCCCTCAGGAAATTCCCGCAGACCCTGTGTGTGTGTGTGTGTGTGTGTGTGTGTGTGTGTGTGTGTGTGCGCGCGCGCGTGCTCCAAAGGCGCTTCACTGCTCAGCTGCCAGCACCTTCAGCAGGGGCACCCTGTTCTGAATGCTAAGTCGGCTCCACTTCCTGCAGGTGCATTGCGGAGTGTTCTCAGCAGGGGGACCTGGGAGGCAGCCACTGAGCTGCAGGCCGGGCTTTGGGGTGGAGGGGTGGGGGCGGGAGGGGGAGCGTCCCTGGATACCATGACAAACACGACAAACATGCCTACCTGCCTGCACAGGTCTCTCCGCAGAGCCTCGCTTGTCAGTTTACAGATCTGCCCCACACTTTATTTCTCAATCAGACCCCCTGGGCTGGTAGCGGCCACAGCCTTGGAGACGAACAGTGCATCCTGTATCAAGACAAGGTTAACGCTACGGAACACGGAGCTGGTCATGTGGGTTTGCTGCTTGTCTGTCCCTTCACCTCACCACGCCACCCACCCCCCATTCGTGTGTTTACATGTCGCTGCTCCCTGCCAGAGACGGTCTCACCGTGAGGCTGAGGAGCAGGAAGCATCTGACTCTGCCACCCTCACACTTGGGGCTCATCCACATGTGATTAGGAGATGCCGGCAGATACCCAGGCCCGGCTCTCAGCTTTCAGTGCAGTCGCTACTATTGGTTGGTACTGTGGATGTGAACTGGGTTTCCTTTGTGCCTCCATCTTCTCTTCTGTCACACAGGCTGATGGCAGTCCTTCTTCCATGCAGTCACCATGGAGACGAACAGGTTAATGGCTGCCAAGGGCTTGGACCAGAGCCTGGAAGTAAATAATAGGACACAGCTGTGCTATTCTTGAGCCACCCTCTTCCAAGCCACCCTCCACGACACATGCTAGTGATCTTTCTAGAAGGTGAATCTGATCATGGCAGAACTGATGAAACATCCTTCTTGGGTTAAAGTCTGAGCTTTTTCATGGTCTCAACCACCCTACATTCCCCCTACAACCATGCCTGATAGTGTGGAGTCCATCTACCCTGGGTCCACCACACTTGGCAGTCTGTCGTAACTGTCCAAGTCTTCATGCATGCTCCGTGGATCCCTGTGTCCCTTGTCCCAGTGGACTCCTCTCTGGGCCGGCCTGAGTGTCCCGAGTGTATGGTGTCAATGTGAAGGAGCAAGCAAAGGTATTTGATGATGCTTGTTAGGTCAGAACAAAGAAGCAGGTATTTCCTCGTCTCAGTATCCTTATGATACCCCTGATGTAGATGGGGAGCTGTCTCAGCTTGTGAAAACTTGGCTGCAACTTTGCCGGTGTGGGTGACAGCAGGGTGGAGCTGTGGGCCCGGCGAGGCTACAGTGGATTGACTTTGGCACAATGCTTGTTCCCTCCCCCATTAGTGCCTGGAAAGGACAGGGGGGTGCACATGAGAGACCATATTTTTCAGAAAGGCCCCCGTCACTGTCACCATAGCACATGCTTTTTTTGCAGAGTGATCTGGTCCCTCTCCCACAAAGAGATGAACTCTTGATTCTGGGCTGGACTTGGATATGGCTGGCCAATAGAATGCAGTGGAAATGTAGACCTGAGACCTTCAAGATTAGTCACTAAGAAGACTTGTGACTTCTGCCTGGGTCCCTTAGGAAGTTAAACCACCATGATAGAAGATGGCCAAGCCACCTGGAAAAGGCTCCGTGTGGGCTCTGGAAGGCAGTCTTGGTACCTCGGGAGCATGGGCAAACCATCTGGATTTCCCCACCAGTCACCCCTTCAAGTAACTTCAACCCCAAGGAACATCTGCTTGGAGTCCCAGAAGAGATCTGGACTTCGGACTTCCACAGAACCTGAGGGATGATTGGACACGTTTGCTTCAAATCACTGAGATGTTTGGTGGACCCAGTACCAACTAGAGGAAGATGATGAGAGCTGATCACCTCTCTGTCTGTAGATAATGATTTCAGAGAGTTTGCAGTTTCTCCAGATAAGGAGAAAAGGACCGAGGCTGGGAACCATGTCATTAGGGTTTGAATGGAGGATGTTCCCCACAGATACACTGGTTCCGCAGCTAGTGACAATGCTTCAGGTAGTCATGGAACCTTCAGGACACGATGCTAGCTAGCAGCCATAGGCAACTAGGGACATGTCTTCCAGGGCCACAGTTTGGTTCCACCGCTTCTTCCACAATCTGCTTCCTAATCTTCCAATATATGAGAAATGACAACCACACTAGGTATAAAGAAATAACTAAAACAGGAAGTTGGTACCATGTGTGCATGGGTCATTGCTGTGATGAGCCTGGGATACGGTCCTTTGGAATCAGCTTGCAAGAGGAATGTGGAAGACTGGACCTGAGGCTGAAGAAAGTCTAGAACACTATCAGCAGAACTTAAAGGACAACTCTTGTAGGAGGTTGAAAGACCAGAAGGATAATAGTAATATAGACAGTAAAGTCTGTGCTCATGAACTTGTGCAAGCTTATACATGTGTGCAATGTAGTCTAATCACATCTACTCTCAAGGACTCTGGGGAAGTAAACTAGAAGTCATTCATTTATAGTCTGGTAAAGAATATGGCTACATTTGGCTCGTGTCCTGAAAATTTGAGTATGGCTGAATTCAAAAGTGACAGTGTTTAGCACAGAGAACTTTTCAAGACAGTGTGACAGCCGGCGTGTGGCATGGTTAGGACATGCTTTTTAGACAGATTTATGCTGAGAAGGAGAAGAAAAATCAGATCAGAAAGATGCGAAAAGTGTGCAGCATGGTAAGGAGAGAAGCATGAGCTCTGTGTTTTGACTGTGAACATTTGAACAGTTGGTGGCTTGATACATTGCAGTGCCTGCCAGCCCTTAAATCCCAATATCCATGCACTCATACCACGAGCGGCCTCCCATGGGCTGGGCCCCATGGGCTCACTCAGCCTCACAGGAGATGAACAAAACTCCATTCTTTAGATTTATCATCGTTTCTTAACTAGGTTGAACTGGGAACTCAATCATAACTATCGACATCCTAAATGTTTTTCTTTTACTGCTCATATAGTATATATCATACCACATTATATTTTATTATATTACATTATTAATACAGTTTAAAGAAAAGAGGACATGAAGGTGAGAGGCAGATTGGGGATACATGGGAAAGTAGAAGGAGGGGTATATATGATCAGAATGCTTTATACATATATATGATATTGTCAAAAATAAATTTAGAAAAGGGAAACATGCACCTTGTATTGGGATGGTAGGAGGGCTGCCCTTTGAATGAGACACCCACCCACTAAAGGTATAAAACTGAAAAGCTATTATTAGCAAATTTTCACTTAAAAAGAGAATGCATGAAAAGGCAGCACTACAGGGTGTCCTGCTGGAGAACAGACACTTCGGATAGGCCAACTCTAATTCAGCCACATGGCACTCAGAGGCCATTACAACCTTGGTCCAAAGGTTCCTGGCCATATCTTAAGTTGGAAGCAGACTTAATATTTTCTACATGATGCTGTTTTTTTTAAAACTGTTGAATGCAAGAGTTTTATGGGTCCAGCAAGACCTGCACCAAGATTCCACAGAAAAGCAAATGAGGCTGTACAGATTCCCTGAAGGAGCAGTGTGTGAAACTGAAAGTGAAGCCTCCATAGCAATGAAGAACCCAGGATATTAGAGGTATTAGTTATTAGGATATTAGAGACAAAGGGTTGTTCACAGAGGAAGGCCTTGGGTGGACCCAGACCCGGAGTGAGAAAGAGAGAGAGAGACATCACGTGCTTCAAGCAATAAGGAGATGTGGAGGGAACACCTGAGCCTGTTGGAGGTCACAGGATGTCACCAAGTGCCCCAGATACTGCACAGGGAATTGCAGAATTTAATGTTTGCTCTGCTGGGTTTTGGTCTTGCTTGATTTGGTTTTTCTTTACCATTCTCTCTTCTAGCATTTGAATGTTGACACTGTGTCATTGGGTACTGGAGGCATGTAACTTATTAACTTTTTGAGGGGCAGGGCCTCGTGTCTAAAAGACTGCCTTAACTTTCAGTCGAGACAGTAAGTGCGTTCTGTACTGTTAGACCACCATAAGCCTCTGGGAACTGGGAACAGGGCGTTGTGGTTTGAATGGGAAATGTCCTTCAGAGGCTCATGTTTGACGCCTCCGATCCCTAGCTGGGGACACTGTCTTGGAAAGTTGTGTTGTGGCATCATTGAGATATGACAAGAGCTGTCAGATGGAGGCCAGGAAAGGGCAGGCCTTGAGGGTTACGGCCTAGGTTGCTTCTGGCTGGCTGCTTTCTGATTTGCCAGATCTGAGAAGTGGCAGGTGTGCATTGCTCCTCCCCGTCTCCCTGACTCCAGGGAACGCACGTGGGCTGCTCTTTTGGAATGCACTCTGCTCCCAGAGGTTTGGGATGATCTCAAGGTTTAGTTTCCTTAGGCTTGGAAATAACCAAATAACCAAAGTCCAAGTGCACAGGTACAAGCGCCTTCGCTCACTCCCCATTCTAGCGGGGGCCTTCATGGAAAGTGCCGGGTAAGTAGAAGAAGAGTGGAAAGAAACAGTCACGGAGCACCTACCCTGGTGCTCCACATTGACTTTGGCCATCGCTGTGACTTGGCAAAAGTTTCCACTGGAGAGCTGAGAAAATTGGGTCTGAAAGGTCTGGAGGTATATTCCTACAGAGAGTGAGTGGTAAACTGAGGCTGGCATCTCTACTGTGAATGGCCTTCAAGATATGGGAAGGTTCTAGGGCCTCTGCATACCCCCAACTGTTGGTCAATGCCTGACATCCACTTCTCATTATTTCACTGCTGTCTCTTGCATCCCGTATCTTTAGTAGTGGTATTCCCGTGGAAGGATGATGCACCAAGTTGTTATTAGCCGCTTACCCCAGTGTCCTGGTTTGAATGTGAATTACACTCCACAGGCTCATGCGTTTGAATCCTTAGCTGGTGCTAATGTTGAGAAGATTGTGTCGCCTCTAAGAGGTGGAGCCTCGCGGAGGAAGGCACACCGCAGGAGGTGGGCCTTGACATTGGGTAGCTGGCCTGTTTTCTCGTGTTCTTGCTGTCTCTGCCTTCTGATGATTGAGGGGATCAGAACCAGCCCCCCTTCCTGCTTCTGCCTCCAGCCAAGCATTCTGTTAAGTGATTCCCACCCTAGAAAATGGAACCCTAAGCCCCTGATACTCTCTTCCCCAAGTCACTTGACTGTCTCACGGCAAAAAGAAGGGTGACTATAACACCGCGGCGAGGCTCACGTCTTTCCCAAGAGTCAGCCTTGCTGGGACAGAGCAGGGTGAGGCAGAAGGGCTGCCCGTGAGGGTGTAAGAGAGCGGCGACACCAGAGCGGGTGACGGGCCAGACTTCTCCATTCTTTCCAGATGGAGCTGCAGTTGGGGCTGGAAACAGAGCTGCAGCAAGGCTAGCGACAGCTCTCCAGAACATCTGTTTCCCTGCAGAGTGGAGTCTGTGCCTGGCGCAGAGATGGACATGGCCATTCTCTCCATCGGTTCCCTCCACATCTGGCCAGCGTCCCTCCATGGCTCTCAGGAGGGCCGTGCCGAGTTCGTTCTTAGCCACAAAGTAGAGGAGCTGTGTTAACCAGCTGGCTGGAGGCAAGCGCAACAGCCAGGGCAGGTAGGGAAGGGATGTGACTTGATGGAGCAACACCAGGTCTCTGGTGAGGGAAACCGGGAGGAGGGGGTGCACGGGTTATAGGCAGGGCCTGAGGAACCAGGTTCTACCCTGAAATTGTTGGATGGGCTTTACATCTCTGAGCTTGAGCTGTATTCCTGATTCTTTGGGATCATCCAAGTCCTGTGGAGGCAGAGGTTACTCTGCAGAGTGGTTTTGATGGGTAATGAGTGCCTATCATGGAGGCGCTGAGCAGAAACCTGCCTTCCTGCTGCCCGGGCTTGGTAGAGAGGGCATCCTCAGAGGAAGGGACCACGCGATCCCAGAGACCCATTACTGTACTTGCAGGGACATCATGTTCTGGTGTGGCAAATTCCCAGCCTCCTTTCACATTGCAAAGTCTCTGTCTCACTCTCCCTTTCTCTCCTTCCCTATCTTCTTTTGTTCAATATACAAATGTTTATTGCATATCGATGGCGCTGGGCAGGGTCCTAAGAAAGTAGCCTGGGTGAGCCACCTAGAAATAGTCCCTGGCCTGAGGGAGCAGCAGGAGGGAGCCCCGGTAAGGAAAGGAGGAGTGACAGATGGATGATAGGGGTCCATATCAAAGCCTGGCAGCCTATGCGGGGAATGACGACTGGACAGAGGCGGTAAACATCAGGGCTGGTCTCCGAGTGTGGCAGGGAGGCCAGTAGAATGGGTAGATCGAGAAGACAAAGAAAAACAATAAAACAAAACAAAACCACCTCAGCAGGGATGGGTGAGAAATAAGTGTGAGCTGTGAGGGAGAAGTGAAAGGATAGAAGAGGATGGCCAGGTCGCTGGCTGGGGTATCCGCGTGCTTCACAGGGTCCCTGCAGGGCGGTAACACGGTGGCTGGACTTGACCCTCCCACCTGGGCTCAGGCTTGCTACATGAATCTCGGGCAGGTTTGGAAACAGGGTCTGGCGAGTACACCGCCCGCTCCTGGGCCTTCCTGCTAGCTCGCAATCTGCAGGACTTCCCAGGTGCCGCCTTCCTGGGGATCCTCTGTTTGTCATTGCTGGATCTAGGATGATTGACACGCCTGGTAACCAATGAACTATCTAGCCTCTCCCATAGTCTGCTCACTGTGTCTTAGCCCAGCCATCTCATTTCTCTTTTACAAGATCATAATATTAGCAACAACCGGGCTGTCACCGGCCAGATTTCCACCTAGAGAGGCCGAGGGGAGCCCAGCTGGGGTTCTTTTCAACAGCCTTGATCTCCCCCACCTGGCCCCAGGATGCTGCCGGGGAAGGCAGGCGCGCCTTGGACTTCCGGGCCTGGGTCTGCAGGCTGTAAACATTCCAGCCTCGGTTAGATGATTGCCAGATGGGCCTTGGGCCCCAGGAGACAAGGGGGGGGGGGGCGACGGCTCTGGCTGGGCTCCCTGTGTGACTCTCATGATTCTGTTTCCAGGGTAGCTCACTGTGAAGCTGCTTTGAAGACCCTCCCCCACTTCCTGAAATCCACTGCTCAAGCCTCCTGCACCCCTGGATCCCTACTCCACGAGCAAGATTCTGCCAGCTTGACCCTGTCTCTCATCGTTTGCACATCCGAATCCCCACTCTGGGTGAGGCCAGCGGACTTCTGGGTCCCCTCCTTGGGTACATGAAGTTAGCACACCTGTGGGCTTTAACTTTGCGCTGAGTTCTGGTCGGCCCGGGCCTCTCTCTATGAGCAGAAGTCGACGGACTTCTAGGTGCCCCATTCCATGACGATGACCCTCACCTTACAGGTGGCCCCAGTGGTGAATGGCTGGGCTCACGTGCTTCTGGGGAGATGCCAGCTTTGTCCTCGGTCGCTGGCTGTGACGCACATTGGGGCTGACCGCACTTGCCCGTGTTCCTGAACACGGGCTTGATTGAGTCACCCTGTCTGACCTGTCCCGCGCGCTCCACTGCAGCCCAATCGGTGTGGAGGACACCAGGGTCCATTTCTGATGTTACGGATGAAGACACAAAGCAGAGAGGGAGGTTCACTTGCCCAGCACCAGAGCTGCTCTGCGGTAGAACAGAGGATCGGAGCTTACATCCTCCAGGTTGCTTCTGGGCAGACGCCCCTGTGCACTCAGCGGCCTTAAGGCTGGGTCAGAGCTCACATGGATGGATGAGTACGAGAGAAGGATGCAAGGGAGGGATGAAGCAAGAGTCTGGGCTGTGAGCCCTGCCTTGTTCTTGGTGTGATCTTGAGCAATCCACAGCCCCAAGGAGCCTTTGCTTTCCCAGGGTCAAACGAGGACCCGGGCCAGCTTTCTTTCAGCGGTTGCCAGGAGGACACAGCTTGGAGCCCCCTGCCCTGGCTGAACAGGGCGGGGGATGGATGGTGGTGCTGTGTGTGACGCCAGTGGCTTGAGCGCTGGGGTCTCCTGGCCCAGAGCAGCCACGTGCAGGACCCTCTCCATGCTTGCTCGCGTTTCTCGGGTCTTATCAGAAGCGCAGTCTCCAGTCCTCCCTGGCCAACATACGCTGCCATGTCAGGTGGCACAAGCTCAGCTTGGCATGAGTGCTACCTGATCCCAGGCAGGGCTGTGCCAGGTAAGAGTCTAGGTGCCAGAGTCTAGGGCGTCTGGGAGGAGCTAGTAGGGCTATAAGCAGCAGCACATGGGGGATGTAGGGGGTTTAGGTGCCGAATGACTTGGCAGTTTTGGGGTACAATGTAGGGCCCTCTACCTGCTCCACTACATGGATGAGTAATGTTGTTGGTAGACAATAGGACAGAGATATAGCGTGTGTGGGGAGGGGGTGTGTGTGGCATGTGTGGTGTGTGTATAGATGTATGTGGTGTGATGTGTATGTGGTTTATGTGTGTGTGTGTTGTGATGTGTGTGTGTGTGTGATGTGTGGTATGTATGGGGTGTGGCATGTGATATGTGTGTCATGTGTATGAGTGGGGAAATATGTGTGTGTAGTGTAGAATGTGATGTGCATGCGGTGTATATGTGTGTGTGTGTGTGGTGTGGGATATGATGTGTATGGTGTATGTAAGTGTATGGGTAATGTGATGTATGATATGGAGTGGTATGGGACATGTTATGGGTGGTGTGTGTGTAGTGTGATGTGTGTGTAGTGTGATATGTGTAGTGTGATGTGTATAGTGAGATGTGTATGTACGGTGTGAGTGCCATATACATGTATGTGTGTGTAGTTTGCTGTATGTGTATGTGTAATGTGATGTGTCTGTGTACTGTAGGACGTGATGTATGTGTGTAGTGTGGTGTGGGATCTAATGTGGGTGCTATGTGTGTAATGTGACGTGTGTGTAATGTATAGTGTGTGTATGTGTGTAGTGTGGTGTGGGATCTGATGTGGGTGCTATGTGTGTAATGTGACGTGTGTGTAATGTATGGTGTGATGAGTGTCTGTAGTGTGATGTGTATGTGGGATACGGGATATAATGTGGGTGCAGTATGATGTGTATGTGTGTATATGGGGAAGGATATGGCATGAATGTTGTATGCACATGCGTGTGTATAGTGTAATGTGTGGGATGTGAGGTGGGTGTAGTGTGGTGTGTGTGTTGTGATGTGTATAGTGTGATGTGTGTATAGTGTAATGTGTGGGATGTGAGGTGGGTGTAGTGTGGTGTGTGTGGTGTGATGTGTACAGTGTGATGTGTGCATGTGGTGTGGAATGTGCTGTGTGTATATGTGTGTGGGATGCTGTCCTTTGTGTCTTCAGGAGTCCAGGACACCCCGACCGCCTGCCACGCTCTGCTGAGCTTGCCTCCGTCATTTGTGGGGCGGCTCTCTCACTGTCCACACCGCCCCAGCCAGTCCTCTTGCCTAATCCGCCCTTGGCCCAGGCGGATGCTCCCCATTCTCCTCACTGTCATCCTCGGGACCTGGGGTCCAGTAGTCTCCCAGGCAAGCCACTTCAGACCAGCTTTGAGAACAGGCGCGCCCCCTGCCCTGGGCTCCCGGCATCTTAGGACTGGCAGAGGGAAGGGACAGAATCCCACCCAGCTCTTCACCGCCCCCTGGACCATGAGATTCCAAAGTACAATTTCCACAGCCCGATCCAGCTCTGTAGTTGCTCTGAATGTTTGTGGGTTGCGTAGATGGAAGGAAGGACGCGTGACTTCAGGGTGAAGACCATGGTTTGTGGCTGGGGACCCAAGACCCCAGATCCCTCACCTTGAGCCTGCCCCGCGGCAGAAGTGGGGAGATGCTGCACGTCTGTCCTTGGAACTTCCCTTCACGTGCCTCCTCGAGAGTATTTGCATTGTAAGAGGCCCTCGCAGCCTTGAGGAGAGCTGGCCAGTGGCCAAGGATTTCAGGCCCTGCGGCAGGCAGACTGGAGCTGTCTGGTCCGTTCCAGTCCTGTCCCAGTGGGTGTGGCTGTCCACGGGTGGTGTCAGTGGGTGGTGTTAGTTTCCATGAGGAAGTTGGCAAGCAGGCCTGGCCTGCTCAGAGAAGCACGGCCCTTCGTCTGCACAGGGTCATTGGGGTGCTGACATTTAAAAATATTGTTAGTAGCTGACATTTATCCAGTGTCACATGCAGGCACCGAGCTGAGCACTTACACACATGAGCTAATCTCATCTCCTCCCCAGCCTTGCGAGGGAGGCTGGCGGCCTTGCGGCCTTCTTCCTACCAAGGGTCCTTCATTTGTCTACACAACTGGCCCCTCCCCAAGGGAATGGGCCTCTGGTTTAGATCTACAATCCCCCCCACCTCCTCCAGGCTCAGGCGTTTGAACACCTGGTCCTTAGCTAGTGGCACTGCTTCAGGAGGTCATGGGGTCTGATTGGGGGTGCGGGGTGACTGGGGTGGGCCTTCTGAAGGTTATAGCTAGACTCTGCTTTGGGTCTACAGTCTCTGTTTCTTGGAAGCCCCCTCTTTTTTCCCAGCATGCTTGATTTCAAGAGCATGCTCACATCTGTCCCCCAGCAGCCCGGACTTCAGAAGGTGTTTCTCTAGAGAGAGGAAGGTGGGAGGTGTTTGCGTTATCCAAAGCCATCAGTGTAGGGACAGGGAGATTAACTGGTGACACAGGGCCTGGCTCCCGGGTACTTGGACTCATAATCCCAGCTGGCTTCATCTCCAGCTCCCCTGGCATTGCCTTAGCTGGTTGTCTCCCCTGGTGGGTTGTTACCTCTGGGTGCCAGCCAGAAGGGCTTCTGGTACACGCCTGTAGTCCCGTGTTCAGGGTATAATAAAAACTTCCAGGATGTGGCAGCTCAGCTAAGATCAGACAACCGGGGATAGAACTGTATTAGAATGCCGGTACTCACTGCCAGTGTGGGAAAATGCTCAGAAAAGAACAGAACAAGAGATAGCGCAGGTGTGAGAGACAGGAACCAGGCTGCAAGCGCTTCCCGAAACAAAGAGCCCCGTGTGAGTGTGTGTGTGTGTGTGTGTGTGTGTGTGTGTGTGTGTGTGTGTGTGTCTGCCTGGCACAAGTGAGGCTGAAGCTGCTGTGTGAGGGGAAGGCAGGAGGTGAGAATGGTAGTCAGGGAGCAGGACAGAGGGAAGAGAAGAGAGACAGATGGGAAGCCATCCCTGAAAGCCAAAAACCTCAAGTCAGACAAATGTTTATTTTATACAGTGTTGATAACAGGAATGAACGTTGATGGAAACTCACAAATAACACGGACTAGCGCCAGCTCCTTAGCTCCCAGTGGAAAGTGCTAGAACGTGCCTCCTCCCAGCAGGGCAGGCCCTGATTTGGCTGACGAGGCATGTTGGGGCAGGATACCTGCCAGGAGCCTACCTGAAGAAGCCTTGGAATTGTAACCTGGCGCTCATGACGGAAGCAGAACTCCCATCCCACCGTTCAGGACCTCTGGTCCCAGTCTGCAGATGGGCGCCACCATTCCTGTTCAGTCCAGCTGTTGACACGACGTCCCTTGGGGCCGACCAGGAGCACCGGCCTGTGCTGGTTGTATCCACTCTCCTGCCTGGAGTGGCAGCAGCCTCAGCATCAGCCACAGTAACAGACGGAGGAGAAAATTCAGGAAACCTCAGATCTGAAGACCGGCCTCTGGCAAGTACCGCGACCTTGGAGAGATAAAAAACAAGCAAGGCGGCCTGGTGACCGCTTGGCCACCTGCTTGACGAGAGTTCCCAGGTACAACAAAGGCAGGGGACTGACCCTCACCCCCACCCCCACCCCAAGAATCAGTGAGATGAAGCCCAGTGTGCACAGTGTACCAAAGGAATTGTTCTCAAGATGGAGGAGAGAGCGGGGGAGCCCCATTCGAAGACAGAACAGAACTTTGATCGGCACCTGCCTGCGAGGAACTAGGCTGCAGCCAGGAAATAGCCGCAGGAACAGACACGGTGGGAAGAGCTCCCGTTCCCACCAGCCAGAGTGGACCAACTCCTACCCAGAGTGCACCAGCGTCCAGTTCGTGATTCGGTCTTCCTTTTTGATGGGAAAAAAAGTCCTTGATGTAACTTTGTTTAAATCAAATTGAACCTTCCTTCCTCCCTTCTCCTTCCCTTCTCTTTCTCCTTCTTTCTTGTTCTCACTCTCTCTTCTTGCCCTTCCTTTGAAGTGTTCTGCCACTTAGCTTATCCTTGGGCTTTGTGTGTGAACACAGACACACACACACACACACACACACATATATGTATTCATCCATGTCATATATGGGTGGCTTTGAACTCCTGATCCTCCTGCCTCTGCTCCTCCAGTGTTGGGATTACAGGCATATTTACCACCATGCCCAGGTTTGCCAGGCTCTTGGACCAGAACCCAGGGCTTTGTGCACACTTCACAGTCACTGTGCCAACCAAGCTATATCCCAGTGTCTTGTCTCGAAGAGTGTCTTACACGTGGGATGTGGCTGCCTGTGTTCTGGTGACGATACTGAACTGGCTCCTCCGCCCTTGGTAGTCCCTTGCATTCAGCTTAGATCTAGAGACTTTGATTCCGGTTTAGTTCTCTTGGCAAGAATTCTTCCCAGATGCCGTGTGCTTGCTTAAGAAGATGAAATGCATTTGGAAGAAACAAGACTATAGTAACCTTCCCTCAGCCTAGTCTCATTTCTTTCTTTCTCTGTAAAAGTCCATGAAAATACCTGTACTTTGACACTGTTGATGTCCCTTACAAACATCAGCGACACAAAACATCTTAGTTTTCATAACAAGTAATGGTGATGGCAGGTACTATTCAGTTACCCAGTTCCAGAACCTTCATAAGAGTTCATTGTCACCCATGAGGCCTCCAAGGTTGGATTACCCATTGCTCAGGGGATTACCAGGTGGGAAGGTACTGAGAAATCAAGTTGGACTAAGGCCTGTGACCCCTGCAGGACCCACTTACGTGTAAGCAATGGACTTCACTGAAGGTTCAGAGATCTCAGTAGAGAGATCTCATTCTGACCTCTCTTTACAGGACACCAGCACCTTCTGTTATCTGGGCTTCCCAGGAATAGAGGCTCTGGCTCTTCAGGTGACCCACGTCTTGTGTTCTAGTGATAATGCTGAACTTGCTCCTCTCCTCTTGGTGGAGCACAGAGCAAAACCTATGAGGTTACTCAAGCGTCCTGACCATTGAGACCCGCACGCCATGTGCTTTCCAGTGAAACATCCCCAGTTCAGGGCTGGCCGTGACTCTGTGTCTCTTCCACACTGCAGCTTCCCCGCAACATGTGGCCCAAGAGGACCCTCTGTTTCCTCCTACCTTGCGGAACCCATCCCTGGTGTGTCTCCCTCTTTGACTCTAAACTTTGGGCCAGCCATCTCTCTGTGCGTGGGAGACACACACTATCCTAAGGGAGGTGCTTTCCTTCACTCTAACCTATGTGAAAGTTTGTCAAAGTGGAATCAAGATGTCACTTCAAGATGCTCTTGGCCTTCCGTGGGCTCCAAGCTGTGACTTTCCTGAGCATTCTAATGTGGCTGAAATTCAGGCTTTTGACTGGTTGGATGATTACCTGTGAGCTTCCTGTCTGGACTCCCTGCTTGGTGCCAAACTCCCCTCTACCCTGATCTCATTGAGCCAACCCTTGCATCCTGGGTCAGATACAAAACCACAGTTGGGAACCTGTTAGCTGTGTTTTTGGGGACTAGTTACGTGTATTCTCAAAGTGACCAGATGACATCAGAGTTCCAGGGAATCCAGGTGCCAAACTCGTGTCCTTTCTCCAGGATTCTCAGAAAAGACTCTCAATGTGCCCCTGCCCATTCCTCCCCTAGGCTATCCTGGGGGGGCATGTCATCCTGACTTGCCTGTCTTTCCGATCCCGTCCCCCACACCCTACCTGTCTTCTTAGGGTCTCATGCAGACCCTGTGGATCGGGAAAAACTCCCTCTTTCCCTGGCATCTATCTTCTTTCTGAAGCTGCTCAACTTGAGCTCATCTTCATCCGCTTTGGTGTCACATAAGCATATGAGTTTCTGTTTCTGCTGCTGCGAGACAATACAACCTAAGGAGAAAAAGGAGCTTTAGTTGGCTTATGGTTCCAGAGGGGAGGTACAGTCCATTATGGCAGAAAAGGTGTGACCGGCTGGCCGAAGCTGGAGGAGTCTTAGGTCCCATTCATCATGGAGGCTGAGGGAACTGGCTGCAAACTGTAAGCGTGGACTGTTAGCAGAAGCAAGGCAGAGCTTACCCCCTTCATGGTCCTTCCCCCCTGGAGCGCGACTTTCTCCAGCGAGGCTCTGCTTTCTGAATTTGCCACAACCTTCCCTCATGCAGCTAAGAATGCAAACGGGCCCATCGGGGACAACTCAACATTCCAAACCATGATGACTTCTTTTTAGGGTGACCTCCTTGCAGGCCATCTTTGCTGACCACCTTTCCCTTCCTCACTGGATTGCCTCTTGCTTCTCGTCTTTGGCACTGGCCGCTGGTATCACCCAAACTCCCATGGTTCAGTTCCTTTGCTTCTGATGCTGGGTGAATCCTTAGAGGGTTGAGATCACATCGATTTCGTCCGAGACAAAGAGTGCTCATCGGCTCGCCACGCACACCTACATTTCCTGTTTCCGGCTAGAAGCTGGGGACTTGTGAATAGGTCTAGACTGGAGGTAGAAGTGGCATGTGTCATTTCCTGGCTGTGACAGTGAGGGCTGGCAGGAGTCCTGCTTCAGACCCTGCTCCCTCTGTTGCAGCCACCAGGATGTCGTGGGGTCCAGATGGCATAACTGAGATGACACATCTCTGCCAACTGGTGCCCTGAATGCGTGGGTCTGAGCTTCCTACCACCCTGCAGTGGACATGTGATGTAAGCAAGTCATTAAGTACTCTGTTACGTCTTTGAGATTTGGAGATATTTCCACTGCCATAGCTAGAATGGCTTAATGCAAACACAGCACTCTCATTGGCTCCCACACGTCCATGCCCTTGTGCCCAACAGCCCTGAGCACATTCCAGGCACACAGTGCAGACTCAGCTGGTGAGACTTTGATGACTCTCATGAGCTGGCTGGACAGGGAACTCGTAAGTGAGACAAGTTCAGTGAAGAGCTGAAGAGAAACCCTCCCAGTGATGGTGTCTTGACCTGGGCTCCCTGAATAGGCCTCCCTCCACCCTGATCTCATTGAGCCAACCCTTGCATCCTGGTCAGATGCAAAACCACAATTGGGAACCTGATAGCCATGTGTTTGGGGGGCTAGTCATGGGTATTCTCAAGGTGATCAAGTGACATCAGAGTTCCAGGAAATCTGGAGCCCCCCTCTCTGCCAAACACCTCTGTGGCTGTGTCTAACGTCCAAATCCTCTCATGTTCCGGATAGTTGAATTGAAGAAGGTAAACTTGTGTTGCAGCAGGGAGAAACCCTTAATTAGGCCATGAGGCTGTAACTCTGGTCAGCTGCTAGCTGATTCTCTCCTTTCCCTCTCCGGATAACGCATGGGATTAGAAAGAGACTGATGATTAGTACTCAAGCAACGAGAAGCAAGTAGCCCCCACCCAAAGATGATGACCTGGGGCTTTGCCCTCGAAGGTCATTCCTTTGAGGGCATAGCCTTGTTGTTTTTTTTTTTTTAGAAGGCCCTGGAAAGATGATTGCTCTCCTGCAATAACAGGCCCTGTCAGTGGGGTGTGTACGCGATGAAGCTGTGGTCACCGAGATGGAATACAGTGGCAGTTGTCTGGAACAGGTAGACAGCTACCTGAGCTTGTTTGGGCTGAGATTCCTCGGTGACTTCCTGGGGGGAGCCAAATGGCATCTGGGAGCAGCCTTCTGGGCTGTGGGCACAGAGAAGGCCTTGCTGGAGCTAGGCGCCTCCTGCTTCCTTGAGGAGGTGGGCGCCTGAGGCACATACTCTTACCATATGCTAACCTTGGCACTCTGCCCCTGCCAAGAAGCTGTCACTGAAGTATTTAGCAGAGGAAATGGCTTAGGAAGCGTTCCCGTTGTACTTTGGGGGCACTGTGCAACTAATGGGGCATGTACGATGAGGGGCTGCTTGCGGGCGAGGCGGGGGCCAGTTGACCCTGCCAAAGCCCATTTGGTCCAACAGCAGAGGAATAGGCATTAATGTCGTTGGCCAGCCAAAGCCGAGTCTCTTTCCACTGTCATATGGGATGAGGTGCAGCTGCCAGGATAAGCACCTACTGTGTACCGGGGCTGGCTTCTGGCACCAGGCATCTGCGCCTCTCTTTACTCTCACGGCAACCTACTAAGCAGGACCATCCATCCAGCTTACAGTCGAAAGAGCTACTTGAAGCAAGCTGACTTTATTATATGTCCATGTCTCGAAGGAAATCACAATGGTTTCCTAGGTACCCTGAATCCAGTGAACCCATCTGGAAAGTGAGGTACAACATGGGAGGGACAAATTTTTGCATAGGAGTACTCTCATTTTTGGGGTAACCCAGGTAAATTGATTTTATATGATAGAAGTCTGGGAAGAAGCACCAATATTGGGCCATGTGGCTTCAGGCTAGGAAGACTGGGTAGTGTATGTCCTCTTTCTCTCTCCAGCCCCAAACGTGGCACAGAGTAACACGCATGCACACACGTGTACACTGTAATAACCCCACCTCTATTAATCTATGCTCACACCATGACTGCCCAACACTAAGATGCTTAGCAAGTGACATGCCCGACGCGCCTGCTCACACACATCTGTTCCCACAACTTCACCTACTTTCACAGCCTCAAGCTACTCCAGCCTGCCTTCACAAGAATACACCTTCACATGGGCACGCTTGTCCACCCGTGTAGTAGGCGAACACAGAGACAGCATGCACACTATTCACACAGGCTCCTTCTTTGGACAATTCTGACTTCTAAAGGAGAGACAGGGAAGTGAGTTCAGAATTCTCAGCTATTGTCTGCCACCCTGACGGCTTCAAAGACAAGGGATTAGGCTTTTGTCTTTGTTCTTCATTTTCGTGTATCTGGGTGTACCCAAGTTTGTATTCATGTTTGCATGTGGGTGGTTGAACGTATGCATGCAAGCACATGTGTATGCACGCAAGCACATGTGTATGATGAATGCATGCAGAGGTCCAACAATGACACTGGGAATCATCCTTGTACGTTCTTCTACCTTACTGTTTTCACTGAGCCGTTGCCCCAGCCTATTCATTTATTTATTTTCAGTTGGTATACAAAGTAATGGTCTTCATCCAGCTAGCTTCACGCACGTGTGTCTAAATCATTTTCCCGCTCTCTCTGCCCCTGTCCACTCTCCTTTTACCCTCTGTTTCCATCCCAGCTTAGTCCCCTCTCATGAAACTGAATCCCACAGTTCTGGCCAGGCACTGGATCCCACAGTGTAAGGCTGGGCATGATCTTATTTTCCTCGCAGAACTTCTAGTCCAGGGAAAGGTCACTGTGTGGCCAGACACTGAGTTCACAGCCGAGAGGAGGGGCCTGTGCAGCAGATCTGGCGAGGATGTCTCAGAGGAGGACGGACTGTGCATAGCCGCAGAAATCATGTCCAAAGTCCCCAGGCAAGAAAGCAGCGTGTGCCCAGCCAGAGGTGCGTTCAAGGTGAGGGAGCCCATCTGCCCAGAGACAGGAGAGGGAAAGCAGTGTGGGGGACACAGGGAAGGTTTGTCTTTATTCTCTGGGTCGGCAAGAGGGTCAAGAAGGAGAGAGGGGATGAGATGAGCTGTGCTATTGAGAAGCCTTCAGGTTCCCGACAGACCCAGGGAGGCCTTGGAGGCCTGGAGCTCTGCCTTGGAGCTGCAGGCTAAGGTGCAGCCTGTGGCCGTTACCCAGGGGCAGCGACCCTCAGAGGTTGAAGGGCTCGAGAGGCACAAGGCCTGGCACAGGGTCGCAGACCAGTATCAACGACCAAGGTGCAGGTTTGGCAGGGGCAGGAACAGCCTAGGCACCCCCCATTCTGCAGGTGATACAGGAAGCGCGCCCCGAGTCTCCTCAGCAGGCAGCCTCAGGCGGGCAGCAAGGACCCACTGTCATCAGCCAGCGTCCCCCGAGCTGCCGCTCAGAATATTAAAACCTTTCTCAGGTTTATCTCCTCCCCATCTCGCTCATTTGAAATCCCGGCAATCGCGGGAGAAAGTTAGCTTAATCCTCTGGTTCCTATCAGCCTAATTACAGTTTCAATAGACAACGGGCGAGCCTCTCGACGAGACCGGAGGACACGGGAACACATGACGGGGGTGGTAATAATGATCTGTCTTTGTTTTATCATTTCGTGTTGTTGCTTCTCATTTGGGCTGCCTGAATTCTTAATGCCTTCAAGTGTCTCGTGGAGACTGCTTCCTCCGGCTGCCAGGCCTGGGATGCAGTGGCAGACTTGCATATGAAAATACCCAGCCTGCTGCCTGCAGCTAACAAGCCAGCCGCCCCATTTAAATTTCAATCAGCCCCTCTGTTTGTGTGTGAGTTTCTTGGATGGATGAAATTAGCAATTTTGAAAAATTGATTAAAATTGCTGGTTTCGCGAAGCCTCAAAACATCAAATCTCTCTATCTCTCTCTCTCTCTCTCTCTCTCTCTCTAAGAGGTCACAGAACATGGCAGGTGGAAAAGACCTACTGGGGTCTAGATGGGCTGGGAATTCTCTTGGCTCTTTACCAGCAACTATATGATCTTCTAAACTCTCTCTCTCTCTCTCTCTCTCTCTCTCTCTCTCTCTGAGCTTGACTATGCCACACTACTTCTTTTTGTCTGTGGGCTCGACTGTGCCAGGTATTTCTAGAAGGTTCTTCTCGAGTCCCCTGGCATCCTATAATTACTCGAATCAGGTAAAAAGAATGAGTAGATCTTTGCAGTCAAGTGTGCGTTCCGATGAGGTTAGGCAGGAGCACAACGCTGACACTTGAAAGCAGCAAACCAGGCAGATGAGAAGGAGATACATTTACCCTCATTTTCAAACGAGGAAACGGAGGCTGACACCCCCAAGTCCAAGCCGCTCGCTCTAGCTACAGATTGTTCTGACTGACCAGCAGAGGGCCCCCAATGGCACCAGAGTGTCACACTTGGGTGGCGGAGGTGTGCATGGGAGGCATTCTGACTCCTGAATCAGTGAACACAGCGGCATCCCTGAGCTCCCTCCCTCTCCTCAGTGAGCTCTGAGTTAATATCCTGAAAAGCATGCTCAGCTCTGCAGCAGAGCTGGGTCAAAGGAAAGAACCGTGATATCCTATTTCCCCACATTTTGACCTCCTCACGGGCCCGCACCTGCGGTCGCTGCCGTGGGCTGGGCACAGTGATGCTTTCCTTGTGGGTAGACGTTCAGTTCCTTCCTATCTTCTGAGTCCCTTCGTGTGCCTCCTCCACATGTCCCTGAGAAAAGAAAGCTGGCTGCCCAATTTCAGAAATTAGTTGGTCTTTTTCTCTCCATGTCAGTCTGAGTGAGACGTGTGTCACCACCATTTCTTTCTTTCGTAAGTCCCCAAGGCACAGCTGCCAACAATCCTTGTTCACAAAAAATCACCTCAAATTCCTCTTAAAAATCCAAGCTGCTCAAATGCACAGCCCAGAAGCACCGCAGAACACCCACCCCGAAGTGGAATTCTCAGTTCTCTCTCTCTCAGCATGTTGGGTACGTGTATACATGTGACCAAGACTCCTGCCCTCCAGCGTATGGACATAAGTTAGTGGAAGACTGTTAAATCCTGTTCATGATCTTAGGCAGTTGTTTAACTTCTGCAGGAACTAGTGGGAAAAAACCAGAGGTGCTGTGGGAAAAGCAGGTTTTCTGGACTTAGAATTAATTGAGCACTAACTTCATCGCCCATGTCTGCAGCCTTGGGGAGTCAAAGAATTTTTCCTGAACCTCGATCTCCTCAGTTGTTGGATGAAGATGCCCTGTGGCTCCATTCTGGTAGGTGGCACTTATGATGTGTACTTGGGATGTCATCAGTGACTGATATAGAAGCAGATGTTTGACCCACAATACTTGACGCTTCTACCAATGTCCTGGATTGAATGTGGACTGTGCCCCTCCCACCCCCCGCAGGCTGATGTGTTTGGATACTTGGTCCCCAGCTAGTATCACTGTTTGAAAAAGTAATGGACCCCTTAAGAGGCAGAGCCTCGCTGGAAGAAGCATATCACTGGGGAGTGGGACATGAGACTTGGTAGCCCAGCACATTGCCTGTCTTGCTCTCTGCCTTCTGATGGCTTCTGTGACATGAATTCACCTCCTGCTTGGGCTATCCATCTTGGTGTTATCTATCATAATGGACTCTATTCCCTTAGAACCATCAGCCAAATAATAAATCCTTTCTGTTTTAAGTTGTTTGGGTCACAGTATTTTCTCACAGCAACAGAAGTATAACTAAAACACAGAGGAAACAGAGTGCTTTTCCATTTCTGGAAGGAAAGGCTGTCTGGAAATGAATACATATCCCTACTACACTGAGAATTTTTTTATTATACATTAAATGTTGAGTCGTATGATGTGTTTCAGATTCTGGAACCTCAAGGAACTAGCGTCTCCGTGGTCTGGTGCGTAATTTCCCCATCAAGAGAGGCACTTGTGATGGGCTGGGTCCACTCACCAGACGTGTAGCAGTTCTGGACAGCCTCTTATGGCTGCACACGCAGGCTACAACCTCAGAGGTGTAGAAACTGTCTAGAAACTCACAAATGGTTGAAGCAGTAAACACAGCAATCTACAGGGTCAAGAGGGGGTCACTTTTGTGACCAAGGAGGATGACAACAGGTTGGCTGAAGGCAACACTTATGAACAGACACACACACACACACACACACACACAAACACACACACACAACTACGTAATGTCCAGAGTTGGATGTAAAAGGAAACTATTAATTTCGTAGGTACTTTCCGCTATGGTGACTATGCAGGTCCGCACATTGGAGAACTGCTTTCTGAGTAATTTAAGAATGAAATGTCACAGTGTCTGTAATTTGCTTTAAAATAATAAAAAAAATCATGAAGCTAGCAGTCCAAAATGTTAGAGGTTGTTAAATCCAGGTGACAGATCTATGGGGGTTAATTATCCCATTTTTACCATTCCGCAGGTTTCAAAATGGTCATAATAAAAAGCAAAACCCAAGCGGGAGGGACGCTAGAACCTGCTCATGCCTGGTAGCTGGGGACTCAGGGGCACTTTTTCACATTCTGTTCTGTCTTGAAGTCTGGCGTGGGAATCCCAAGTTTCTGCTGCAGCTTGACCTTGCCTTTTTTTTTTAACCTTGGGAAGGCAGAAGAGAATCACTGAGCTTCGTGTCTCTGTTTATAAATAGGTCACAGGACTTATTCTGAGTTTCTAAGATCTGCCTGACTCCAAGGGCCTATGAGTTACTGAACAGCTTCTAACATACCATGAAAGTTCTAGACTTCTAGCTTTGCATCTCTTCTTGGGGGTCCTCAGGAAGCTACACTTAGACCATGACCATATTCCACATACTGCTACTGTGTGGTATTGGAAAGACATGTGCATCATTTTGCGTGCTGGCGTGAGCCATTTCAAGTCTGCTGAGAGTGTGGTCTATGTAGTAGGGACATTGAGTTCTTCTGCCCTTATTGAGTAGCATCTTATGAAGGACTATTTGATGAAACTTCTTGCTAGTATCATTCAAGATTTCTGTATCCTCATATGGTCCCTACGGCAGTTCGGGGTTGCCGTCCCTTCTTTAGACAGATTTTGGATGGGGGAACAGCATGGGTGGTTCGAATACTGGGGAGAAGAACCCATTACAGAAGGAAATGCTTGCTGGAAATTACACTGAGAATCTTTTTTGTCATAAATTAAATGTTGAATTGTATGCTGTTGCTCAGATTCTGTTGAGATCATTGTATCATTTTCTCAACAATTAAATATCAAACTAATATTTTCTTCCTAGGATAGCTCCCATAGGGTCGTGTTTTATCCTTTATGTGTGGTGCTTTTTAAAAATTTATTATTATTATTATTTATTCAATTGTGCATGTGTATGTGCAACCGCATATGTGTGCGTAGAACCACGGATGAATCGGGACCCACCATGGACGCCTCCACCTCCTTCTGCCCCAGGATTCACAGGCTCCGCCCTACCAGGACCAGAAACGTAGGCCGCCCCCGCTTCCGCCTGGCGTCTATACGTGGGATCTAGGATCCGAACTCAAGACCTTCCACCTGCAAGGAAGAGGCTTAACCCTTGAGCCACCTCTCCAGCCCATGTGTGGTGCTTTTTGTTTTTGTTTTGAGGCAGTTGGTAAGTTGCCCAGGCTAACTTTGAACTCTCTTCACAGCCCAGGATGACCTTGAATTCCTGATCCTCCTGCCTTGGTCTTACCAAGTCTCAGCCATCTGGGGTTACAGGCCTGGCCCACTAGACCCTCACAATTTTTGCATGTCATCAAATACAATCTGTCCACATTCGCCATGTATTTTTGCCCTACCTGGGTTCACACTTTCCTGCTTTAATGATGATATCCCTTCTGGCTTTGGAAACAGGGTACATTTATGTCACGACGCCAGGACTTGGAGCACCATTTCCTCATCCAAGGAGGGAAGGAGATGAAGTTTTCAGGGCTCATTGTGGGAGCTCCAATTCAAGTCTGAGCAGAGGTTGAAGAACAAAATGAGGTGCTCAGGACTCCACCAAAAAATAGCTCCTTTTCCTTCAGGTTGAGCCTTCTGTGGGAAGCCAGGGGAAGGCACCCAGCTTTCTCCCAAGAATAATGCCACTCCCCTGGGCTCTCACAGTGCTGATGTGGGAGAATAGGGTTTCCAAGGGGCCAGGTAGCCTCCTGCCCTAGCTCAGGGCTGGCTCAGCCAGAGGCAGAAGAAGGCCAGACTGGCTTTGAGAGGGATGGTCCTCCTTTCCTCCTTCCTCACCTCCCCCCTTCCTCCACCAGCTTCTGTCTTTTCTCTCTCTTCTTCTTCCTTGTCCTTTTTAAAATCTATGTTCTGAAAGATTTTGATAGGTGTAGTATTTTTTTTCTACTAACTTTTTAAAATAGACTTTACCCGCGAAACCACATAGCCCTGTGGAAAGACTTCTAATTGTTAACTTTAGCCGGCATAGGATTTTTCATGCCTTCTGTTTCTTCTTAAGTGAGCTTTGGATGTCTAGCTTTGAAAGAATGGGTCTATTTGTCCATTTCCGCGAAGCTATTGTGCCCCTAGGCATGAAATCGTTCATGTACTTCTGCTAGCCTCGTGTGAGCCTCTTCCTTACCGAAGGGTCTGCACAACGTTACTCTGTTCCCTTTGTTTCTTACCACTGCTAATCAGTACGGATGTCTGACCTGCAAAGCAAACAGCTTAGAACTCAAAGAGCCCTCCACACTAATGAGCACTACTGTTTGTTCCGCTTCTGGCTCCTTAAGAGTTGTCCTGTCTTGGAGGATCTTTTCTCCCCTTTGCTTGGTAGAAACATCCAGCACATGCGAAGCTACTGGTTCAGAGACCCAGGGGTCCCAAGGCTGATCCCCAAGTCCCTTTCTCTTTACCACTTCCTCCTCTTGGGTCCTCTGCCCCACAAATCCCTACAGTTCAGCCTCTCTGGTCTTCATGGCTCAGAAAGACGTTTGACCCGCACAACACGCTTGGCACCTCGGCTGTGTTCCCAGGTGCAACCAGAGCCATTTATTTATATTGTTTCCTCTTCCTGGGAAACCCAAGTGCAATGCCTCAGGTCTGGAAACAGTAACAACTAGTTTGCATATTTTAATGTGCTGTCTTGTTTCCCTCCAAACTGCTTTGGATGGTGTTCGTTACAGTTTGAACTAAGCGTTCATACTTTGAACACTTAGTTCCCGGCTAGTAGAATTGTTTGGGGAGGTTGCGGAGACTTTAGGAGGTGGAGTTTGGATGAAGCATGTTGCTAGGAATGGGTCTCAACGTTTTATAACCCGGTGACACGTCCTGCTTCTCTCTTTCTCTTTCTATTGCTCCTGCTCCGTGTTTCCTCCACCAGCCAACATACCTTGCCCATCATAATGGACCCTCTGGAAGCGTAAGCCAAAATAAACTTTCTCCTTTTTTAAAAACTTTATTTTCTGGTGTGTGTGTGTGTGTGTGTGTGTGTGTGTGTGTGTGTGTGTGTGAGAGAGGGCACTGTGTGTCCCTGTGAGGGACCAAAGTAACTTCGGGAATCAACTTCTACCTCCTTTTTGCTTCATGTTGGGATTTCCTAGGCTCCGTCCACCAGAGATGGAAGGAAGTAAGGCTGCCACCATTTCTGCCTGGCATTTTTAAACATGGGACCTGGGATCCAAACTAAGGTCCTTAACCCCTGAGCCATCTCACCAGCCCCATCTCTCCTTTAAGTTGTGTTGGCCAGTGTATTTTTTTAATCACAGCAACAGAAAAGAAATTAGTAGCATTAAGTAGAATATAACTCCTTAATGATATCCATATCCTAACCTCCGGAGCCAGTGACTATATGATGTAACGTGGCAGAGGGAAATTGAGATGACAGGTGGAATTAAGGCAGCTGATCTTTCAGGGGGCACTTATCTCCAAGTTCCCAGGAGAGCCCAGAGGAACAGGGCAGCATCCTTAGCAACAGCAGAGAGAGGAGGATGTAGTCTGACCTGGAAGTCCTTAGAGACGGAAGAAGACAAACATAAGTCAAGCAAAACAGACACTGTGGAACGCCCAAGGGAGATGGGGGTCTTCTTTAGCTTCCAGGAGGAATGCAGCCTTGCAAACACACTTGCTTGTAGTCCACTGAGATGGACTGCAGACGTCTAACCTCCAGGTCTATCTGATGATGCATTTGTGTGCAAGTGCGGCAGCAGCCAGAAGCTAAGGCAGGTGGGAGAACTAGTCATAGAATGTTATGACTACATAGAGACAGTCACTGGCATGATTTTAAAAAAAGACTAATACTAGGATGTAATTGATCAAAGGAGAGGCTCTGGGATTTTTGGAGCTGCTCTAAGAGTTCTAATGTGCTTTAGAGGTTGAACACCACTGGCCTGACCAACCCTCCCAAAATCGACAGCCGAGGGATTGGGGATATAACTGAGTGTTAGAGTGCTTGCCTGGCACACTGAGGCCCTGAGTTCAATCCCTGGTGTAGAAAAAAAAATATTCTAAACCAAATTACAACTGTGACTATGAAGGTGGAGGCCAGTCATGTGTGATCATAGAGCATCCCAAAGCCAGCCAACAGGAGTTTAGTATGTGTACTTTCTCAGGAGGTGGTCTTTGGGCACCTGTTCACAGATGCGGTACAAGTCTGTGGCAGGCTTGAATGTAGGGAGCACACAGCTTCCAAAAATCTTGCTAAGGCCAGCCATTTAAGTAGCAGACCTGGTATTTGTGCTTAGTGACCTAGATCCTTATTTTAAGCCATGTCAAGACATCAATAGAATGAATATATAAAAAGGGAATTTATTGAGTTGGCTTACAAGATATGGCCAAGGTAGTCCAACGATGGCTGCCAGTAGCTGCTCAGCCCAGTAGTCCAGTGGGTGATGCCTGAAGGCCGGGGGATTCCTAGAGAGTCTGTAGTCATATTGAAGACTTGGAGGGTTGGAGAGCTGGAGGGTCGAAGAAATGAAGAAACCGGATGGCAGGAGGGAAGAGCACAGCTTCAGACAGTCTCTTCTCTTCCAAGTCCCTGTTCTGTGGTTCCTTGTATCTGGCCCACTACTGGGAGGTTCCAATGGGTTCTATGGAGGGTCCGATGGGATCTAGGGCTGATTTTTGTATTATCCAGATCCTCTCTTCAGGTGGTCTCAGCTGATCTTAGTTAATGCCAGGTGTGTCAAGTTGACACCCAAGATTAACTTTCACAGGAGAATATCTGCCTGCCGTGTGCCTGAAGCTTTCTCTGTGGGTGACCGTGGGAGCAACATTCGTTGTCACAGCTCCTGCTTCCTGGCGCATGGGTATGAGAGGCCCCTGGAGCATTTGCTTTCAGCGCATGGCCCTGGGTCTCCCTTCCTCATGTGCAAAGTGAACCCATGTCACCCCCTTCAGAGGGGCCATATGAGGGTTCATGGTATATGTCAAGCTCCTGACACTGTGCGTGTGTATGGGGGGGAGGGGATACCATTTATTTATGAAGTCATAGATTCATGGGAAAATATGCCACAAGCTCTTGATGGGATCAGTCCAAAGCCCCAGAGAAAGGAGGGAAGTGGGGCAAAGATTTGATCCTAACTGTTTGCAAGCGATAGCTCTAGCGGAGATGGCTCCATGGTGACGTGCTTGCTGTGCAAGCATGGAGACCTGAGTTCAGATCTCCACCACCCATGTCAAAAACTGGGCATGGATGTCTATAATCCCAGTTCACAAGAGGTGAAAACAGGCAGATCCCCAGAGGTCGCTGGCCCTGCACAGTTAGCCCAGTTCAACTGACAAGATCTAGGTTCAGCAAAAGACTTTATCTCAAAAAATAAGGTGGAGAGTAATTGAAAAAGACACTATGTTGACTTCTGGCCTCCATACATATATACATGCACACACACACACACACACACACACACACACACACACAGATACCTGTAGCCCCAGAGTTTTCTGTAACCACCCATTTAGTGTTTCTGCAATGATAGCATCTTGGATAGTATACATTTCCCAACATACGAACATTGGGTGAGATCGTTGCCACATAGATGCTTCATTCAGACTTCAACTTCTTCATCAATGACCTTTTAGTCTTTTAAGCCCACTCAGTACCTCTGTCCTGGCTTGTTGGCATTCTCCTTGGTGTCTCAGTATCTTTGCAGGTCATGACGTGGCCCATCACAGAAGGTCCAGTTGGTTATTTTGTTGGGTATTCTTTGGTTTGAATTTTTCTGGCTTTTTCTTCGCATGGTCCAGGCCTTAGTTACACCTTGGGGTCAGAATACCATGCAAGTGATCTGCTTTGCTTAGTGTATGTTACTAAGGAAATGTGCCAAATCCACAGCTTGGCCCAGCAAGGGCTCCTAATTCTCTCCTGGCTGAGGAACATGGTGCAGCTGGGGCTGGGGGTCGGGGGAGGGTGCTTGCTGAGAGCAGATTCCTACAGGCTTGGACACAAGGCACTACGCAACTCTAAGCCCACCCAGGCAAGGGCTAGGAAATCAGCAGCAGGGTCCAAGGAACCCACACAGGGTTGGAGCTGATGATAAGCTCTGTGAGAATCAGGAGCTACATTAATAGAGATCCTGTAGATAGAACATGGGAGGTGACAGGCATGTACTATCTTGTGCAGTGTTTTTGCTTCTCCACTTCTGTTTGCATAAACGTAGCTCACCAACAGGAAAAGAGTCATATATTTCTTTTTTTCATGTTCTTGTAGGTGTATGGCAGACATGCGTGTGTGTATGCATGTTTTCATGCATGTGAATATATGTGTTTGTGTGGATATATATACACATATGTGTATGCTCGGTGGCATAAGGTTTTACTTGGAATTGTCCTTCATCGATTATCCATCTTATTCATTGAGGCAGTGTCTCTCAATGGAACCAAGAGCTGACTAATAATGAGTAGGCTTGCTAGCCAGCTTGCTCTGAGGATCTCCAATCTCTGCCTTTGGAGGACAGAGTTACAAGCATTGTGCCACATCAACCTGGCACTTATGTGGGATGTGGGGGGATCCGAACTCTGATCCTCTTGATTACACAGCAAACCCTTTAACTGGTGAGCCGTCTCCCCAGCCCTTCCCCTTGATCCTGGAAGTGCAGGTCACAGACAGAGACTCTGAGGCCTGTCAGCCCTGTCTAGTTTATGAACATTCTTTTCCTAAGTCAAATACCGCTCGATCCGGAGTGAGGTTAGGGTCCCAGCACACCGTTCATTAACTGACAATACTGCACAGTAAGAATGTGAGCTGCACTGCTCCGCTGAGAAACGTCGGAGCCCAGCCTAGGTCTGCCATCATTATGCTTAGAGCGCTCACATCCACCCATAGCTGGGCAGATCACTCCTTCCCCCTCCCACCACACAGGGCCTATCTTATAAAGAATCACGCATGTCTTGTCACTTACCAAGCACATGTATCCTGAAACTACTGGCAACCTAGCCCTCTGCAGAGGGGGTGTCGTTTCTCATCGTAATTTACATGACTACCTAGGGGACAGTCATTGCCCAGAGCACTGTACCGAATGTCACTCTTAGGAGAAGGTCCAATTTCATGGTCCAGACATGATTCTTACTGATCACGCATGCTTTTTATGCAGTCATAAAACTGAAACATCCCAAGTGGCGTTCTGCCTAGGGGAACGTCGTGCAGGTTGACTCCTTGGTATCTGAGGAAGAAGGCAGGACAGGGTTAGATCCCAGGTCGTGGATGCAGCAAACGTACCTGCAAGGGGTGTGTCCTGGGTTTTCTCTGGGGAGCTCAGCGATTCTCCTGAGCTCTGACTGCTCCCCCTGCACCCCATCTTGTCGATGTCCACTCACTGGTAAGTCCTCAGGCAAGGCCAATGTCTCCTGTGGGGTGCGCCCTGGATCAGGGACAGAGTGACAGTGCTGACGCTGACCAGTGGGAAGATGGAGCCGTCTCAGGCCCTGTAGCATGTGCGCATGTGCACCGTACATGTGAGTCAAGACCAGTCTGGGTCGCGGCGTCTGCTGAGGCTCTTGGCTGGATCCCACCTTGTCTGGCTTTGGCTTCCTACGTCCTTCCCTGTCAGCTGGGGAGGCTCAAGGGCACAGATGGCCATCTGGCTGTCACTTTCCATGTGGTTCAGCGCTGTTCCTAGCTGCTCCTCCCCACCCTTCTCTGCTGCAGTTAATCTGTGGACTCTGCAAAGGAGTGACAGCAGAAGGACACAGGGCACGGAACTGGGCCAGCCCACCCTTGATCGGAAATCCATTTAAGAGAACTCATGTCTGTGCTGCCTGGTGCTCAGGACTGCGGGGCAGGGCAGGGAAAGGATCATGGGTGCTGCTCCCAAAGGGAGAATTCCAGGCATGAGGCTGCAGCCTTCTGTGTTCTGCTCATTCTGCTCCCAGAAGCCAGACGAGAGAACTGGATCTGCTCACCCATACACCCATCCATCAGTCCATCCGGCCAGCCATCCACCCATTCCTCTATCCAGCCAACCGGCCAGGCAGTCATCCAGCCAGCCATCTGTCCCTCCCTCCCTCCCTCCCTCCCTCCCTCCTTCCCTCCCTCCCTCCCTCCCTCCATCCATCTATCCATCCATCCATCTATCCATCCATCCAGCCAGCCAGCCAGCCAACCGGCCAGCCAGCCAGCCAGCCAGCCAGCCAGCCACACATTTATCTATCCATCCATCTATCTAGGCAGCCATCTGCTCATTCATCTCTCCATCCAACCATCCATTCCTCCATCTATCTATCCATATGCCCATCCATCCATCCATCCATCCATCCATCCATCCATCCATCCATCCATCCACCCAACTTTATTGGTGCTTGCAGCATACTAGAACTTACCACAGGCCTGGCAGGGGCACCAAGATAAATAAAGATTGAACTTGATCAGTGCCCACTTCTTTGTCCAGTTTAAATGGCAGTTTGGAGGATGAGGATGGTTTCTCTAAGCATCCTCCTGCAGTGCTACTGGGGGAGATTGGACTGCTCCTTATCCTCCAGGAACTTGCCCAAGACAGCCTACAGAGGCCTTTGAAAGGTGAGTGTCATACGCTTAGAAGCCAGTCTGTACCCGGATGTCACAAATAACTTTGAGCCTGAGTAGTCTCATATGCCAACAGGCTGATTAGATCCACGAAGCCCCACAGCAGCAGATCACAAAGCAGCAACACACATTAACCAAAGATCCAACGAGAGCAGCCCAGCTGAAAGGAATTAAAAAGACCATGTTTTCAAACACCATCCTCTGATGGGAAGTTTTGTAGCTGCAAGAGCTTGCGTTAAAATTTCAGATGCTGACGTATTGAGGAAAACAAACAAACAAACAAAAGTTGAAATGCAGGAAACCTCATGGGTCTGACAGAAATCTCAATGAGGTCCCTGACTGCTTGAGTTTTTTTTAATTCACTAACGATAATATCTGACAAAAATATTCTCCCAGTCTGGATGCCTGTCACCTATTGTTTCTCTGGGAAATGTCTCTTTAAGCACAGCCCGCTGGCGGCCCTTGGAGGAGAGAGCCCGGCAGAGTTTGCTTTATTTATTTATGTCCTTTTTGCTGAATTCTGATGAAATGCAGGCGGGCGGTGCAGCATCTGGCTTCTTGGAAAGATGGCTGGCTGGAGAATTGGGGCCCCAGCTCCACATGCAGAGCAGGGGCGCGTTCCAGGTCTTAGAGACAATATGTGGTATTTTTGTCTTCCCGCAACGGACACTGGAGTGACATCGCTCAGCATCCCCTGGAGACATTGCCCCCCCCAGCTTTACTCAGCACAGCCAAGCTCTCTTTCAGCTTGGACAGGCTGGGTGTGGATCTGGGGTGTCACAGCCAAGAGCCTTGCTCACACTGGGGGCTGTGGGACTGGTGGTAGAGAGTGGGGACTATGGGACTTCCAATCCAAGAGAGAGATGCTGGCCAGGGTGGTGTGGGTTCTAGAAATGCTTCCTTAGAAGAAGGCTTGCAGAACCTGGGAGCAGTTAGCCTAGGCAGCAGTAGGTAGGGGTGCTGATGAGGAGGTTTCAAGACCTGTCGGGTGGTGAGGGACATTGTCTCCCCAAGGGGAGGACGCTGTGCTAAGAAGTGAAGGAAAGATTTTCTTCTACATTCAGATGACGTCATTAATGTCCCCACTGAGATGGTGGCCTTATCAGTGGGGCCAACCCCCATCTTTGAACAGGCGAGGTGTACGGGTTGACCGTATGTGCCGGAACTGGGCTAGTCCTTGGTATACCTGTGATGTCATGTAAACCTTTCTGTGAATCCTCATGGTTAGGGGGATATCTGCCCCGTACAAGGGGTGCAGAGATAGAGGGGAGGTCAAGCCAGTCAGAATGAGTGTCAATTGCCAGGACACGCTGCTTCGGGGTGCATTGAGGTGGTGGCACAGGGCAGCCTTGCTCAGCCCAAGGGGTGTGACTCAGACATTGCCCAAATGCTAGTGTCCCCAGGCAGTCCAAGAGGACCCTGCAGAGACAGACTGGGTGATACTTGTCCTCTGATCATGGGAGATGTTTGAGCCCCTCCCCTTCCCTGTCATGATCCTACTGTTGTGGGGTCACCCTCAAGGAAGCTGTATGTATCCAGGCTTTTATGTTTGGAGTTGAAGACTGAAACCTGAAGTCACATAGAGGATTAAGGCGGAGTTTTATTAGAGGAGAGAAAGAACGGAACTCGCAGACATGAATCTGTGAGGGGCAAGACAGCTCTCAAGAAATCACGGACTGCAGACATAGAATCCATGAGGGGCAAGGAGTTGGAAAAGAACTCAGGGACTTCAGACATGGAGTGCCAAGACGCATAGGCACCAAGATGACTGCCGAAGTCAGGTATAGTCACTTTGGCAAGCCCGGGAAAAATGGCTTTTCCTTATTGGTTAGCTCATATTGAGGCTCAGTCCAGTTGATCTTGTGCCCACCTCAGGGTCAAGCAGTTTCTTTAGATGGACTTAGCATATCTGCTATGAAGAGCTCATCTCCACATCCTTTCATAAGCAAAGGGTCAGGGGAGGTGGGCCACCTTGTCTCTGTGGAGGATTGGAGTCAGTTCCTCCCTACCCACAGGGGGCGTTCCTCCAGGGTAACCCCAGCAGTGGGGGGATGGCTTTCCAAGACCTTCAGAGATCATCCCAGCAGCCTAACTACCTGCAGCTGGAAGTGGGAGCGCATCTCTGGCACAGGGCAGCATGGCCAGCAGGTAGTCACAGGGTCTGGGGAGAGGGGCTGCAGATAGGGGACTGGAATGAACCGGAGGGCGTGGATTCTTCCCGCTTGGGGTTATCCCAGGGTTCACCATCTTGTGCCCACGCACCAATGTTAGTTCTTTAGCTCATGAGCATCAGTCCTTGTCTGCTGGTATGGACTCTACTGAGCGATCCAGAGCCCAGGGACAGTGGCTCCCTCGCTCCGAGCAGAGCCTGTTCCTACAACCCCAGGGAATAGGATTGGAAAATACACTTGCTGGGTGTCTGTACCTGCCCGGGAACGCTCTGGACTGAGGAGATTCCTGACAACGACAGTGGAGGTGCCATTCTGTCAGCAGCGCCGGGCCCTTGGAGACTCAGGGAAGCTGTGGATTGCTTCGCAGCTTCGTAGGACCCTGTGTTGTTGATCTTTGTCCACTTGACTGAGTCTGAGGCGGATGTGGAAATCAGCAAACTCCAGCTCCCCTGGCCAAGTAGCCTGCAGGTGCGTCTGAGAGGAAAGGAAACCCAGATACAGCCTCCTCCCCACCAAAAGGAATTGCCAGGTTTCCAAAACGACAGAAACATCACTGCTCTGTAATGGAGAGACCAGAGAGAGCCAGGCATGGCCTACGACCCTCTGGGTCCTGAGAACTGGCTCCGCATGATTCCCTTCATATGCAGCCCACCCTGGCAGGGGACAACCCCCCCCAATTTAAAGTGAACCCTCAGAGGGCTCTGCTTCACCTCCAGTACTAGGAACCTTTGGTCAGGAAACATTTGATACCTTCCCCCTCCAGGCATCATGATTCCGTGCTAGGCAGTGATGAATATACACCCCTGGAGGGAAGCCACATGAGTGACAGGGTGGGCGCACAGACTAGTTTTTTTGCACAGCTGTCACCCTCTCTGGGTTGGAGGAGTCTCATCTGTAGGTGGGGCTGGCTTGTAAGGCTGTGTCTTGAGCTTGAGGTAAGCGTAGTTACAGTGCAGTGAGTCAGAACAAGGCTTGGCTGGCCTTTCCGTATAGGCAGAGCGGAGAAAAGTGTCCAGATGGAAAAACAAGACAGACCCTGCAGGGGGCAGCGGGAAAGACAATGGTGGGACTGGGGTGACCTGGCTCATTGCTGACATGGAAAGTGAGATCTCCAGGGTGAATCCATAAAAGACCACATTGGACTCTGCCCCCAGGGACTCCGTGAGCACCCCAGAAGCAACGGCCCTTGCGTGGTGCAGGCCTCCAGAGCCTTCATGCTTTGTCCTTCATGCCTACGCTTTGCTTTGAAAGGGATCGGAGGCCCTGAAGTCAGCTGGGCAGTTGGCAGGAGGGCAAGAGACCTGCTCTGGTCTCCTACGGTGGTGCTGTTGTGCAAGGCCTGTGTGCTCGGTGCTTGTGCACGTGACTCCAGCCTGCCAGGGCCGTCGTGCGCATCGGCCAGTCGGCGAGGTCAGCTAAGTACCTGGCAGTGTTCTTGAAGCTGGAGCCCACTGGGAGCTCAGGCTCTGGCCCCGCGACACTTCCTCTCCAGCAGGGATGGCAGCCAACATCTGAACTGAAGAGGAGCACGCGGTGTCCTCCACACAGATGGCGACCAAACGATAGCACAGACTAGTGAATGGTGCCAAGCAGCACAGGGTGGGAGCTGGTTTGCAGAGAGAAGGTGTCATCGTTCGATGCAGCTGTTAACTTGGCAACTGAAGGGCTGGATCTCTGGACACAGTTGTGAAGAACTGTGTTTGCCCTGAACAAACCTGCAAAGGATTATTGGATTGTTGGGGAGGGCTCAGCCATGGTGGGTGGGCTAGGCCCTGAGCAGGTGGATAAGATGGAGGGAGCTGGTTACGGAAGTTGGCATCCTTCTGTATACTTGACCAGACATGCTGGTCTAGCACATGAAGAGAGAGACCCTACCGTCTCGGCATATGGATTTAGTGTGGCCAGTTTTCTCAGCCCTTGATGTAGATGCGGGCTCTCCTGCCAAGCTGGATGAGGAAATGTAACCAGACACTTCTAAGCCAAAATAAAACCCCTTGTTCCTTTAAGCCATTATGTTGTGAATGTATCAGCAACATGCAGGGTAACTACAACAGAGGGAGACAGGGATGAGTGTGCACAATCGCGTCATCCTTCAGATTGTGCAAACTCCAGGCTCAAGATCCTGGGCACAGTGGGAAGTGAGTGGAGAAGGCGGGAGGAATCAGCGGGACCCGGCTCTCTGTTACACTCGCTCCATCTTCTTTGGGAGCCAGTGTGAGAGGCCAAGAAAGGCAGGAAAGTTGACATTGTGGGCTGGCATGTGCCCTGTCACTAAGTATGGGTCCCAGGCCCTGGTCTGGAGAGAAGGTGGAAGTTGATACCTAGGAGAAGCTGGAAGCTGTGAGGTTGCAGATCTGCCTCTGGTGGACAGAGAGAGGACAGGCAGGACCGAGGTGGCCAAGCTGAAATACAGGCTGTGCTGACTGAGAGCGCCTCCCCTGTCAGTTATGTGGTGGGAGAGGGATGGTGGAAGTCACCAAGTCCCAGGAAGTACTGGTATAGGACTAAAAGTTTCAATGGGATGCTTGTGGAAATCTCACTGATAGTCTTTACAGAACTAGCAGGAAAAACAGTTCATAAATTCATGTGGAGCCACAAAAGACCCTGAATAGCCAAAACACTTCTAAGCATCATAATGCCTGATCTCAGATTATAGCACAGAATCATAGTAACAGAGCCAGCACACATACAACTGACACAAAACAGACTCGTAGACTAATATAATAAGCTCAGAAAAGCCCATATGGCTGTAGACTTTTTTTAAACTTTATTTATCTCTCTCTCTCTCTTACTCTCTTTCTCTGTATGTGTACATCAGAGAGTGCACAGTGTCCTTGTGGAGGACAAAGGGTCCCCCTGGAATCCCCTTTTTGCTTCACTCTGGGATTTTCCAGGCTCTGCCAACCAGGGATGGAAGTGCAGGCCACCACTGTTTCCCCCTGATGTTTTTATGCCTGTCCTGGGATCTGAACTCAGGTCCTTCTGCTGTTAAGGCAGAGCCTTAAGTCCTGAGTAATCTCTCCAGACATCTATTTGTGTGTGTGTGTGTGTGTGTGTGTGTGTGTGTGTGTGTGTGTGTCTATGTGTCTGTGTATGTCTGTGTGTGTCTGTGTGTCTGTGTGTATATTCACATGTGCATGGGTGCAAATGTATGTATAGTTCAGAGGTTGACAGCGGATATCTCCTTGATCACATTCCACCTTACATATTGAGGCATGGTCTCTCACTTGAACCCAGAGCTTGGTGATTCTGTTAGGCCAATTATTTAGTTTGTACCAGAGATCCCTTGTTTCTGCCTCCTGAGGGCTGGCATGGGCCACTGTGCCTAACCGGCATTTAAACAGGTGCTGGGAATCTGAATTCTGGCCCTCACACTTCATCCACTGAGCCACCTCCCTACCCAGACACCTAAGTTTTGGAAAAAGTGCCAAACCTACATCAGAGAAAGACATAATACATATATTAACATACGTATATAAAACATAAAAGAATGAAGCTAGATCCATAACTCTCACCTTGTACAAAAACCAAGTCAAAGTAGTTCACGAGGACTGAGAATGTAGATTAGTAGTTGAGCCCTTGCCTAGCACATGTCAAACCCTGGTTCAAGCTCCGGTACAAAAGCAAAAAGAGGAAGAGCATTGGCAAGACGGCTCATGGAGCAAAGGTACCTGCAAGAAAACCTGGAGACCTGAGTTCTACACAGATCCATCACATAGTAGAAGGAAAGAGCTAACTTCTGAAAGTTTTCTTCCGATCTCCACGTGTATGTAGTAGTTCTTTCTCTCTCTCTGTCTCTCTCTGTCTCTCTCAAGAAAAGGAGGAAAAAAGAGGAGGAAAGAAGGAAGGGAGGGAAGAGGATTTCCTGCCGGAATCCTCGGCTCTGAAGGCATTCTCTGGTGAACATCAGTTGCCAGTTCAACAGGCATTATTGATTCTCTCACTAATTCATTCCTCCCCATTCTTCATAAAAGTCTATTCCGATGTATCATTTTCATGGGCTTTAAGTGAGGCAGGCTCCAGTTCTTGCTCTTGTAAACCATGATTGGTTCAAGTCAGAACATTGTTTAGGGGACGCTTCTTTTTATATTGTCCTTATTTGCATTGCTGGGCTTGAACTCAGAGTCTTGTGCATGGTAGGCAAGCAATCCCTGAAAATATGTTTCATGACGCAGCCATGAGAAACGACTTCTCAAAACTTGTTAAAATCCTCAGCGAGGGCTGATGTAAATGGACATATATGTTACAGCGTTCCTTGGAAAATATCCAATAGCACCCTTAATTTGTGTGACAATCTGGGGTACCTCAGTCTGAGTTTGAGACCCATTGACTAAAGGCCAGTAATCATTGATTTAAGCAGGAGCACATCAGGCTCGAGAGATGGGTCAGAAGTTAAAAGTCAGAGGTCCTCGCATGCAAAAAGAACTGAGTTTGAATCTCAGATCCTACTAAAAACACTGGGTAGATACGGTGAGCAGTATCTTCCCCATACTTCTGGCCCTGGGAAGGAGAGCCTGGAAAACCCCAGAGCAAAGCAATGAGGAAGCGAAGCAATCCAGAATGCTTCCCAATGTCATCCTTGGGTTCACATGTACGCATGCAAACAAACACACAAACAAACAAAAAAAGCAGGATCCAGCTCTGGTTAATGAAATGCAGAGCGACATCTCAAGGAGATGCCTAGGAAAGGCTTCTCTCCCTCCACAGAACTCTTGGTGATTGCAAAGTCTGTGAAAGGGTCTCACAATTGCAGCCTCCATCTTTGAGCAGCTAGAGTAACAACTCAGGGTTATTGGCTTGGATGGCATGTCTGGATATTAAATGGTAGAAGTGCCCATCTCAGGGCTTCTCTTACGCGAGCTGATACTCTTCCAAGAGAATTTAACCTATGGTGAGCTGGATTTCCTGTTGACCTGTGGTCAAAAGTATCCTTCCGAATAATCCAGCAAAGCACACTTAGGAAACACTGTGCTTTTTATTCCCTCTACTTAGGTCTCCTATCAAAGTCTCTGAGGAAGCCCATGATTCTTGGCTTGCTTCGGATCGGTGCAGTTTGCCAAATTTCCTTCACTGAGGAAACCTTTTTTTTTTTTTTTCCACAGAACCCAATTATATCTTGCAAAACACTTTGGTGCCAAGAAACACACTTTTGAAAGATTCCTTAGATCCCTCCCTCCTCGAGGCCTGCAGCCCCCACCCGCCTGCAGAAGCCTGTGCACACAAGCTCCCACCTCGAGCATAGAGCCCACATGTGTTTCTGCTCAGTGGGGGAGACTAAATGGAGCCAGATGTACCTGGGCAGCCCACAGCAGAAGCAATGATTTAACGTCCTAGCTATGCGGGGATTAGCTTGCTCCCAAGGAGGGGTGGGGCTTGCTGGCCAGTCTGCTAATGGATTCAGCAGAAATACTTCAGGGCTAGACAAACATGTAGTGTGCAGGACTGCAGCAGCGTGTGGGACTAAAGTGGTGAACAGCAGTGCAATACTCTGCGTTGCTGTAGTGGTACATACGATTATGATGTTATGTAAGGCTGTAGGGCGCATGACTAGCATGCACGGTTGTTATGCTCATTTAGTGATCATGGCCATCATATGCATGCCTGTAGTGGTCTATACAATTACAGTGGTATGAAGAGCTGTAGTGTGCGTGTTTGTAGTGAGTGTGACTAGTGTGCGTGGTTGTTAAGTTCATGTCTAGTACTTATGAAGTGTCATGTGCATGTGTGTAATTGTCTAGTGGTCTAGACAATTACAGTGGTATGCAAGGCTGCAGCATGCACACCCATGCTTAGTGTACATGGTTGTTATGTTCATGCTAGTGTTCATGGCTGTAATATGCATGCCTGCAGGGGTATATACAATTATATACAGTGGTTTGCATGCTCATAGTATGCATGACTGGAGTAGATGGCTGTTTTGTTCACTACCAGTGTGCATGGCTGTAGTGGGCACGAATTGAGTAGTGTAAATAACTATAATGGTGTGCAAGGTTATTGTGTGCATGACTAGTGTGCATGGCTGTCATGTGCACGATCAGTCAAGTGAATGACTGGTGGTCATGACTGCAGTGTTCATAAATGTAATATGAATGACTTATGTCCATAACTAGTGTGCATAACTGAATGCATGACTGTAGTGTTTTGCATGATATATAAAGTCCATGAGTATACTAGAGTGATCATGTATAGAGTGATATACATGATCAAGGTTCATGGCTCTGGTGTTGGTGACAACTGTGCGTGGCTATAATGGCATATATGGGTAGTATGTATGACTAATATTCATGACTGTAGTTAGTGTGCACAATAGTGTGCATGCCTGTAATATGCGTGACTGCAGTGTTAAGTGCATGTAGTGCACATGACTGTAGTGGAGTGTACAACTGCAGTGGCGTGCATGAATACAGTGTGCATGACTAGTGTACAGAGTTGTGTTTTGGGTGATGTACACTTCATCTGACTAGTGTAGAGTATAAATATGCAGTGGCATGCATGAATACAGTGTGCATTACCGTGGGTGACTGTTAACTACGTAATTGCTGCAGCATTTTATGTGACAAGTAGTGCACATGCCTGTAGTAGGGTATATAACTGTGGTAGTGTACTTCGTTGTAGTGTGTGTAACTAGTGTGAGTGGCTGTAGTCTGACTGACTGTAGTATTACATGTAACATATAGTGCACATGACTGTAGTAAACTTTGGTGGCGTGCATGATTATAGCGTGCATGACTGGGCTCCCGATTCCAGTGGTGTGTACCATTGTGGTGGTCTGCAAGGCTGTGGTGCATAACTGGGGTGCATTGGTTTTAGTGTGCATGACCAGCATGCATGGTTGAAGTGTATGCATGACTGCTGCATTCCTGAGCACTGTGTAGACAATACCTGAGCCTATGATAAGCATGCTGTGACTGCTTTTTCCTGGCTGTGTCGGTGATTGCTGGTTGATGCCATTATAGCTGTGCACTGTCCTTTATGGCTCTAAAACAGGACTTACTTTCACTACTGTTTTCTGCTGAGGAGCCCTCGGGGAGCACCGCACCTGTCTTGGTCCTCCTCAGAACCTTGTAGACCATTTACTATGTGACCTAGGCTCTCTCTTTCCCCGCTGGAACCAGAGAACACCCAGCACATGATTTCAGTCTTTAGGGTCTGTGGAACTCCTTTTTCAGGCTTGTGCAGGGCTGGGGTGTGTGTTCCCACACGGTCAAAGCCGCTGCCTGAGTCAGTCAGGTCAGCCCTCTGTCCCCCTTTTCATGGACTTGGTTCCCACACAGGACCCCGTAGAAAGACAAAGCTTTGTCACAGGATGAAGGTCTAAACCTCTGAGTAGGTCAGTCCTACATTTTTCAGGGGGCCTCTGGAATCCCTGGAGCTCTGTGGGCAAGCCGGACGGGGTCAAGGGAGGAGAGTGGCAGACACAGCCCGCAGAGCCAGCCATGTAGTCTCCCTGTTGGCTTTGCCCGGGGTGACCCAGGAGAAAATGCGCCGGCCACTGTCTGCCAGACAGCCAGGCAGCCACACAGAGCCTGCTCCTCACTCGGCAGCAGGAGGCGGCTAAGCATAGAGCAGCCTTGGAGGAGGCCTGCATTCTATTTGCTCAGCTGTGGTCAAAGGCCAGTCGGCCACCCACGCTGGACTGGGCACCTTCTTAGGAGAGCTGGGCTTTCCTCGCTCATGGCTGGCTGGTGGCATGGATTCAGGAGCCCAGGCTTCCGAGACACGACCAAGACCTGCTGCTTTCTCAACCAAACGTGAGCACAGGGATGAAGTCCAAAGCACGGCTAAGTGTTCATTTCTCTTGAAATTAGAAGAAGAAAAAGGAATATGACTTTAAATAATATCTTCCCGTAGATCATGTCAAGGTATCCATCTTCTTGCTGATGCACTTGTAAAATAATATTAACATATGAGAACAATTCCATACTCACAGTAGAGGGCTTTACTGAAACCACCAAAGATAGGATAAAGGTGGACCGCATCCTGGGGCCATCACAGGGAGCCTCAAAGCTTCTATCATCTTGGTTACTGACACCACCACAACCAGCGTGTGGGGTGGAGGGGAGCGCTCCATGACAGAGAGCTTCAGCCCCATGAATGTGACTTGTCCAAGACCAAGGCGTTGGTAGGGTTGGTTGCTCTTAGGCACATAGATATTATCTTTTGCCTGGATCTTAGATAACTTTTATTCTGTGTGTGTGTGTGTGTGTGTGTGTGTGTGTGCATGCCTGTGTATCTATATGTCTGTGGGTCTATATATGTGTCTGTATGTTGCATATGTGCCTCTGTGTGTCTATATATGTATATGTGTATAAGTGTGCCTATGTATTTGTGTGTATATGTGTATATGTGTGTATGCACATGCACGTTGGTTTGTATGCATGTCTTTATCTATATTTGTATATATGTATGTGTGTGTTTGTCTCTCTGTGAGAGTGTGTGTTTATCTATATGTGTATACATGTGTTTATGTGCATGTGTGCGTGTTTTTCTATATGTGTATGCACGTGTGTGTTTGTGTGTACACATACATGTATATATCGTTATCTATATATGTGCATTTGTGTGTATGTTCATCTGTTTGTGTGTGCATGTATGTGTGTATTTGTCTCTGCATGCGATCCTGTCTGTGTTTATCTGTATGTGGGTACATTTGTCTCTCTGTGTGTATATATGTATCTACATGTTTATGTGTGTGTGCATGTTTGTCTGCGTGTCTCTGTGTCTGTGCAGCTGAATCCTATGTCTTACTGTCATACTGAATTAAGTTCTGCCATAATGGCTTCTTTTTAATGTAACTGTCTCTTTAAAGACCCTAACTCTAAATATAGTATGTTCTCAGGTTCCAGGGGTTAGAACTTCAGCACAGAACTTTGAACTCAGTCCTCAGTAAAGATCATATTAAGCTTGCATTCTTCTCTCAAAACTCTCCCCTCACCCCACTTCTTGCTATCTGATGGAAGACTCCCCAGCCCCTGTTCTCTCTTGGGGCCTGTGAGTCAGCTGGCATCAGGACTGGCTCTGAACAAGTTCACACTGTGGAAAGCGCACAAAGGGCTCTTGTGCCGGGATGCACTGGTGATCCCGCTCTTTTGGATGTCGGACCTGGTCAAGCTGCATGGGAGCCGTGCAGTGTTATAATTCCAGAGACCATTGGGTGGTGTCGTGTGCATGTGAAGCACAAGGGCCAGAGAGTCCTTTCCACCTGCTTCAACCTTCTCTGTCCCACCTCAGCACAGCTGAGTGGGATCCACACAGGGGCTTCGAGTCCCTGGTGTTGAGTACGGGATGCGAGGAGGTCCTGGTCCCCCGAATGCTGGGGATTGTTCATGCTTTGTTAGGGCTTTCTCTGGGTCTCCAATGCCAGGCACAAGCCTCAAGCAGCGCAGCCCTGGCGATGTGGTCCTAGAGGGTCTTATCATGTCTGGGAAACTGCTTGGAGTCTCAGGTGACAGGCTCCAGCCACCACGGCTTCAATGACACCAAAAAGCCAGTTCCTTTCGAGGATGGCCACCTGGCGCTTTGGCAAAATTAGCTTTGATCTTAGATGAGACCTCTGGAGGATAATCCAATTTTACATTTATTTATTTAATGTATCTGTGTGCACACATACGCACACGTGTGCTCTCACATGTCATAGCACATGTGCAGAGATCAGGAAGCACTGGTGGTCTGTCCTTCTGCCGCGTAGGTTCCAGGGACTGAACTCAGGCTTGACAGCGAGTGCTCTTACCTGCTGAGCTGCAGCATTGGCCCCAGAGGATAATCTGCTTCGGGCATGATGCCCTGATCTTCTCTGGGGTCTCCAGTGCCAGACACAAGTCTCAAGCAGCACGACTCAACAGTGCTGCCCTGGCGATGTGGTCTTAGAGGGTCTTATCTTACAGTCTTTCCCACCACAGTCAGGAGCATGGTTGTGATTATTCCGCAGTGTGGCCTGAGGCAGGAAAGGCAGAGCCAGAGATCTCTTGCCTTACCTGGTTAGCAGGAGAAAACGGGCTCTGGGTCCATTTCGCTCTACCTGACCATCTGCGGGAGGAAGGAGCTAGAGCTCAGAGGCCAGAGGCCTGGGTCGGCACTTGGCAAAGACACACTCCCTCCTCTGCCACGGGCGAACCTCTCCCCTCTGATCTTCACTGGAGAGAGTTAGACTAAGCAGACCTTTGGCATCATTGAGTGTTAGTTCCTATGTGCCAGACTCAGGTGCTGGCCTTGCAAGAATGAAAAAGCCTAGCACCCTGAAGGTAGACAGCCTGCTGCAAGTCAGGCTTGCATATCTATTCCAGTTGTTTCTTCCGAAATATATTTTTCCTTCACTATGAAAAGATTTGAGGTATATACACACATTCTCTCTCTCTCTCTCTCTCTCTCTCTCTCTCTCTCACACACACACACACACACACACACACACAAGGAAAGCAAAGGTAGAAGTGGTCCCAATAGAAATAAATCCCTCCAGCCCAGACAAGTCCTGTTAGCACCGTGGTCAGTACCTACTCCTTTGCGATAGGCACAGCTCAAGCGGAGAATAGAGCAGCAAAGACTGTCTTCCGAGCCCGCGCAACACGGCAGGAGCAGGTAGCAGCATTAGTCTATCTCACAGATGAACCTCTTGAACCTCAGGAAAGAATAGGTCTGGTGGCTTTGTGAAGGTTGCAGGACTCCACGCCCATCATTAGATATTACAAGCCCAAAGCCCTCTCTGAAGACATACAAAGGGCAGGTGAACCAGGGATTGGTCCAGAGCTTTAGCCAGATCTCGTGGGAGCCCGAGAGAGAGCCATGACTTCGCTTCAGGATCGCTGAGTCAGGTGTGAGGAGGAAGGTCAACCTTCGCTTGTTCTAGTGGCCTTGGGAGCAAGGTCAACTTTGTCAGGCAGCGCTGCATCAGGGAAGCAGCGAAGGAGCTGCTGCATTGGACTGAGTGAGCTGCGGAGCATCGGAATGAGCAGCACACGCTGTCCTCTCGGGATGACAGGGAAGTATTATGGCGTGAGTGTGCGTGTGCGCATGTGTGCGCGTGCGTGTGCGGGTGTGTGTTTTGAACAGAGATCAACTTTAGGTATCTCCTTTAGTCACTCTCCACCTTTTCTTTGGACACAGGTTCTCCTGTGCTGGCTGACCCGCAAGCTCCAGGGACGCTCTGTCTCCTTGGTGCTAGCTTTTCACGTGGGCTGCCGTCGATCCAGGTTCAGCTCCTCGTGCCTGCACGCCAGCCCTTTCCCAGCGGAGCCACCCATCTCTTCAGCCTATGTTTTTGTGATATTAATGAACCACTTGGGGGAACACTCTGGATTCCCGGCGGAAGGATCACAGAGGCACATATGGGACTCTGATCTTCTGACCTCGCTAACACCCCAGCAAAGGGCGCTAGAAGTTGTGGGGTGAGGGGAGATCCAGCTCTATGGGACAGCTTAGAGAAGGTGACGGGATTCCCAGCTGTTCTTCTGATCGTAGTGTAGAGCTAATGAGGCGTTGGACACGCCCACCCCTCCAAAGGGAGAAGGGAAGGAGGGACCGATTTAATGGCCACAGTCTCTGCAGGGTCTCCTTTCTGAGACGGGGCTCAGCTGTGTATGTACATCTGTTTGTTCCATCTCCGACCACAGGCGGGGCCCCTTCCTGCCTGGACCTGGCTCAGCGTTTCCTAAGTGTTCACTTGGGTGGTTTTTGTCTGGGACGACTGATGTCCTGTGACGTGATCAGCTGATGCTAGGCACGTGGCCCATTTTCGACACGATCCCATAGGCACGAGGAAGGTGTCAGGTGGGGTAACATCTTCCAAAAAGTCAGGCTATCAAAGGAGCCTTCACTCCAAAGGCCAGAGCTGGGCGCCTGGCAGGCATGTGTAGATATGGGGGTGCGGTCCACAAATGACAGCAACAAGGGCAGTGCTGAAGGAGGGAATGGATAAGTGTAGAAGGTGGGTGTGGGGAAGGAGTTGGAGTCATGTACTTTTCAAGTTGAGAGGGAGTGATGTAGTACCTCTGGGAAAGGAGTGCCAAAGCAAGACCAGATGTACCTGTGTCCGGGAACAAGAAAGAAAAACCAACAGGCAGGTCCAAGGCTGCAAGAGGAGGGAGGGAAGGAAAGCGTCTGAGACCATGGCGCCAGCCCGAGGAAGTCTGGAGTGGGCTGGTGGGGAGTCCCTCGATTAAGGGTGCACATTCACAGAATCCCACCGTGGGCAGGGCCTTCCTGCTGGTCCAGAATTCCAGCTACAGACACCTGTGTCACAGGGAGCCCCCCAGAGAGGCAGGTGGGGCTTGACCTGAACACAGTGGGAAACCCAGGGGCACAACTGGTATCTGCCAGTCACCTCTGCTCCACGGTATAGCAGGGTGGCTAAACGCGGTGTTGGGGGGGCTGGCTTCTATGGCTCCTCTTACTGTGAAATAAATATATTTGGAGGCCCCAGTATCTAAAATTCCGTGGGTCGCTGTGACAGATGGAAGGGATTTCTTGAATGGCCATATGCTGGCAACCGAAGTCCCTAGTCCAGATGAGATGCCTGCCACCTCAATCTCCTACTTCACAACAGGGCAGAAGAGTGTGTCTGATCTCGTGGAATTCTCACAGAGCAAATCCACCTGTGAAACTGGTGTTGGCATAGAATAGTCTATTCCCTAAGGTCTGGGGAAACCTCTTCTCCCCGTACAAAGCATGTGTGTTGCTGAGTTCGCTTGTACACGTGCTTCCTGACCCAACACAGAGCTGTGTCCTGAAGAACCCTCTGAAGAGTCAAACAGGAAGTTGAAAGTACAGGAGGGCGCCTCGTCTGCTGAGCACCCCAGCAGGGCACACGGTAGCTGCGTATCACACAGCTGGGAGCTACGGTTCCATGCTGCTCCCCGGGGTTGTAAGAAGATCTTAGCACGTACCGCCTGTCTGCAAAAAGATGAAAACTGGAAGCTGGGAGTACAGCTTCCACTGACCACACGGTGCTTCTATGCCACAGTAAAGATGAAAAGTTGTTAAGGGGAAGCGTCATAAGTTGGTTGGGGGGGGGTGGGCAAGGTAAGATGGTAGATTAGAAGCCTCTTCTGGGAGATGAGATAAAAAGAAGTTAAGATAAAGAAACAACAGGTCCACTTCTTCCTGTAAGAGAAACAGCGAAAGAAAACAAGCCTAGGTCGAACTTTCTCTTCCAAGGAACAGCCAGGTGCGCCAGCTGCTCCTGCTGTGGGGTGTTCCGTAGCTGCAAGGAAGTGTGTCTGTAAGGGGCGGCACGCCTCGGGCGCGATGGACACCCACACCACAGACTGGAGAGAGTGTAGTGTGTGTGGAGAGTCTGCCTAGTACAGCAGGCTGTGGAGATAGAGGCAGATGCGTCTAAAGAGCTGAGATGAGGGCGCTGCCATCATCTGGCCGAGCTCCATGGGTTTTCAGGACGTGCAAGGCTGCACAGAGAGAGGCAATGCGGGCAAGCCCAAGCTGGCGGCTACTGGTGAGCTTGGGAGAGCCCTCTCTTCCTCTGTCTTCTCTTATACAGGAGACCACCATGAGCATCCAAGGGAGGCTGTCCCTTGCTGGCCTGCAGCCGCGCTCTGTCTTCTGCTTCCTTCCTCACTATTGGATACAGAGGCCAGAGCCCGGTGCGTGACTAGGACAAAGCCGTCAGAGGGTAGAATCAGAGGCTGGCGCTCTGTCCCAGACTTGCCAACACCAATTCAGTAGCACTCATTGGGGATGGAGACTGAGACACAGGGCTGGGGGACACACCCCTGGATGGCAGGTCTGTGGCCCCTTGGCAGATCCAGGTGTCTACAGAGAGGAGGAGTAAACATAGAGAAGTGGGGAAGGCTGACGCTGGCCAGCAAGAGACATCTGGCCTTGCGCAAGTACCATGACTGAGGTAATTACGCAGCTACTGTGGAAGAGCAGGCTGGGAAGGAGCCAGAAGAGAAGCAGCCGAGTACAGCCATCCACAGACAGGGCTCCTGCTTGCTGTACAGATAGATGGGCTGTGGGCTTAGGAACAGAGCACCTCTTCTCTTCTCCCCGGTGCCCCGCCGGGTCCAGTCCAGGTCAGCCTCTCAGGGGACCCTTCCTGAGAGCATGCCCCAGTGCCATGCGCAAGCTCACATTCTCAGCTCTCCCCTGATGAGGCTGCATATGGCCTCAGGGACTGCCGTCTACCAGGCCGCGGCCGCTGCTCTGCGGTGCCCAGGGCAGAAGCGGAGGAAAGCCCATTAGCTCAGTGCTGCTCATTGGAGGCATAGTGGGGATTATCCGGCCGCTCCGCTGACTCCCGGCTTTCCAGGACCACCCCTTTAGGACTGGATCCAAGGCAGCGAGTGATACCATCATTAGGAACCGGTAATCCCCAGCTCCTCCCCCGAGAGCCCGTGGCGTTCACCTTGTCCAACTTCATTCATGGAGGAGCGGAGGGCAGGGCGGGCCAGACCCGCTCCAGCGTGGACTCTGTGGTTGGCTGGGATCTTTGTCCCTTTTACCCGAAGGTCTTTTCTATCTGGTGTCTCCCAGTATGACAACGGGTATGACCCAATCCTGTTCCCACATGGTCTCTGGGAACTGCTCCATCCACTCAAAGTCAAACTCTCTTGCCCTATAGGTGTTGTGACTGGAACAGGCGTGGTAGCTGTGCCGATTCTCTGGGAGATGATGTCCAGGAGGAATATGATAGGCCAGTGACTGATCGACAGGTAGAGATGAAACTAACTACTAACTAGAAGAGATTAAACTAACTAGACTCCCTTTGGGAAGTCAGAAGTAGGGGCCGGACCCATGCCAGGAAGAGGAAGGGGCCAACAGCTGTGTTTCCCTAGTTCAACAAAATAACGACAGAGGTTACTTCACTGGAGTTTGCTTGGCGGGCATCAGCACCGTGCAAAGGGCGATACATCGGGTGGCATCTCGACCCTCAGTACCAAGGGTGTTGCCCAGTGGAGTGGGCAAGCTCCCAGCTCTCAGGGCAGACTCAAGTTCTAGTGGCGGGGAGAAGATGACAGGGAGAGCACACATGTCTCCAGTGGGTCCCCAGCACATCCCACTGTGAATCTGGGTATTTGACTGGGTGGGGGTGCTCCTGAAATTTCTCTCAGTCCAGAGTCGGGAATTCAGGTGTTGGTTTTCCTATGACAGCTCAGTCTGTTTCTGGTCCTCATGCCATCAAGTTGACAGACCCAGGACCCTGAGCACTAGGGGATGTATGAAGTGTCTAGGATGGGGGTCTATGTAGCTGTGGGGTGTGTAAGGCAGTGAGTCCTCCGTGTCTGTCATCTTCCATACAGATGCCCCATGGAATCTTGGTCCCTCAAGGGTAATGCCTCATAGGTGTGTTTGGTACTTTTTCACACCATTTGAAAATCCTCTTCTGCCCAGAGGCCCAGTTTTGGGCACCCACAGAATCATTCTGTTGTTTTGGCTGCTAGCCAGGGAATGAGATATCTTATGTGTCTGCCTGAGGCCGCCATACCCTACAAAACCCCTCAGCTTCACTTGCCTTTTAGAACCTTACCCCCTCCCCAGCTCTTGCCGGATCCTTGGACCCACACATTACTCGTTGATCTCAGAGAACTGTTGGGGGTTTTGCTGCTTTCCTTGACACCTACTGATACACCCACTCTCGTCCATGCTTTCAATGAACACTCACTCCGGGCCCCCAGCTGAGACACCATCTCTGAACGCTGTGCCTTCCATATCCCGTGTTGGTCAGAGGTGATCTGTCCTGTCCCTTTTCTAGTAGGGGTAGCTTTCTGGAATGCTACTGCCAGAAAAAAAGTCTACTTTTTCTTCTTGTGGCTCTGTCCCTTCACAAAGTGGTCAGATAGGCCTCCATGGTCCTCAGTGATAAGCACCCAGCACAAAGAGGCCCAAATGCACCAGGAGCTTGGAGACAATGTATGGATAGAGGCAGAGAATGGACCAGTGAGGTGAAGACAGGGCCCAGGGCTTGCCTGACTGTCCAGGGCTGAGTCCGGCAAGGTAGCAGGATGTCCTTCCACCACAGCTGTTCCTAGTCACTCCGGCAGCTTGAGTGCACAGTGGGGGAGTGCCTTCCCTAAGAATCCCAGGACCCCTGCCTCGGGTGCTCCAGATCGGTCCTACGAGTCAGTTGTTAATTTGAGCTGGACTCACAGGGGGATGTATCCAAATGCCACCTGTCAGTCTCAGAAGCAAGTCAGACCCCTGCATCCCTGGCTGCTCCCCCTGGTACCAGGCCGCTCACTGTCTGCCCCTCCCAGTTGAGTACCTCAGGTAGAATTCATACTGACTCTAGTCACGGCTCCTTTACAGATGAGCTTTACCCAGAGGGGCGAAGTAACTTTTCAGATCGCATCCATTGCTAGGAAACCAGGATTCGATTCAACCCCCACTCCCTCCAACCCACAGTTCCCATATCACACCTAATTGCCTGACCACTTCGGGCGAAGCAGAGAGCTCCAACGTCTCCTGGTGGGAGGCAAGGGGCAGGCCTCAAAGACAGACAGTGGGCTGTATTCCTTTGACCTCAGTAGAGTTGGTTAGCTGTGAAGATGGGTGAGAATTATCCCCAGTCACTCAAGAACCACTCGCTGCTTAGGATAGATGGGAAAAAGGCAGTTAGACATAAAACATGGTCGATCCCCACCCGAAGGCCCACGGGGGGAGAGAGAAACTGCTGACCCCCCAGCCCCTGTGTGGTTCTTCTGAAAGTAAGTCCGTGGGGTTCTGCGCATGATGCCTGGGGCCCTTAATGGATGTTATGGGAACAAACGGGCTTGTGGTCAGAGAGCCTGGGAAACACAGAGTCACATGAGGCCGAGAAGGCGTCTTTAGAGCCGTAAATCTGCCGTGGCGCTTCCCTGTTCTCCTGGGGTTTGTGGTGTCCAGCGCTTTCTAACCCAATTTAGTCTCCACTGGCCCTTCCCTCTGCAGGGACAGACATCACTTGTCAGCCTCATCCTCTTAGGAAAGGAGACTCCAGCACTGGTTGGAAAAGACTCCCTGGGAAGATTATGAGCAGATAAGAAACAGGGCCCGGAGTGAGGAGCGCAGGGGAAGCTTCCAGAAAAGAGACATGTTATCTGGGCTTTAAGGAGGGTGAGGCCAGGGAGGTGGGGACCCGGGTGGGAGAAAGCTCAGGGGTGGAGATGGGTGTCGTAGCTTCCAACTGGAGTGTTTCTTCCAAGGCCCATGTGTTGACAGTTTGGGCCCCAGGTGTTTCGGTGTTACTATAGCAGACTACTTGACCCAAGCTACAGAGAGCTAAACGCGTTTAATTCCAGCTCACAATTCCAGGTGACGGCCCATCACCGCAGGGAAGTCAGACTGGAAGCCTCTGGCCACATCATATCCGTCTGCGCGGAAAGCATGAATCAGTGCGTGCGCGCTAGCTTGTTCGTGCTCAGCTACCTCTGTCCTTCTTCAGCCCGCTGCCTAGGGAACGGTCCCGCCCACTGTAGGGTCAGTTGTGCTCTGAAGACAATCCCTCGCAGGCGTGTGCTAAAGCTGGCTTCTGTGGGTCTGGAGACCTGCCCCCCAGGTTAACAATTAGTACTATCCATCCCATCAGAATGACACTTTAGGGAGATGGTAGACTTTTAAAGAGGGAGTTTCAGGTCACTGGGGATGCTTTGGGGAAAGAATAAGACTCCCAGCCTCTTTCTGCTCCTTTATTGCTCTCCTGGCCATGGCCTGAGTGGTTTTGCTCTACCGCTGGCTCTCAGCATGACGGTGCTCCCCACCATGATGATGATAGTGCTCCCCAGGTCCAAAGCTACAGCGTCTCCAAGGGAGACCGACAAAATCATAAGCCCAGATGTACCTTTCCTCCTGAGATGTTAATTTCTCTCCAGGATTTGTTACAGTAGCAGAAAGTCTGAGTGGACTGAGTGGCCACGTCACGATAAAGGGGTACGAACGGCATATGTCTGTCCGATTCCTTGGAAGCTGTCTCGAAAAGTTAAGAGGGGGAGTTGACACCTTAGGTGACGAGACAGACGCAAGATCTGTTTGTGTGGCGCGGAGATAATGGTGGTGGGACGTAGGCTCTGTGCACAGGGGCCGCTACTTACAGTGCCGACTTCTGGGGGCCCACTGAGTTCTAACCGAGGATGAACATCTGGCAGAGAAAGGGCCTCTGTGAAACATCAGAGTCGGGGTCTCCCCTGTCACCCAGCTTCGCACCAAGATCTCCTTTCAGACAGGCAAAGTGCTCCGCGGTTCTGTTTCCCCCAGTGCCCAAAGATCTCAAAGAGCTTCCATTTGGGTCCTGAGCCAGGAGAGAAAATGGAGAGGAAGTGTGCGTTTCAGACCTGGGAAAAGCTGGACGTATGCTGTGGAGAAAGCAAGATTGCTAATTAAAACCCACCTGGGACCATTCCAAATGGGAGAGAGACTCGGGGCCAGGAGCCTCGGCACAGGGAAGGAGCGAGGTGGGAGTGGTCTATTTATAATCTTCTTCTGGCACCGTCTCTCCGCAGAGTTCTCTCAGCCGCCCAAGCGCTCCCATCCCTAAGACGGCATCCAGTCACTGCCATTCTGTCTGAAGACAGTTTTAGATACCTGCAGACGTACAATCTGCATCCGCCACCTAAGTTGGAGGCCAGAAAAATTCTCGGAGAGATCAGCAGATCTCTCTGGGTGGAGTTCAGGTTGTCCCCAGTGTTGACCTGGGCCAGGATCTAGGGCCTATTAACACACAGGGCTTTGCCCTCACGCGGCCGTCTGACTGCTGAGCGGAATCCTCTATCACCACCTGGACCCAGCTTTTCTTGCAGCTATCCGTGCATCTCCCCACGACTGATTTCATGCACTTTGTGTGACCTTGCCTGGTCCCCACATTCTTCTTGTGCATATAGCCACATGTCTAAGGAAACACAATGGATCAGAACAGGAAACGACTTTCTCTCATGTTTTCACTCATGCCTGGCTAGGTGGGCTTCTCCTCTGCCCCTCAATGACATTGCTCGTAAGTAGATTCTGGATCCTGGCAGGTCATTTTTTTTTTTCCAAGAATAGACAGCATTCCCTTCTTGACGCCTCGGAAAGTCCAGATCTTGTTCAGGCTCCACCCACACCCCGTTCAGAGGTCCTCCTCCTGGCACCAACATCTGGTTGCTTCCATGACTGACAGGGCCCAGGGGTGGGCTCGAGATGGTGTGCCACTGTGGTTTTTTTCCTTTATGTCTATTGTTATGGATCGAATCATGCCCTTCCCACGAGCTGTATTGACACCCCCAGCTCTTTAAGGTGTACCCTTATTTGGAAATGGTCTTTTTAGAGTCGAACACATCAAAGTATTGACTCTGGGGTAGGCTGAGTCAGAATGACAGGTCAGGAGAGGTGGACACAGAGGAACCACCTGGAGGGAAGACAGCGTGGAGACACTCAGGAGGATGTGTGTGACCAGAACGTGTCTTCTAGCAGTGCCTGGGAATGTCAGTCCCACCAGCCCCGGGGAGGCCAAGGAGGATTCTCACTAGAGCTGTGCGAAGGGGGCACGTTCTTGCCATCAGCCTGGCCGGGAACTGTAGCCCCAAATCATTGGGCAGCACACATATATTAATCGAAGCAACTGAACGTACATCTGCCTTTCCTGTCCACTTTCCCAGAGCCAGCGGAGGGGGACACCGTGGGAATAGCGGACCCATCGCTTCAGATGCCAAAGCGCCCAGATATCCTTGGGCTTTTGCAGTCCCTGCAAGGTAGGTTCTCTAGTGTGTCTCTTGGGGGTGTCGCTGTTCCTCCTTCCTATGTCCCAGTGCTGCTCAGGACTCCACGCTTTGGTTGTGGTCTCCATCTGCCTCTTTCTCCACGGAGCAGGCCTGCAGGCTGCTCACCCCACCCAGTGGCCACGTCTCCTGAACGCTACTCTTAACTGGGGTGCCCCTATCCCAACTCTGAATGTAAGGCAAATTCTGGAATGATCTTTGCCACTTGGAGGGAGTGAACTTTTACAGTGTGACTGGGCAGAGGAGGGCAGCTTCCTTCTCCATAGCACCCCAGTGTCTGCAGGAGTGCAGACATGCAAAGGTGGAGGGAACAGTGGGTCTGACTTTGTGTATGCACTACGGTCCCTTTGCAACCTCATGCAAGCCCCTTTTTTTTTTCTCTGAACATATGGGGAATGACAGTGAAACCACTTCTCAACATACCTAGGAACAAGGGTTCTAGACACTTCCACTTGGGATGTGGAGGCTTTGGTTATCCACTGTCCCCAGTTCCAGGGTTTCAGTGAGCAGAATTCTGTCCCCCAACCCATTCCACAGAAGCCCCGTTTGGGTGGGATCAGCAACTCCCTGAGCACTGGGCTCCATCTCTTTTCTACTGTCCCAGCAGCCCCTGCCCAGGGAACCCGTGCAGAGGAGCTGAGACTCTACAGGAAGTTGGATCAAGGTCAAGGCACAGCATTGATACCACTTAGCTGTGGGTTTCACCTCAGCCGCCCAGCCTTTCCCAGCCTCAGCTCTGTTGCTTCCACCTGGGGATGGACGGATTTCTCCTGCCACGTGCAGGGACACACAGCCAGAAGTCTCAGGGTCAGGGGCGAGTCTCAGCCCTCCGAGGGCTACGCGTGTGGTCATCACTTCGGCAAATGCTGAGAATGTCTCCAGCCGGATCTGCCACACGTGGTTCAAGTTATGAGCGTTAGTCTGTGTGCTCGAGAGCTTCTCGCTGAGTTACGAGACCTGTCTAGACTGCCCAGTGAAGGACAGCAGGATGAGATAAAAAGATAGCAGTACTTTATTGTGACTCCAAGTGAAGCTAAATTGAAATGGTAACCAATGAGGTTAGCCTTCAGAAAAGTCCAGAAGTAAATTCCCATGGGAACCCTTCTCGCAAGACACAAGGTCATATCTAATCGCTCCCAGGACTTTTAAAATCCTGTGACGTGTGCATTTAGCTGTGTGCCACAGGCAGCCTCAGTGAGTCTTGAAGTTGACTAATATATGCATTTTACAGGGGGGGGGATTATTGCAGATCCCGGGTGTTGACTAAAATTATTTTGATGACATTGTTATTTAAATATATACACACGTAAGAGTAAGTATAAATTCCTTATGCTCTTAGCTCTTACGCAGCTATAAAACCAAAACACAATTACAAATTAAATGCAAACAAAACTACCAAACCATTAAAATTCAAATTAATGGCATTAATTTAATGTGACAGATGATGTTTTGCTGGAAGTGAAATAACCAGTGTGGGTACAATAATGGAAGGATGGGTCCCAGTTGACGCTCTGCGCATGCTGGGCCTCCATTGGTGTGGCAATAAGAGTTACTTTATTTTTTCACATGCTATGCTGGACAAGCTTTTAGATACATATCTAGGATGTTAATGAGCCTGTTACCCTAATAGGGCACCCCCAAAATCTAATAAAGACATACAGTGAGAGGCTCCTCAGCTGTGCAGGTCATCACACCACAGCTAGTCACGTCTTACAGGTTGTCACTCATTAGAGTGCCAGGCACCTGCTGGCAATGTGGTGACTCCCACTCTACCACTTTCAACCCAGAGCTGACTTGCGTGAGATCTGCCCATGTCCCTGGAGAACTCAGTCCTCACCCATTTATCTCTGTTTGAACCAAGGTTAAGCTTTGGTTTACACAGTGACCCAAGAAGTCATTTGGGCTCGTGTGTGTGTGTGTGTGTGTGTGTGTGTGTGTGTGTGTGTGTTTTCAAAGCATGTGACTGTAAACCCAACTGTAAAACTGACAGTAAACCCAAACACCCAAAACACAAAGCAAGCTCTGAATTCCTAAGGTGTCATTTGGGGACAATATAAGGGTCTCGCAAATACGTTTCAATTTATGAAATGGAATGAAGAAGTTTAAAAATGTCTCCTGCTGCAATGGAGTGTGTAGAGCTCACTCTGAGACGGCTGGCATGGCAGACAGAGGTGTGGCTGGTAGTGTAACCTAGGGCTTCGATTCTAGAGACTTCTTGAGTGCCTGTCATGCTATGGAATGACGCCCTCCCTCAGCTTCCTTTCTGTTCATCTCGTTATCCCTCACTATCATATTTGCTTCTCTGGACACCTCCATATCCCCAGTACGACTGTCCTTATTGGATAGACAGGGGACTTGTTGAGTCACAAGGAGCAGACAAGGTTGTAAAGCAGGACTGCCTGACCTCAAAGACACCACACGACAGGCACGCTGGATCCAGAGGCATCTGCTATGACTCTCAGCTGCCTCCCAACACCTCAGGCTCCCGAGGGATCCTTAACTCCCACACCTGTACATGTGACAGAATGTGGTTCTAGAAAAGGTAGGAGAATATCCCGATGCACCCCAACACACACCGCTGGACCTTATCCATCCATCGCTCAGTTCGTGAGGACAGTTCATCACAAGTGACCAGGTATAACATCCCCTGTAAGTAACAGGTACAGAGATTTTGACAACCCATTGTTCATGATGGGCACGTTCATGTTTATTAATCTTTCTTTTTTGTGTAAGGCTGTACCTCAAATACCATTTTATATACATACATATAGCAAAGTACATATACATACATATGTGTGAGGGCATGCATATGAGAGTGTGTACGTGTGCACGCGGGAGTGCGTGCATGCGTGCGCACGTGTGTGTGTGTGTGTGTGTGCGCGCATGTGTGTATGTGTGTGCGTGTGTGTGTGTCCCTTGTTGGCAGCAAACTCCCTTCTTGGACTTGTGGCTGCCCTCTGTGACCAACATGACTCTCTCAGGGACTTCCTCAGAGAGTTTCTGCCTCCCAGAGGAGGATTTGACCACTTACTTCTTCAATCCTAGGTGCCAGGGAAACTGTGGAGGGGATGCCTGTCTTATCCACCCTGGAAATTCCACTGGCTCTCCAGATGAGCCTGTGTGTCCACAACCCTAACAAAAACGTATGATAAGCCAGCTCCCTAGCTCTAGGGTTGGTGGAAAACACTTGGCTGACTCTATGGGGGGGACCCTGTCTCTGTATGCCGGTCTGTTAACAGCCGTCCCTCCCACTCACCAGCTTAGGGCTTTCAAAGATTTCGTCTAGCGGGAACTGACAGTGATAATGAACTCCTTCCTTGATTTGTATGAAACAGAGACGCCCGCACTTGACCATCAGAGGGGCTGATTGGCATGTGGCTCATGCCTGAGAGACCCACAGGGTGGACAGGCAAGCGGTTCCAACAAAAGACATGTGACATTTAAGTTATTCATGCAGCCTTGCTCAGGGTGCATGTACAACCATCATTAATGCCGTTTGAAATGGTGATAGTCTGCGTTTGGGCACAGAGTCTACCAGTGCCCACTGGTCAGGCACCGCGTCCCCTGAGAACTCAGGGACCCGCGGGTGAAGGGGTACAAGTCCAGGTACATCTGCTCAGCCGCTAATTGCTGGACTACAAAGGGACAGGCAGGCCTGCGTTCGCGTGGGTGGTGGTGGGGGGAGGGGACTCCCCAACCCATGAGCTGAGTCAGTTATTTCGTTTCTCCTCCTGGAGGTCCCCATTGTTAATGTATTATTTATCTTATTTGCATGTGCATGTGTGTGTGCGTGTATGCATTTGTGTGCATGCATGTACTGCAGCATGTGTGTAGCGGTCAGGGACTATTTGTAGAGGTCGCACTTCTCTCCTGTTACGACTGGTTCAATGAGTGTGTTGCAGTTTGTCTGTATGTTGCCGATAAATTCACAACCAAACAAGGGAGTTTTCTTCTTGCTTATGATTCTCCATTATCGTTCATGGCCTGTCTGCTTGGCGTCATTCCGTTCTTACTCAGCCAGGTCCTAACCTTCCATTCTCAGGCACCTCAGGCCCCGTAAGTCAGAAGATAAATTTATCTTGGACTGTAGATTCTGTCAGCTGTGCACTGAGTTCTGACACCTGTCTGTCTCTGGGTCAGGCGATTCCTCCTGTCCAGGCAAAAGGAAGCCATGTGATGTCCAGGCCTCAGGAAGGAGAGCTGCACGGGGCTCATGGCAGTCACTGCTGACACAGAATGGTAGGACCTTCTTCTCAGACACCTGGTGTCCATGGATCTTGGATGCTCTTACCCTTGACCTATAACAAAGCCTTGGCTCCTCCAGCCTGCGGCATTGATAAGAAATGGGACCACAGTAGGGAACCAATAATAGTATGTCAGGGGCCTATTGACTGACCATGGCCAGGCCAAGACAAAGGATAGCTGCCCCCAAAATTGGTCCAAGAATACTCGGGAGTCAGAATTGGTTTGGCAGGTGACATAGGTGGGGTTCCTCTGGCTAGAATTATCGCCTAGGATAATGATAGAGACCACCTGTGGATGAGCCGAGGAGAGAGGAGACAGGTGCCTCACAGCTGACCTGATGCTCAAGCTGCTTCGCTTGGACTCAGTAAGGGGGTGTCTGCACCCACCCCCATCAGTCACTGGCACGGGCTCTCCAAACAATGTCTTGGTCTTGAGCAAGTCCCAAGGGGTTGGCTGTGAGGCTGCAGCCCAGTGCATCCCAGGAGAGAGATATGAGGGTGCCCCTTCATGTCCATTGTGGTGGTTCAGCAGGAAGTCCCATGTGGAAATCACCTACACACTCATCATCTGCTTCTTTAATCGACCTCCCCAGCGACGTCACCTGTCTCCAGTGATCCTTCAGAACAAGGCTATACAGCAGTAATGACACAGCCCCTCTTCCAGAAGGCTTATATTCAAACAGAAGAGGGGAACCACAGGCATGGGACAGAGCTGGGATTTGAACCTCTGCATGATTCTAAGGCTCCGTTTTCACCCTCATGCTGTATGAGGCGGGAATTCACGGAGAGAGTAGAACTGAAGGCGTGAGCTCACAATAGCATCCTTAAGAAAGGAGAGGCAGGATTGGAAGGAGGTTGAGGGGCAGAATGGTCCGCAGTTGGAGGCCATTTCCAAGTAATGGCACCAGTGAAAAAACGCTAGCGGCCTGTAGGGGCAAGGGAGGGGGCTCGAATGGAGTTTGGACCCCAATTAAAGGAATCAAGGGAGTTAGTACATACTGAGGGCTCCTAGCAGCCTGGGCAGAGAGTGAGCTCCAGCTGTCCTCTCCAGTCTCCCCCGTGTTAAAGCCAATGAGAGATTGAGAGCTGGGAGGAATGACAAGGTCTCAGCCATCCAAATCATAGCCCTGTGACCTGGGTCTAACCCACTCTTCCTCCCTCTGCTCTTTCTCCCCTCTTCCTTTCCTGCCTTCCTCATCCTCTGTCTCCCTCCCCTGCCAGTTCTGACATTGTATACCATTGGCCAATACAACACACACACACACACACACACACACACACACGCACGCACACACACACACACGCACGCACGCACGCACGCACGCACGCACGCACCCTTGTTTTAAGCAGCCTATGTGGGGGTGCCTCTGGGACCTGTACCCGAGCGAGGACGCCCACTGTACTGCCACTTGGCCTCTCTTGTTCTTGCCCCATGCTCAGGGGCCAGGCGGCCCCTGGGATCTGTCTCCTGAGACCAGCAGTTTGTAGTCCCCCACACCCCGACCGGAGCAGACTGTTCTGTCTCCTGCACATGCCATTTGTCGCCACCACAGATGGCCCTCCACCAGGGAGAGACCCCAGACCCCCGACCCCAGCGACAGCCAGTGAGTTTCCTGCCCATGTGGGAGGTTGGGGGCCAGGTTCTGCCAATAATGGTAATGACAGGCCTCCTCTCCCTCCTTGGGGACAGCAAGAAAGTGCCTGAAACCAGAGAGCCAGACAGGAGGGACTCCGGGCCTCCACCTGGAACCAAAACTCACCCGGGCCCGGCTGTGACTGACAGCGCCCAGACACGAGCCTTCCCACCGGTCCTCTCTCTGGATCTGTCTCTTGCTTCCTGAACTTTTTCCAAGCCAAATTGCAGAAAAACTGGAGGTCACAATGCTTGCTATTCTTTCAGGCTCCCGTTAGGGGAACAAAAACGCGCTGTTTTAATTTATAAGGCTAATAATTATTATTATCTACACCACCACGGCCGGCACCACACACATGGGTGGCAGAGAAACAGCAGGAAGAGCTTTTCCAGCTGTGACCGCAGCTGTGACCCTGCACCTCCTATGTCTGCAAGCTGAGGAGCCCCCAGCTTGCGGCCCCCCCTCCATGGGAGCCGCGCTAGGAAGCAAGCCTCACCCGGGGCTTTGGGTCCCTGTTTTCCCACGTCCGGGGGAAGGCATTGGTTAGACACACATTTTTCAGCAGTCGGCCAGAGCGTCTGCTCCTGATAGGGCGGGGCGCGTTGGAAGAAGATGGATGTCTCTACTCTGCTCCAGTCAGACAGACCCCGTGCTCTCAGCCCAGGCCAGGAGGGCAGGCCCTAGAGACCCCTGAGCGCAAAGGCCAGTCAGCTTGGGGATAGTTGTCAATGCTATTTTGATGCGTGTAGGAGTGTGTGTGTGTGCACGTGTGTGTGTGTGCGTGTGTGTGTAAGTCTGAAGAGGGTGTCACGTGTCCTGCTCTATCACTTTCCATCTTACTCCCTTGTGAGGGGATCGTTCACTGAGGCCGGCACTAGACTGGCCGTCAGCGAGTCCCAAGCAATCCTCCTGTGTCTGTCCGACCACAGCACTGAGGTCACAGCCAATGCACGGGGTCGCGTCTAGCTTTTTTATATGGGTTCTAGATCTGAACTCAGGTCTCATGCTTCACAGCAAGCACGTTATCCCTGAGCCGTGTTCCAGCCCCTTAGTCTTCTTTGGCCCAGCGTGGACATCTCTGCTGGAACCTAAACCCTGGCGGGAGTAGAAGTCTTGGGCTCATGTAGGGCTGTCCGCAGTTTTCCAAAGTGGCCACACCAGTTTCTAGCTCTGGCCTTAAGACACTAGGGTGGGCAGCTGAGCCTTCAGGCCTGTGAATGGACACCTCGGGTCAGGTGGTTTTTCGCACTGTGGACATTTGGCAATCTAATAGAAACTGAGGAACGCCCTACCAGAAATGAGCTGACAATTCTGCCCCTCATTTCCGTGAAGTCCCAGACTTTGGGAAATGTGTGAAGAAACCCCTTGCCAAGGACATGGATAGACCATAGGCCCCAGCTTTGCCTCGAGGGTCGCTGGCTTCGGAGTTCCGGTCTCTCGACCCTGCCGAGTTCTCCTCCTGAAAGGGCTGGTTGCCACAGGGTAGCCTCGGCCTGGGCACCAGGCAGAACCAGCATTCAACAGCTCCAGCTGCCAGAGCTTGACACAAACTGTGGGCTCCAGTCTCCTCCACGAGCCGTGACCCCGACAAGCTGGTCTCTGAGGAGTCGGGCGAACCTTTAACACTTCATGAAACGAGACACAATATCACCTCTGTTCAACTCCAAACTCAGCAAGGGGGAGGAAGGATTAGCTCAGCGGCCTGATCCCCTCCACGCCGGTGGCCCCCCACCTTGGAGGTTTCCTGAGAACCGTATTACAGCAAGCCACCCTGCTGCACACGCGCCAACCCCCCACTATGGGGGAGAGCTGGAAAAGCTGGTGGAGAAGTTCAGAGGCACCTGACCAGACAGGCTGAAGCAGAAAGCAAAAGACTTCCCTGGAGTCTGGGTGAGAAGAAATGGTGTCCATTTTCCGTGTCTGCCTGGTCCCCGTGATGTTCTGTCTTCCCCTCTGCCTGCCCCAGCCTTCATCAAGACCCTGAGCGATCACTCAGGAGAAGGCTGGCAATCCTCGGGGTGCCTGTTGCGCATGAGCAGGTCTTGGCTGGAGCCTCCCTGTGTGTGGGTGAGAGAAAGGGAGTCTGGGGGGATTGCAGGGATGATGGGGGAGAGGAGAGCAAGGAAGGGAGGCGTGGGCTGGAGGGAGCCAGGAAGTGCATGAGCACTAAAAGCAAGAAAGAGGCATGGAGTAAAGGTCCCGCGTTGGAGTTAGACAGTCTCATTGAAACAGAAGTGTGATGTAAGCCCCAAACGAGGGTCCTGACTCCATATGAAGTTAATAACTGAACGTGGGGATCCCAAACAATAGGACAACTGTAAAAGGTTTTGTGAAGGTGAATTTGAAATCAAATGCATTAACGGCTCTCAGGTGCTTCTCGCAGCGCTGACCTGGCTGCACCAGCCTTAGCCCCGAACACACGACTCAGCACTTGGCACGCAAATGCCTTCTCCACAAGCAACATCCAGCAGTGCCGCGCCAGGCACCTGGGCTTACCTCCTGCGCTCACCTCCCTGACTGACGGAGGCTCCAAACAGCAGCGTGCCCTGCCGACTCTTTAGAGAAATCCCAGGACTGAATCCAGGGACTCAACATCTTCTTCTGATTTTCCTCCTCAACCTCCTCATCACTGCAGAGTCAACTCAGGGTATCTTTCGACTGTAATGTGTCAGAAAGTTTGATTTTTAAAAATAGCTGTTTAAGGGATGGAGAGATGGCTCAGGGTTTAAGCCTTTGCCTCCCAAGCAGTAGGACCTGAGTTTGGATCCCAGATCCCATGTCAAAACATCAGGCAGAAATTACTGTGACTTGCACTTCCCAGTCTCGAAGGCAGAGCCTTCTAGAAAACCCCAGAGCAAAGCAAAAAAGATGCAGAAGCAATCTAAGATGATTCCCAAAGTCACCTTTGGGCCTCCATTGGTACACACAGTGTCATATCTCTCTCTCTCTCTCTCTCTCTCTCTCTCTCTCTCTCTCTCTCTCTCTCTCACACACACACACACACACACACACACACACAAAAGAAATTCGCAGACTTGAATGTCAAAGAAAAAAAACCCATTGGATGAATTTTCCCTTGGGATTAGGACAGGATTCCCAAATGTCCCAGACATAGGCCTCCCTTCTGTACCTCTACATGTGTGAAGTGGCGTTCTCAGCAGCAATGATTGTAAAATCAAAGTATGGATTATTTCTGGGATGCTCAGAAGATCCCAGATGTGCTATATCTGCAGAATAATGCATTCAGCCAGCCAGGATTGAGTTCTTTATGTAAAATAAATAGGCACGCCCACCTCATTAGTATGTGAGTTTGCTTGCATCTCTCATTCAATGATAGCATTACATGTTGACTAATTTTCAAATAAATTTCCTTCTGATTTATTATCAGTAAATAGGACTCAGGATCAGACAAAAATTCTCAGGAGCAAGGGGGGTTGGAAACAGGTGAAAGCTTAAGAAGTTGTGCTTTGAGCCAAATTCCTACCCCCTTGAGCTTGTTTCTTCATCCATAAAAGAATCTTAAATGTACCTGTCCATCAAACATGGAGACGGTGCCTGGATATAGCAACATTTTTTCTTTGGGGTATTAAGCGGTGTCGTATAGAAAGACGGGAGGTCTGGATCAAAAGATTAGAGTCCAGACCATGGTCTGGCCGTGTGACCTTAAGGAGTCAGCTGTCCCTCTCTGACTTCTGCTGCCAACATCTCACCTGTGTGTGTGTGTGTGTGTGTGTGTGTGTGTGCGCGCGCATGCTCGTGCATACATAGGTACATTTGTGCCACACTGCATGTGTGGAAGTCAAAAGACAACCTTCCAAGTTAGTTCTCTTCTTCCATCATGTGGCAGGAGAGCATGGCATGGTTTGAAATGTGAGTTGTCCTCCCCCCCCCCCGCCCCCAGGCTCATGTGTTTGAATGTCATGGCACTTTTAGGAGGTGGAGCCTTGCTGGAAGGCACTCACAGGGGATGGGCCTTGAGATTGGTTAGCCGCGTCCTGCTTGAGCTAGTAGTTAAGTCTGCTCTTGAGTAGCAGCAGCTCTCAGCATCCGCGATGTCTGCAGTGATGTAAGCTGCCTCCAGCGTCTGCCAGCCTGACGTGCCATTTCTGCCAGAAGGACTGTATCTCCCCCCTGGAACCTTAAGCTTAATTAATCTACCTGTCACCTATAAAATTGTTTGACTTTGGGTGTTCTCTCACAGCAATAGAGAAGAGTAACTGGTACACAGCATACTCCAGGCTAGCTTTTCCACGAGCTTCCAGCTGACTCTCCAGCCGCCGCCTCCCTTCTCACCCTTGAGTGCTGGAATTCCAGATGCACACCGCTGTACCTGGCTTTTATGTTGGTTCCAGGAATTTAGCTCAGTCCTCTACGTAGTAAGGCAAGTGCTTTTCCCCCTGAGCTGTCTTTGTGGCCCTGCCCACTAAACCTTTCTGATGCATTATCCAACAGCTCTAGGCATCAGGAAGGGGCTCAATAAGACTGCACCCCAGGTTTCCACTGGGGGCACCCAACAGACTTGATGGTTGACCAAAGACACATAGGAAAAGTGACTACCACTTTAATGACTTCCAGGATGAACGATCTTCGGTTCCAGGTTTCATATACATGTTAACTTAAATACTTGAGCATTAGTAATTAGGTTTGTCATGAGAAGAATGGCGAAAAGGAGACGTAGGGAAGGCTACTCAGCAGGTGACCCAAGGGGTCGCCTTCTGGCTTCTGTCCAGCAATCACCGTCAGCACAGACCCGCTGTGGTGTGCTTTCCACCATGTGTTAGTGACAAACTTCAAAATTTCCTCTTTCCGCTCACCATCCGTTGAATGTTAGTAGCGGTTCAGTGTTATGAGTGACCACTATATCGGAAGTGCACGCCCCCAGAACAATCTCATCACAGCAGAAAGTTCTATGAGGCTGTACTCCTCTGCAGAGGGAAGACACAGTGTGACTTTCCAGGCAAGATCAGGTCTGTGGTGAGAACGGTCATGTCGCTCTGGGAGCCATCGCTGGATGGAGTCTAGGGTGTTCAGGAGCAGGCGACACACCCTATGGAGGAGACAGTCAGGATGGGCCCCTCTGCCCTGCCTGCCACTCAATGCACCTCCAGGTAGGAGCCCTGTGCTCATGCCTGCTTCTCGGTGTGAGCCCCCCCCCCAAACAGCACAGTGACAAATGCAGAGTCTCAGGCCCCACCCAAGTCTACTACCACAGAATCTGCATGGGACCCACGTGCTTGGTACATTTGAGAAATATAGGGGGGATGCCTCGTGGAAGACACACATTGTAGCGTTCAGTAGCAACTCCTCCAGGAGTATTGAGACAGGATGATTCAAAGAGTTCCTGAGCCCACGGGTTCCAAATGTCAATGCTGGACTCCATGGGGGCAACTGACTTGCAATTTAACTTTGTGCCCTATGACTTTCCCTCCCTGCTTGTTAGTTTCAGGAGAATTTTTTCTTAAATCATTGACATTCTCTAAATAGTCAATCATGTCATGTGGGAATAAGGACACTGACAGCTTTTCCTTTACAGAATATGAGACTCTTTATCTTTTTATACTGGCTAGGACTTCCAGCACAATATCGAGTAGGAATGTTGAGAAAGAAATTCTGGCTTTGCTCCACATCTTAGAAAGGAAGCTTCCAGTCTTGAACCGTTAAAGCTGATGTTCATTCTGGGGCTTTTTACAGCTGTTCTTTATCAAGTCCAGAAATTGTGCCAGTATCTCTACTTTGCTAAGAGGAGGATTTTTTTTTCTTTTTCAAATCCTGAATGGTTGTTGGTTTTTATGAAGTGATTTTTGCCTCACTTGACACACTATCCATGCTTTAGTCTATTTGCTTTTCGAATGCTGGATTAGCCTTACGTGTTTGGATGAGTTAGCTGTGGCCTATGATTTCTTTTTTTTTTAATGCAATGCTGGATTTGATCTTGTTATCTTTGCATCTGTGCTCATGGATGACATGGTCTGCCATCTTTTCTTATAAATATATTAATATGGTTTGGGTGTGAGAGAGCATGTGGACCAACAAAATGAGTTAAGGAAACTTCTAGTTGCTTTTATGTTCTAAAGAGACTGCAGAGTTGGTGCCATTCTTAATGAATGTTTCATGGAATGTGCCAGTGAAACCTATTGGGTTTTTCCTTTGAAGAGATTAAATATTTTTTAAGGAGATATGGGGTTGGTTCAGGCTGTGTATTTCTCTTCGTGAAAGTTTTGCTAACTTCTATATAAGCAATTAGCCATTTCATCCAAATGATTAAGCTTGTGAGTATAGACTTGTCTTTGGAAATTTCTCTCTTCTTGGACTGTCTGAGGGATCAGTAGCAATGAATCCTCTCATATTTCTGATATTGGTGATTTGAGTCATGTCTCTTTTTTCTTGGTTAGTGAGTCTATACACTTATTACTATTATTGATTTTTTAAAACTGAATTCCGTGTTTGTGGATGTTTTTCTACTGTTTTTCTGGTCTCAAGTTTATTGATTCCTGACTTAATTTTTATGACTTTCCTTCCAGTTGCTTTAAGTTAGACTTGTTCTTCTTGTGATTCTTCTGAGAAAGAAGCTGACAGTAGTCCTTCTAGATCTTTCTTCTTTTATAATATACTCATTTAATCCTACATGTTCCCCTTCATATGAAACTTTCACTGCATCCCATAAATGCTGGTAGCTTACATTTTCATTAAAAATTGGTCCAAAATACATCTTTATATTATTGGCAACTTTGGCAATTACATGGGTTATCTGAATTGGGTTAATTTTCAAACATAGGATGAATCTGTTGAATTTTACATGTTGTGTACATTTCTAGATCAGCATATGTGCCTTATAGTATCTAGAGGATGGAGGAGTTGCCAAAGGCTGAACAAACAGGTCCAGTTATGACCCTCTTCTTCACTTTCCTTTACCCATCAAGTCACAGAAACTATGTTATGCTAATTGACTGGCTATACCATAGTGTGTTGGCACGAGCTTCACTATGTATTCAATAATCACGGCAACTGTCTATCCTAGCTTCATAGCTTTTAGACTGTAATAAATACCTGACCCAAACGACTTATGGTAACAAGTGACTTGTTCAGAATTCACTCTCAGAATTTCAGGTTATGGTCCACCATGACAGGAGAGTTATCAACAGGAATGAAGGGAACTGGCCACAGCCTATTCAAAGTCAAGAGAGAGGGGCAATGCTTCCTAACACGCCAACTTACTGAAGGTGCCAACCAGCTCCCTTCATCCCATAGACCTGCCCAGGGCATGGCCCTGCCAGGCATGACTTGAGGTCCATAGCACAAGTGGAGAGTAACTGGAACAAGGTAGTGGTTTACCGGTTAGCTGGAGCTGGGAAGCGTTCTGCTCTATGTGATCACCTTGAGCCTCAGGCTACTGATGTTGCCTCCTGAAGCTACACCAGCTACACTGAGTGACCTTTTCAGTGGCCAGGGCAGGACATATCTGGCTAATTCAGTTGTCACACTCCTGGCATGACCCTTTGGCCCAGTCAGTCACGTGGTGCCACCTAAATACAGGGAGCAGGCACAGGACTGGACACCCTGTCTCAACCAAGATTGGTGTTCCACTTTAGTGTTAACTGAAATAATGCTTGGTTGCTAATGTGTATACATGTATGCATGCATGTATATGTATATATGCATGTGTGAATGTACATGCCCAGATGTGTGTGTGTGTGTGTGTGTGTGTGTGTGTGTGTGTGCATGCGTGTGTGTGGTGTACTGCATTAGAGTGTTCAAGCAACAACAGACAGTAGGCAGCAGCTACCGTTGTCACTGCATCTACAAATGCCTTGTGAAGCATTTTCCACCATGGGTGAACATTTATGGGGTATGTATACTGTCATTTTTGCCCACTCTGAACTCTCTCTTTACATATGAATATACACAAGTGAACACACACATTCTGATGCAATACACCACACACACACACATCCATGCATACATATTCACACATGCATATATACACATACATGCATGCATGCACATATACACATGTGTATGCATGCATATTCATTCATACATGCTTGCATGCATAGGTTGAGGGATAGGGAGATGGTTCAGTCAGTTGAATGCTTGATTTGCAAATATAAAGACTTGAATTTGATGAACACATGAACATCTGCCAGCTTTGTTTGGTGCTCACTTGTAATCACAGTGCTGAGGATACAGAGACAGGGCTAAAAATCAAGGTGTTCTTAGGGGTGGAGAATATCCATCATTGCAGGTTCAGTGGAGAAGCCATCGTCTTGCCTGGCCCGGATACAGAGGCCACTGTCGTCCTCTGGCAGGGTGAGTCCTTCTGTCTCCAACAGGGCGTCATTTCTGACCCTAGAATGGAATGATATGTTGCATCAATACTCCCCTCTCTCTGGCTCTGACTCCGCTGCCCCTTCTTTTACCTATGACGATTCTCATGGTTACTTTGAGGATTCCTAGATGATCCAGAGTCAACCGCTCGGCTCAAGATAAACCCCTTTCTCATAATTGCATCCATACAGTCCCTTTTTCACGCCTTGTAATGTAACTACAGACTTTGATGATTAGGACATGAACATCCTTGATAGCCACTCTCTCTAAGTGTCCATGGATGTGTTCTTGTGGGAGTACTGACACAAGGGCCAGGGCATCCTGTTGCTAGGAAACAAGAGAGGCTTCAAATATTGATGAAAGCTGTTCCAAATGATGCAGTAGCCAACTCGAAGGGAATCTCAGAGGCCAAACTTGGTAGACAATGACAGTTACAAATTAGAAATTAGGATAAAGGATGAACATGTGAATCACTATGTATGCAAATGAATAAGAAATAAATGTGAAGTTTGACAAGGAAGAGAATATTTACTATCTTAATTCCACATTCCATTGCTATAATGAATCTATGGCCCAAACAATTTAGGGGAGTAAGGGGTTTATTCATGCCCATGATTCTAGGTCACAGTGGATCATTGTAGCAGGAGAACAACCAGCAGAATTAAGGGAACTGATTACACCCCATCCACAGGAAGGGTTAAGAAAGGAATAAGCCCCAAAGCATACCTTCTTTCTAACTTGTCAGTTTGCCACCTTGCCAACCAATTCTCTCCTTATCTACCTTCTCAGGGAATGGTCTTGCCCATTGTGAGCTAGGTCTTCCCTAGCAGAGTTTTACCTCAACTAAATACTTCTTCATAAGTGTGCCTAAAGGCTCAGTTGTCAACTGTCCAGTTGACGGATGAAAATACCTACCACATTTATGTGGCTCTCAATGCCACCCTCAAAATATGTGTGTATTCCAAAGATTCAAAAGAAAACTACCAGGGGAGTCCCCTAATGAAGATCTTGTGGGTGCATCGCGCCCAGACTAGTTGAAATGACAGACCACCTAATCCGATGCAGCACAGGAATTGCTTCTGCAACGTTCTAACAAAAATGCATAATCTAAACTCAACTGCGAGGGACTATGAGACAAGCCAAAACGGAAAGGTATTCTAAGAGAAATAAGCTGCAATCTTTGAGATTTCAGGATCAAAGAGAAACTAAGGAATATTGTCAAACTGAAGGAGTCTACAAGAGATGACGGTAAAATGCAGCCAGGACCCGACATGCAGCTCATCTGCTAGAGTGCTGGCCTAGAATGTGCAAAGCCCGGCAATGCCCTAAGAAAATAATACCTGGGTGCAGTGGTATATGCCTGGGATCCCAGCATTCTGGGGTGGCAGGAGGATTAGAAGCTCAAAAACATACCCTGTTATAACAGTCTGAAATTAAAAATAAAAATGCAACATGCTAGTCTACACTCGATCTCTTAGGGGGCATAATAGGATGATTAGTGACTCTTGATTGGAATCCAAGAGTTAGGTGTGGTAACATAAACATATCAATTTCTTGATCTCAGTGGCTCCGCCAATCTTGAAGCAGCAAGCAGAGATGACTCTGAAAGAGGCTGATAGTTACCTGGGAGCTAGGAGGAAGCTCAGCAGGGTGAACGAGACCCACTGTGAATCATGGGCAGATGCAGAAGAGATGCAGCACAGGGAAACTTCTGGAGCCCGGATGCACATGACCTGAATAATTGTGAAACAAGGATTCATAATAGGGATGATCCAGGATCAATAAGGAGCCAGCGCCTGTACCAGGCAAGCAGTCACCAGACAGATGTCCTTGGAATGTGTTCTTCGTAGTGACTGCAGTGGACTCAGAGCTGGGCGGAGTAACCAGCAGAATCTCTTGTGATAGTATTGTCAGTTTTTACAAGAAGAGCTCATCCTTTCTCATTTGATTTTGCTAGAGCTTGACAACAGTCACTATGTTTATTTTTTCCCCATTTTCATAATATGGATATGGAGGGTATATCATGTATGTATGCATGTTCACATGTGTAAGTCCATACATGCGTACATGAATGAACGTAGAGGCTTGAAGTTGATATGGGGAACCAGATTTGATTGCTTTTCCACTTCATGTCTTGAGGCTGGATTGTTAGTCAAAACCAGAGTTCACCAATAGGGCGAATCTGGCAAGTCGACTTGCTCTGGTGATTCCTAGTCTCCATCTTCCAAGTCTAGGACTATAAGCAGAATGTTGAGCCCACTTATATTTTACGTAGGATTTGGGGATTGATACTCTGGTCTTTTTACTTGCTATTGAGCCATCTCATAAGCCCCAGATATTATATTTTGAGATTGACAACACCTCTGTAGGACTATGAGTCATGTAATACAACAGGAAACACACAAGGATCTTCGAGTCTGGTTGGTGACAATGGTTCAGTTTGTTTTCCATGGTTCAGGGAAGCATTCTTCACGGGCTATTTCTAAAGTTTAGAAAGTTTGTGATTGTTTCAAGAGTGAATAATCTATGATGAAAACTACAGTACCTGGGAAGAAAGATCGCACTATTATTTTTGTTGGGATTATACTAAATTATGAGTCTTCAGGTCTGGTGCATTTGCAATACTGTCTTTTTTTAATGAAATAAAAGGAGATGAATTTCTGTGCATCTAGCTTTCATTCAAGCTCTCTGCCGATCTAAAGCTTTCCTCACACAGACTCTTAAAATTGTTTATTACATCTCTCTCTATCTCTTCATGTATTTATTTGTAGTGTTTGAAAAAATGGGCTCTATTATTCCATTATATTGTGTAAGTTATTTTTATTGATTTTCTTTGTAAAAAGAGAGTGGTTTGGTAAATTAACTCTGTAACCAGCCTGTGCTATTCAGCTTTCTGTCACTGTGACAAAATACCTGAGCTAAACCAGCTTCAAGGAAGAAAGGTTTTGTGATGGTTCATTTTCATTGTCTCCAAACTGGATTTAGAAGTACTCAGAAGGTTGAGGCATGACTCTGAGTGTATCAATATAGAACTAGCAGAGGCGAACGATCCATCTCAGATGTAGGCAACACACAAAACAAGAGGAAGCCAAAGTGCAGCAATATTCCCCTTTCTCCCTGTTTCTGGCCATTCTGAGGTGACCAGCTCTGTACACCACTGTCGTAGTTAGGCACAGATATCGACTTGACAGTTGAGGGTTTGAGCTCTGGGAATATTTGTAGAGAATTAGTGGTTGGGTTAAGTACAGAACAAACCTGCAGATTGTCTGGCTGATGGAGAAGGCCCAGGTGGATGGGATTAGGTCCTGGAATAAAATACTAAAATACAGAGAGCTGATTGAGAGAGTTGGAACCCTTGTGTACACTTGGTCAGACATGCTGGTCTGGCAAGTAAGGATCATCCTTCTCTCAACTGTAATGTAATAGTGGTGTGGCCAGTTCTCTCAGTCCTGATGTTGGTATATGCTCTCCCTTCAAGCTGGACTATGAATGGTAACCAGACTATTGTAAGAAAATAAACCCCTTGTTCCCTTAAGCCATTTGATGGTGATTTACTAGCAACCATGCAAGCTGACTACTACAACCACGCTCTCCCTCCATGACACACAGACACACATGAAGCCACAAGGCAACATAAATCCTCCTCCCCTTCCTTGTGCTCACCAGGCATTTGTCCTATGGACCAGCTGCCTCATGACTTCAGAGGCTTAAGCCCAGATTCACTTGGCCCAGTTGTTCTGGGTCTTCAGTGGTCTCAGACCCCACAGTGGGAGCAATTGAGCTGCTCACCTGATGGTGGCCAGGAATCAAAGACAGGGAGGAAGGGGCTCTGCCTCACTCTCCCCTTGGAGGGCACACCTCCTATGACCCAAAGACCATCCACAGAACATGCTGTCACCTCCCAATGGTGCCACAGACTGCTCAACAGGCATTTGGCACGTGGACCTTTGGAGGGCACTGAAGATCTTTTTCCAAAATTTTCATATTCTTTATACCAGTTTTTTTCTCCAGGTAACTCTTTGGGGATATCTAGGTATAAGACTACCTCATCAGATCAGAAGGTTAATTTCTGCCTCTACATTCCGACTTTTATATCTCATTCATTTCTTTGATAAAGTTTTCAGAGCATTGCTGTTTGCAAAATATTAAGATCCTGTGCCATTTGGAATCATCACCTTTTCATAGCTTCAGACATTTACTATAGGGCCAACTTTTGACTTATCCAAAAAAGGGAATGTCAAAGTATTCCTGTCTCATTATATGTTTTCTTTTTTATTGGTTTGGATGTTGCCTCTGTAGCAACCCTTGTCACCCATCTAGAGATGCATGTTCTTCTTTCTTTCTTTCTTTCTTTCTTTCTTTCTTTCTTTCTTTCTTTCTTTCTTTCTTTCTTTCTTTCTTTCTTTCTTTCTTTTAATTAATTTATTTATTTATTCAATTGTACATGTATGCATGTGTGCGCGTGTGTAAATGTATATATGTGTGTGTGTAGAACCACGGACGAATTCGGGAACCACCATGGACGCCTCCACCTCCTCATTTACTCTGCCCCGGGGATTCACAGGCTCCGCCCTACCAGGACCAGAAACGCAGGCCGCCCCCACTTCCGCCCGGCGTCTATACGTGGGGTCTAGGATCCGAACTCGGGACCTTCCGCCTGCAAGGCGGAGGAGGCTTAACCCCTGAGCCACCTCTCCAGCCCCCTCTTTTCTTTCTTAACTGACATATTGCTGTGGTGTGTTTAAACCATCTTTGAATTCCTCACAAGATCCTTGCTTTGCCATGCTGCTGTATACTTTGAACATGTACAAAATTTTGTTTGAAAACAGAAATGTTGTTTACATCAGAATGTTTAAATAAGTGTGATTTGGCATCTGTTTTGTGTTACCTTGGTGTCAATTTGCTCTGTCATGTATTGTTCTAATGGACCTTCTGTGCAGTTGCAAGAGAGTCATAGTGTTTTTATCTTGTGGCAAACTCAGTCTCACTAAGAACATTAGAAGTCATTGTGGGGTACAGAAATCATGTTCAGTTATGACTGATCCGGACACAAGGCTGGGGCTTTGGAGAGGGGATCATTTTTTTTGGACAGGTGAGCAGACTCTGTGCAGCCTGTTAGTTCCATGAGAAAAATTTCTGAATCTGGAATAAGGAGAAGGCGGGTGCTCTGGAATTTATATGGGTAGAGAGAAGTTGCTCAATGCAAGGAGTTCTCTCAAGACTACAAGTGTAGACATGTGACCAAAATTCCCATCAGGAAGTTTACCAGACCCGGGGCTTCATGAAGGAGACAACCTGTCTAGAAATCTATCCAGATACTTTTCTGTCTTACAGCACGAACATCACATTGGCAATCCAAGAAGTTTTTAGTAGAAAACAATAATAAAAAATTGCATTTGCACTTTCTCCCTGGTTCCCTTGATACAAACCTTCTAAAACCCTAAGAATATTCTAGATGATGAGCTGGATAGTTCAGGAAGCCTCAGGATAGCATCAGATTGGGGACTGGTCAAGAAGGATCAAGTCTTAAATAGACAGTGGGAGCTTTCAGACCTCTTGGGATTGGTGAGGGGATGGAGAATGAGTTCACCCACTAAAGACTGTATTGTAATCCATCATTTCCGGCAGTGGCCTCTCATTCCTACTAAACAGGGCTTGGAGGTTTCTAAGTTGGCAGACCTGTGGGGATACGGGGAGAATGTAAGTTCAGAGAAGGCACAAAATTCCAGACAACTGTTTAACTATTCGCACTTTCTCCTGAGCATCTCTTCCAATGTAGCTGCTTCTGAGTTGCAGACTTCATAATGCATGAGTATGCATAAGTGAAATGTTCTTCCTGAGTTCTGGGGGCTTTCAGGTGAATATTGAACCTGAGGAAGTTAAGTGAATCATTGGAACAACAATGAGAGGTACTTGTGCATGGAACTTACCACTGGTGTTTGCAGTGGGGGCTGTCATAGGAGACTGAGTTCTTGTCTGGATCGTCGACACTAACGTGGGGTAGTCAAGGTCAGAAACGAATTGGATCTCTGGGTACTCACGTGGTGCTGGAGAATTGGAAAATTAGTGTTGGGAAAACATCATTTATTTGATATACAGGGGGGCAATCCATCACTCTCTAGCCACAAGTGCAAAACCACAGAGTATTCTACTAGGGAGCTAACACCCCACCTTCAGTCTAGAGAGGGTGAAGTAACAAGTGACCAGTTACTAACCTATTGGCTATTGGAAGATAGGTGAGTTTCCACTCAGCACAACTCATGTATTGTGTGCAAAGTCAAGAGAAAGGATACCGCTGGGGAGGAAGTCTTGCAATTATAAAAGGGTGTACATGCCCTTGTGGAGGGGGCAAGCACATGCAGTATTGTAAACTGGGTGCTGGATCCACTAAACAGATCAGCAACCAGCTGGAAACCGACCACCCCGTTCCTGTTTCTACAAGTGTATTATGCTTTTATATTTTTTTAATTTGTTTATGTTTGACACTTTTACACATAAAAACAGCAAATTTACATATGTTTTCACCCTTTGCCACCTGCTCCCACACCCTTTCCTGCCCTATTTCATACATTCTGCTTTGCAGTCAGTCTCCTTCCTACTTCCACATCTTTTTGCACGAGTGACCCACTGGGTTTCATATGGGATGTCTGCACTGGTAAGCGCCTGAGAACTTCCTGTTGCTGTCCATACATCCTGGTCAAGGTGCTGCTGTGGTTTCTGATCTGGAACCTTCAACCAGAATAGGGAAAAAAATAGCTTTAGGAAAATTTATTCTCATGTTGTCCACAGGACTGGACATAGGGGGCCCTAACAAGAGATGCTCCGGTGTCAACACCTGCCTCACTCCCACTGCACGCCCACGGAAAGCCCTCGCCTCAGTATCCCTGTGGCTTTCCAGGTCTGGGCCAGTAACTGAACTTCCATCCTCCTCTTGTTTATCTCCTTCATTTTAGTGGAATGAGCCGCTCTGACTCCTCCGGCTGATACCAAGTGGAGAGATGGAAATGTTCCTTTAATTCTCACCCTCTCCCAGCAGAACCAGATACCGTACCAATTTCTGAGCCAAGACAGCACTGGCTGGGCTGAGCCGGTACTCAAAGGAAGCAGCCCATGTGCCAACACTCACCAGCATAGTGTCAGTGCCCCCACTTACAGAGAGATGGAATGAAGTGGCGGTTTCAAGGACGGAAAGCGTCCACGCCCCGTTTCCCTCCTGCTGTGGCATACGCGAGTCCGGCCGAGCGGCTGAGCTTCCCCCGCTGATCATCAAATCATCAACATGCGGAATGAGCAGTAGGCAGGGCCGGCTGAGCCTGGGGCTCTCCATCTTCCCTCTGCTGTCAGTGTCTGCAGGGGTCAGTGGTGGCTGGGCTTCTTCCCCTTCTGAACCCCCCCCCCAGGTAACAGAATGGGAATCAGTCCTCTGCTTTAGCCTGTCCTGAACAGAGGCCACCCCTTACTCGACCCTCTGTTGTGCCTCCCCAAAAGGACTGTTTTGTTTTTTAACACAGATTGAATCAGAGAATGTTGTGTGTTTCATAATATAATATCCGGAATGCCCCAGATACACAGCAGTGCAACCTCCCATACCAAACACCAGGAACCCACGCTGTGAAGAGAACACTATACATTCAGCCGGTATGAGCTGGATCCTAGAAGTATCTGTGAAGGATTTGAAAGGCAGCCATTACAAAGATACAGTGATAATTAATTGCAAATTCTCTTCCAGCAAATGAAAACAATAGAATGCCTAGCAAAGAAATAGAACATCAGAAACAAAAAGTAAATGGCATTGCAGAAAAATTGCCATGGGGGGAAAACATCTGGATGAGTTCAGAAGCAGGCAGAAGGTGGTTAAAAATAATGATTAAGGAAGCAGAGGGTAATCAAAAGAATTTACTCCACCTGGTTAACAAAGAAAAGAGACCAAGCAAAAAAAATGAGCAAAGCCTTGAGGACTTAGGTGTCAGTAACAGAAGACATAAGATTGGAAATATCAGAGCAGAAGGGCTCTAGGAATGACTACTGTCTTCAATTTAGCAACAGACTCAAGAAAGAGGGTAGGGTCCACGACAAAATGTATCACAATTAAACTTCAAAAACCTGAAGACAAAGAAAACAAGTCTTGCAAGCTTCTTGAAGGAAACCACAGCTTGTTTCAAAGGGCGCAACGGGAAGCAGTCTAGTTGGAGAGAAGTATGGGATGGACGATGGTGGGGAAAAACACAGATTTAGCAACAGAGACGTTCCCATTACCTCTCTGAAGTCACAGGGGCTAGAATAAAGTGTCCCACTTCTCAGATCCTCAAAGCAAGTAACTGTCAACGCCAATATCCTTTAGGGGGGTTGCGCAGATTGTTCAGTGGGAAAAGTAATTGATGCATGAGCATGAGGATCTGATTCCCCAGCCGACTTGGAACAAATGTCTGCACCTTCTCCAGCTCAGGGGCGGTAGCAACTGGAGGATCCTTGAAGCTCATTGGCCAGCCAGTCTATTCAAATCAGTGAGGGACCATGGGTGGTTAAGGCTGGCTCTGGGAGGGGGGCCGCTTTTGTCAGTTGTGTACCCATTCCTACATGGCCCATGTTCCAGCAAGTGCCCAGACACATACGAGAGCAGGTAGCCCCTATGAAACTCAGTGGGACACACATACACATATGCATGCATGCATGCACACACACTCATACACGTGCGTGCACACACACACACATACACACACAGACATGCACAGATATGAAAATAGGAGGAAGAGTGGTTAGAAACAAGATGACTTCTAGTAGTAGGAGGAAGAGGAATGGGATCAAGTAATACAAGGTTAAAAACTACTTAAATTCATTGCACACATGGATGAAATTGTCAAAGAATTTTAGAAAATAACTATGATATATATATATCATAGTAAGGCACAGGTGTCAACTTTTTTGAGCTCTGGACACATTTGTAGAGAAGTAGTGGTTAAGCCCAGAGCAAACCTGCAAGAGATTGTCTAGCTGATGGGGAAGGCCCAGCTCATGGTGGGTAGGACTAGGCCCTGGAATAAAATACAGAGAGCTGGTTGAGAAAGTTGGCATCTTGTGTACACTTGACCAGACATGCTGGTCTTGTAGTAAGCAGTCCCTCTTTCAGCTGTTATGTAGAGATGATGTGGCCAGTTCCCTCGACCCTGGTGTTGGTGTGAGCTCTCCTGTCAAGCTGGACTGAGAACTGTAACCGGACTATCATAAGAGTAAATAAACTCCTTGTTCTCTTAAGCTGTTTGATGGTGATTTATCAGCAATCATGCAGGCTGACTACTACAATATACATATAGATATGCAAATACACACACATACACATATGTATATATAAATGTAAATGTGTATGTGGGGAGGGGGGTAGTTTGCTTGTGAAAGATTCCCTGGAAAGGTTGAGAGTATAAGCTAAAGACTGGAAGAAAATATTTAGAAATTCTGTATCTGATCAGGACCCCTCTAGACTATGCAAAGAACTGATGAAATCAACAATTAGAAACAAACAAACAAACAAACAAAGCAGTTCAATTAGAAAGCACATACCAGGAGCGAGCAGACAATTTCACCTTTCACCGAAGAATGTGGCTACTCAGATTGTTAATAAGCACACGGTGTGACATCACTGACTGTCAGAGAAAGGAAGTTGATGCCACAGTGAGATATCGCTATATATCTAGAAGAAGCACTGACCAAAATCATGGCACTAGCTGATACCCAGGAAGTGACGGAGTAGCGGGTGGGAATGAAGAAGAGCTCAGTTGCCTTCAAAACATCTGGGCAGCTTCCCATAACGTTAAGTATCCAGTTACTACACTTCCCAGCAAGTACTCCAGAGAAATGAGACTTGTATACAATTGGTCTTAGCACCTTTAATCATAATAGGTCCAAACTGGAAAAGTTCCTTTTTTACTTTATTATTACTGTCATTGTTATGATCAGTGTGTGTGTATTCATGCATATACAAGAGGTCGACATCAAGTGTTTTCTCTTCAGTCACTCCCTACCTTATTTATTGAGACAGAGTCCCTCCCTGAGCATGAAGCTCACTGATGAGGTTAGACTGATTGGCTAGCAAGTCCCAGAGATCTGCCTATCTCTAAATCCCCAGCACTGGGATGGCAAGGGACATTAACATGCCCAGATCTTACATGCATCTGGGAATCAAACTCAGGTCCTTATACTTGTGCAGCAAGCACTTTATCCAATGAACCATTTTCTTATCCCCCACGTTTAGTTCATTAATGGATTAAACAAACTGTAACACACACATAGGATGGAGCTGGAAATACTTAGTGTGCTTGGCAATTAAAAAAGGAATGAATTACTGATATAGCAACCACTTGGATGAACCTCTAGAGAACTGGGGGGAGGGGGGAGGGTTGGGGAAGACCATGTTAAAGGTTACAATACTTTGTGGCTCCAATTGTGTAACATTATTTTTTTCTGAAAGCTATAGAAACGGAGACCAGATTAGTGGAGGGGTATAGAGAAAAGACAAAAAAAAAAAAAAGATACATTAAGCTTTAAGCGGGGCCTCTTACTAATCTGCACAGTGATAGAATGTCTCTGTATCACTTGACTGTAATAGTGTCAACATCCTTGCTATGATAGTGTCCTAAAATTTTATAAGATGTTTTCATAGCCACCATGGGAAATTGGATAGATGAATATGATGAATATTCCAGAAAGTTTCATTTAAAAATAAATGACAGCACAAGAACCAAAAGAAGACTAGGCCGGAAGTCTTGAAAATGTCCTGTGAAAGTTTTGATACTTAGGGAAGTAGAGTGAAAAGGTTTTGGAAAAGTTTCCCCAATTTATTTTCTGATCATCGTTGAATTGTTTAACTCTAAATATATAACTTATATTTAAATACGTGTGTTCTCTCTCTCTCTCTCTCTTTCTCTCTCTTGTCCGTGTGTGTATATATCCATGTGCATATGAGTAGAAGAAGCCAGAGGAGATACTGTCTTGCTCTATCCCTTTCTGAGTCCTCTTGAGACAAGGTCTCTTACTGAACCTGGAGCTTACCATCTTCAGCCAAGCTAGCTGTCCATCAAGTCCTAGTGACCCTCCTGACGCCATCCCCCCACCCACACCCCAGTAATAGGGCTATAGGTATCCACACCCCACCCTGCTTTCATGTGGATACCTGGATCTGAACTCAGTTCCCCATTTTTGCTTGGCCAGCCCTCGTACGCCCCACAAATTGCATATCATACAGGTTTCCAAGTTCATCAGAAGGCTTAAGTAACTTTTGTGATCTGCATATGTGTGTCTTTGCCCAGGACTCCATACATGAGTGTTTGCAATTTCACGTTCTTTCTTTATTAATCTTATTAGTTTTTCTTCAAAAACACAGGATCCCCCTCACCCACCTGACCTGCTTTTGAATGTCCTAATTTCTCTGTCTCTTATTTTATAATTGATTTATTTGGGCTTTTATCCTCACTAATTCCTTCCTTCTGTTTTCTTCACGCTTCGTAGATTGCTCTTTGTGTGACTTTGAAATTGAGTTATTTTCATTTGTTCTAACTTAGTAAAATAAACTAATTAAGGTTGCAAGTCTTCTTCGGGGTCTGGCTTTGGCTGTGTTGAGCTGCACGAGCAGTAGCATCGTTTTTATTGCTCTTCCCTCGATTTTCAGGTTCAGGGTGTTTTGCTTTGTCTTGTTGCTTTTACACCTGAACTCACTTCCTCTATGGAGAACATGCTCCATTATGGGCCCATGTATCATTCTCTTGTCTTCTCAGTTACTTACTGGCTATTTGTTCCCCTTTAACAATAAGTAAAGACCCTGTAATATACCATACCATCAGGAACTAGAATGTTGATCAAAACTCAGAACTGGAATTTGAGGGTAGTCTGACCCCACAACTGTTACCCTATTAATCAGTTGACTTAGATGATCTGACTGGCTAATGAACAGCACCTTCTGTCCTCATGTTTCCCTCCAAAAGCTGCATGTTTGGCCAAAGAGGGTAACCCTTCCTGATATGGGAGGGTTGTTCTACAGTCAGTGTATTGCAGTATGTGTATTATCCTCACTAATTCCTTCCTTCTGTTTTCTTCACGCTTCGTAGATTGCTCTTTGTGTGACTTTGAAATTAGCCTTTGCTTAGCCTTGTGAAGACCAGTCTTCATGGTCTAGATTTGTATCTCTTGGGATTTGTATCTTTGTGTGTGTGTGGGGGGGGTATCTCCAGTAAAGTTTGGGGGAGGAGGGAAGACCCCCCTAGAAATGAGTGCACCCCATGAGCTAGAGTCCTGGATGAAAACAAAGTGTGTGTGTGGGGGAAGGGGGTTCAGCTGAACACCCGCTTTCTCCTTTCTGTGATTCATGGTCCACTGGAAAGTAAACCAACTCCTATTACCACAGCTGAGAGCCAGTCTTACCATGTGCTGTTCCCCTCTTGATGGACGGCGGTCCGAAACCATGAGCCAAAATAAACCTCTCCTCTCTAAGTTGTTTTGTGTCAAGTCCTTGAGTATTTAGCTACAGTGACTAATACAAACTTCCAAGTGGGATTCCATGTTCTCCTCGAGAAAGTCAGGGTAGGCAGGTTTCCAAGACACCAGACACATGCAAAATGAGAGGACACAGGTAACAGCCTGCCTGTCTTTAAAAGCAAAAAGCAAAAGACCATTGGATCTACCTCTGTGACCTTGCTCCAACTCAGCCTGGAGCTTCTTCCCACTCTAGTTAAGCACCATTTTAAGTCTATGCGATGCTCTCTTGCTCCTCCCTGCCGTTTCCTGAATATGACTTGATTAAGATGTAACTCACATACCTCCAAGTTCATCAACCTAAAGTGTAAAAATCAATGGCTTTCCTATGTCCATTGTACTGTGAAAATATGTCTGCTGCAGTTTCTCTTCATGTTGCTGAGAAATACACACCAAACAGCTTAGGAGGAATAAGGGTTTTATTCTTGCTTGTGCACCTGGTACTGTTCATAGTCCAGTTTGGCAGGAGAATGCATGCCAACATTAGGAGCCAAGGGAACTGATCCTCCCATATCCATAGGAATTGCCAAGAGGACCCAACTTCTCACTTGCCAGAGTATGCCCAAAAGTGTGCCAGACCATTGAACTCACTCTTCCCATCTTACCCATATGGCCAGAGAACGGTCCTACCCACCATTAGAAAATGGTCTTCCAACTTCCATTAGATAATCTCTCACAGGCTCATTTCAGGCTTGCCTTAGCTGCCAATTCATCCCAGATATGTCCAAAGCTCAGCCTTCAATTGTCAAGTTGACCCCTGTATCTAACTGGCACAATTGCCAATATGTAATCTGAGTTGAATTCTGTGGAATCTCGTTGTCTTAGTTCTACTAAGACTTTCAATTCATTAACAGGGGACATCTTCATCTGCACACCTCTTGAGTGTCTTTCAACATGCTTGGGGGTTTCGGTGTGTAAGTCTTGCACTTCCTATGCTTCAGTTGCCCGTAAGTATTTTATCCTCTGTAATGCTGCTATTGTTTCCCTAATTTCATTTTGGGATTGCTTATTGGTAGTTTATAGAAGTTAAGTGAACTTTTGTAGTTGATCTTGCAAATGTTCGGACCTCATTAATTCAAATAGATTTCAAGTGAATTCCTTAGGACATTTGTAGATACTTGATCGTAGCATCTGAGGACAGAAATGGTTTTGCTCTTTCTTCTCCAATCTTCATGCCATTTATTTATTTGTCTTGCTTTGTTGCTGTGTTTACAATCTCCAGTATAAATTGAACTGAAGTGTCGAAAACATCTGTGTCTTGTTCTGATCTTGAGAGAGAGCATCTCATGTTTCTCCATTAAGAATGACATTAGCCAACGACACCACTGTTTTAAATGTGGTTTTGTAGCATTTACAGTTATTCTAAAACTATATTATCCTGAATTTTCTTTTAAATTTTATTTATTTATTTGTGTGTGTGTGTGTGTGTGTGTGTGTATGTGTGAGAGAGAGAGAGAGAGAGAGAGAGAGAGAGAGAGAGAGAAAGAGAGAGAGAGAGAGAGGGTACTGTGTGTCCCTGTGGAGGCCCAAAGATGACCTTGGGAATCATCCTGGATTGCTTCTACCTCCTTTTTTCTTTGCTCTGAGATTTCCCAGGCTCCACCCACCAGGACCAGAAGTGCAGGCTGCCACCATTTCTGCCTGGCATTTTTAATGTGAGACCTGGGATCCAAACTCAGGACCTTCTGCTTGTGAGGCAAAGTCTTAATCCCTGAGCAGTTTCTCCAGTCCCCAAATTTTCTTTTAATACTTTACAAGCATAAGTCAGACAATGTACAGTCCTTTGGGATTTTCCCCGCTTATGTAATGTTTTATAAATGTGCTCATATTTCTGCAGGTATTATACATCGATCACTACATACTAGTTCATGTATATATATGCCACAATTTATTTAGCCTTTGTCTTGTTCCTGCTATTTTGATTGTTTCCATAGTTGCTGCTATGAAAAATGCTTCAACAAGTACACACTCTAATGTTCTCTGGCTCAAGCGTGCTAAAATTTCTCTGGAGATTTCACCTAGGCATAAATGTATGTGTGTTATGCATTTGTGTGCAGCAGCATTTACCTACGTGTGTGTGTGTGTGTGTGTGTGTGTGTGTGTGTGGCATATGCCCTTGTGTGTGGGTGCACTAATCTGTGTGTGTGTTTATGTGTATGTGTGTATGTTATATGCACTTGTGTGGAGGTGCACTAACCTGTGCATATGTGATATATACACAAGTATACAGATGCACTCACCTCTATGTATGCGTGTGTGTACACACTTTCACCTGTGGTATATGCATGAGTGTACTCACTTATGTCTGTGTACCTGTGTGATGTATACACATGTGGTTGAAGTCACCTATATGTGTGCATGTGGCAACCAGACGTTGACTTCAGGGATTGTTCCTTGATTGCTTCTCCACTTTATTTTTTGAGACAAGGTATCTTCATGGAACTTAGAGTTCAACATTTTTGGCTGGCTAGCCAGTGAACCCTCAGAATCTCTCTGTCGTTCTGCACCCACTTCTGGGGTTACAGATATATGCTAGCTACCTCACTTGGCTTACTTTGCATGAGTACTGAAGATATGAACTCAGGTCTTCATGCTGAAAGTACCGTATCCACTGAGTCCTCTCTCCAACCCAAAGGGTCATATTTCCATGAGTTCTCATAGAGCTGTTTTTTTCTAATATGGTCCTACAAGTTTGCATTTCTGCTCCTAACATACAAAAGACTTGTCAATCTATATTCTCTTCTTGCATTTGATGACCTCTGATTTTATCTCGCCAAGTGAATATACAACAGTATCAAAACTTGAGAGTTAGTTTACACGTCCCTAGTAGCTCAATGGCTATCATGACTTTCCTTGGCTTATTGTCCACAAGGATCCGCTGGGATTTAATTTCTGTGCAATTCCAAGCAGCACAGAAGCATAGATGCACCAAGAGGAACCTGAGGGTGGAAGAGGAAAAAGGTTCACACACTGCACTGTGCGATGTCACCTTGAAGCCAGACCCCTTCCCCAGTGTAACAAATCAAGGGTGACACTAAGGAGACCTGCGCTGGGGAATCGGACGCTTTTGCTGTCTATGTTGGCCATGTCTCTCTTTGATCCAAAAATAAGAGTATTTTTCAATAATATATGAGTTTATCCCATTATAGTTGACGATCTGACAGGGTCCATTTGGTCTCACTTCTGTCATATTATTTTATATTATGCTTGCTGATTTTAATGCTTCCTTTAGAAGTCTTTCACTTCATGGCCCATACTTCTGTGGTTTGCTTTATGTCTTGGTTTCCCCTCCAACGATTTGGAAGGTTTATGGAGTATTTTTAGTTCCTTCACTGGTTAGCTTGTAGCTGTACACAATATCCTTTTATGTCTTGTTTATTGAATTATAACATAAGAGATTTTCCCACTATAAAATAAAAGCAAGGCTGTTAGTTGGTTTCTAATTTCCCTTTGCCCCTTATCTTGTTTGGGTGTGTTATTACTCATTGTTTTATACTTTCAACAATATCTTTCTATATCTAGCTCCTGATTTGTCAGGTACTCATGTCTTGACCCTCGCCATCCACTTCAAATGTGAGCTTGTGTTGATAATTAGCCTGCTTTGGAATCCAGCAACAATTTTGCTGTATACACTCATATTTGCTTTTGTTGAAGGACCATCAACAGCTATTACCTCTCAGATACCGGTTTTCCTCGTATTCTCAATCTCTGTCTATATCTCTTATTGGACATTGTTGCACTTACTCTTCAGTTGCTGTGATAAAATATTCTAACCCGAGCAACTTGAGGGGAAGAGAATTTATTATTTTGCTGTCCATTCCAGAGAGTGTAGAGTCTATCACGACAGGGAATGCGCGATGGCAGGGCCAGCAGGCGGGCTGTCCCTCACATTACATCCACACTCAGGAAGAAGAGAGAGGGTGGTCATCAAACCCACCAACATACTTTCTCCAGCAAAGCTCTATCTCCTAAAGTCCCGCAAGCCTTCCCAAGCAGCTCCGCCAGCCGGGGACCACAAACCTGTGGGGGGCCCTTCACGTTCAAAGCATCACAGATGTGGTCGGAAATCCTTGTTCCCATCTTTTCCTTTTCATTGTTTGGTTGTTTTCATGCCAAGTCATCTTCTGAAGCTACAGTAGTACCCCATGAGACTATTTGTACCTCCAGCTTTGTCACAGCCTTAGGGGGTCCCCCCTCCAATCCTCCTACACCCTGCAACCAGGCAGGCTTTACTTTCTTTATGTTCCCCTGAGGTCTCATATCTGGTCAGTGTTCCGCTGCAGGCTCTTCCTTGACAGTGTAGATGTAGAGTTTGGAATCGCGTCTGGTATTTTCTCTCTGACTCAGTGAGGTCCACTGTGGTGAGCTGAGGGTGGAGGTTTTCTGCTTTCATTTTTTCAGAAGGAACATCTTTCCCAGGCTTCCAGCTCCAAGCAGAAAGATCATATTCCTAGCCTCTTTTGTGCCCCAGGCCCATCGCTGCCTTCTCCTCGCCCCCCAGCCATCAAAGCAAGAATACTTTACCCAGCTCTTATACTTCTGGGGGCCATTCAGTATCCATTCCTCATGGCTCTGGTTTTGAATTTTCTTTTGTTTCTGACAAGGGAAGACGTTTCTGCTCTTGCCTGGGAGTTAGTTCATTGATGGGGACATAAATCAGTTGGAGTTTTATGGTCGTCGCATTTCAGGGGCTGACGGTGGGGAGGATGGCTTGGACGGCGCTGGGGAAAATGCATGCTCCCCAGAGGCGAGGGTGATTCTGTTAGACGCTGGCCCTCAGCCTGGGCGAATGGCAAGACTACTACACTGCTGTTCCCCAAGAAACATGGTGGGGGCTGCAGAAGTCCCCGAGCATCAGAGGAAGCAATGGCGGATGAGAGCATTAGAGACCCGTGGTGCAGACTCCGGCCCAGTGACCTCTGGGATCAGTTCTGTGTACTAAACTGCCTTCTTCGAGCAGTGAATTTTGGTGAAATGAAGAAAAGAGATCTATTCCTCACATAAAAGAGCCACTCTAAATGCAAAAACAAAGGCAGGGACATGCGTTAGTTTTTCACAACCATGAAATTGGAGCAGGAGGTAACCGTGAATGCCAATTTGAAGAATGTTCAAACAACTGGGGTTGCGGGGGGGGAGGGGAGAAACAGAGTTATTCATAGGATAACGGATGAGTTTAAGCAGTTTCTGCCATTGGAGGAAGTGGGGTAGCCCAGATGATTTGTAGACCTGACCACCCTCTGTACTTGTGATGCTCAACTGTAGGCAACTTTGTCGCCAGGGAACCACAGGCGACGTGTGGAAGCACTGTTGATGGTTGTACCTGCAGAGAGGGGAAGATGTTGCAGGCTTCTGGTGGGGAGAGACCAGGAATGTGGCCTTTCAACACACGCTGCAGGGAAAGACTCCTGCAGCGACGAGTTGTCTGGGCCTCGTGAGCATCCGCCTTCATCACCAGCCCTGGAGCGGCCTGGGAGACGCATCTCGGGACATGTCTGCGCAGGTATCTGCAGAGAGACGTTTTGCTGAGTAGAGAAGACCCACCCTGAATGTGGGCGGTGCCATCTTCTGGACTCCTGGGGTCCCAGACTGAAAGAAGAGAGAGCGGGGACCCCAGCACCTCCGCTGTCTGCTCCCTGTTCTGTGCAGGAGTGTGAGAGCGGGGTAAAGTACCCCTGCGTTAGTGCCCTGAGACACAGATGTGCGCCACTGAGGACACACAGTGGAGAGCGGCTCCTGCCCCCGGGCCTTCCGGGCCGTGCCGGACAGTGCCCTTCAGCAGGAACTGGGGTAACCCTTCCTCTCTGACTTGCCTCTTGTCACTTACATGTGGCCACCACAGAGAAAACAGTAACTAATAATGGTCTCAGATGTCATTAGTGAGAGCAATCTGAGGATCCCAGCCTGGGTTCAGATAACAAGGCTGAGACTTCAAATGACTCCTGTGTGTCAGAAGGGGGGGGAGAACAATTATAGCTCACCCTGTGTTGCAGTGAGTCCGCCCTGTTGCCGATAAATTCATGACCAGGCTGCTAAAGGGCATAAGGGGTCTTATTCTGGCTGACGACTGTCAGATTACCGTTCCTCATCTAGCCTGGCAGGAGAACCTACTCCAACACCACGGGTTGCCTTCACTTGCCACACCAGCATGTCTGGCCAATTATACAGAAGGATACCAACCTCCTCAGCTCGCTCCCTGCTCCTACCCACCTGCCCAAGGCCTAATACCACCCTCCATGGGCTGGGTCATCCCATCAATTGGACAATCTTCTGCAGACTTGCACGGGATTTGACTCAACTACTAACTTCTCACAATTATGCCCTGAGCTCAGAGCTTTAAGTGGCCAGGTTGACACTAATATCTAACTATGACACTCTGCTAACTACACTCCCTATGCTGGGTCCTCCTTGTGCTAAGTACTTTCTAGATGTTGCTCATCTCATCCTGTTGCATAGACAGAGACATCGTGATAAGGTTAACAGTGCTTGTGGCATTTGCATTTCTGTGACCATAATATGTAGCATAAACAACTTAAGAGAGGAAGAACTGATTTCAGTTTGCAGCTTCAGAAGGTGCCATTGTGGTCATTTGGCTGTAATTCATGGCATGTGGTGAGGTGGAACATGACGGTGGTAGGAGCATGTGGCAGTTGAGAGTGGGCGGAGTTCTCACTTCACAGCAAACAGGAAGAAAGAAGTGGGAGGTGGAGCAAGATACCCAGATATCGATTCCCAGTGATTCACTTCCTCCAGCTAAGTCCCAGTCTAAAGTCTCCAGAACCTCCCGAAATAATACCACTAGTTGAGGGGCCCAACACTCAAAGTACAAGCCTGCGGGGAGGAGCTTTCTATTCAAACCACAACCGTGTCTTGATGGCAGGTTGGATACACACCTGGGCAACCATCCTGGAGTCTCTGCTCTCCACCACTGGGCTGAACACCTTGAAGATCTTGGGGGGGGGGAGGTGAGTCCAGGATACTTCATCTCTTTCAATAGTTCACAGCCAAGGACGTAGTTGCAGAACAAATGAAGCAAATCCCAGCATCCGCTTAAACACAAGGCCACGTCGATGCTTCATGTTTTTTAATGTAACAGAAGAGATGTGCCTTTCCAGAGAACGCAGAACACCCTGTGACAGATGTCACACATCTATTTCCTTACCTGTGTCCCAGCACACAGGACTTGGACTCTCAGGAGTGCAGCTTAGAACCGGCAGCAGGGACATGTACAGTGTCCATGTCACAGCAGGGTGTCCCATGGGAGGCTGAGAGAGAGCACATGGGGTCTCAGGGGTGTGTGTGTGTGTGTGTGTGTGTGTGTGTGTGTGTGTGTGTGTGTGATATGTTTGATCTTCATGTGCACATGTGTGTGCAAGTGAAAATGCATATACACACTTTTGTATACAGAGGTTAGGGGTCAACATCGGTTATCCTCTTGAATCACTCTGACCTTGCCTTATAAGACAGGGCTTCTGACTGAACCAGAGCTCACTGATGCAGTTAGACTGGCTGATCAACAATCCCCAGGGATCCACCTGCTACATTCTCCCCAGAGCTGACACTGTCACGCCCCGCTCTTCACGCGGGTGCTACGGATCTGCACTCACTCAGATCTTCACGCTTGCGCCACAAGCATTGTGCCAAATGACCTGTCTTCTCAGATGCCTCTCAGCCTTTCCGTCACAGCAGGAGAAGGTCTCTAGGGAACTGACTCCAAGGTTCCCTCCAAGTCAGGGTTCTCTGAAGAACAGACTCTCTAGAATGTCAAATATAAATAAGTTTATTAAATTAAATTACAATAAAAAAGCAGTGTCCTTCAAAGTAGCTTCCTGTAGCTGCTTCACTCTTGTCCGTAATGTCTCACAAAGCTGAAATAGCCCAAGAAGGTCTCAAGCCTTAACTCTGCTGGAGGGTCGAAGACGCTGGGTTCCAATGTCAGTGAAGAACAGCTGGACTCTGATGACCGCGATGAACAGCGAACAGCAGCGAGGCCGAGAGACCAGGCTCCAAAGGCAGAGGAACAGGAGCAGCATGGGAAGGAAGAAGCTCCGGGTCAGTCAAGGACGGAGGCAGCAGCAGCAGCAGCATCAAAAAAGGCCACGATGCTCTAAAAGTGAAGGACACTCGCCGAGTGGACTCCACAGCAAGTGGACACCAGATAAGGGAAGAGCGAGTCCCTCCTCCTCACACCTCCTGTTATCTGGTCCACCACTGGAAAGTACACAATGGGCTGGGTTCTCCACAGCAATCAATCAAGTACCTGCAGACTTGTTCAGGGGACTGTTCCAACCATTAACCCTCCAGAGCTGCGCCCCAGCAGTCTGCAGCCGTCAAGTTGACACTAAAATGTAACATACACGGGTGTTCCGGGGCCCGTTCCTGGAGGCTGAGCTCACAGCTTTCTTCCCTGACATTTCCTAGGCCCCTATGTGGAAGCCTTTGCTGCCTGAACCGACCACGGTGGGCTCAGAGTCCTTCCAACCTGTGCTCTGAATCATGATGAACTTGTAAGGGCAGGAGGCAGTGGAACTGGCTGGAGCTCTTTCTCTGGAGGGATCTGGGATATCGAAGAAGGAGTAGGGGTACCACTAGTGTTGTTCTTTGGATAGCCACAGTGGGATGCAGGAAAGATACCACAATGGGACAAAAGAAAGAAAGACACGGCAGGATGCAGGAAAGGAAGATATAATGGGATTGCAGGAAGGATACTACAGTGGGATGCAGCAAAAGCAGCCATGGCAGGATGCAGCAAAAGCAGCCCTTGGCAGCATGCAGGAAAGAATGCCCAGGTGGGGTGCAGGAAAAGATACAGAGCTAGGAAGGGGATGGCTGAGGCTCTCGTGGTATCTCTCTTTACTCGCCATGTGAACCTTGGCGATAGTGTTCCTCCTTGGAGTCAAGTCCCTTTGGACCCGTTCTCAAGTTCTGACATTCTGCAACATCAAGTCTGCAGTAACCCGGGGAGCAGGTCAGTGGGTAGGGACGTGAGTGAGGATTTACACCGGAACCCTCTGTAAATGTCACTACGTCATGTTTTCCCACTTAAAGGAAGATTGACAAGCACACGCTACCTAACGAGACAGCACCTTGCTCCTTCTCTTAGCAGACAGTGCACAGCGCAGGCTGGAAATCATGAGGCACCTTGGGGAAAGGAGACGGGAGCCAGGGCTCCATCTACCACAGAGGCCTGGGCTATGACAGAAGGAAGTCATCCACACCAAAGCTTCTGACAACAGAGGCTCAAGCTTGGACTGAAACTTCCTTCTGTCTCCCCATGAGAATGGGGGTGGCTTTCTGTGGTACCCTCTACAGCTACAACCCTCAGCTGTATCCTGAAAGACCTCCAGGAGAGAGAGAGAAGCTGTCTGAAGTGATGAGAAAAATCACATGAACGGGACAAGGGACCCAAGTCCAGTCTCTGTTCTTCTGCAACTTGCTGTGTGACTTTGGGTGCCCCAATTACCTCTCTGAAGCTACTGCTTCTGCCTTTATCTGGTCCAGAAATGAACTTCCAGTTTGGAAAAGGCAGAAAGAGTTTACTATGCCCAGTACTGAGAGAGGGAGACAGAGAGAAAGAGAGGATCATACCATAGCATTGCCAGTCTAGTAGAAGAGAAAATTTCCCATACAACCCTTACCGTGTATATGTTGTTTTTACACAACTGTGAAATTGAAAAGTCATTAAGTCTAAACACCATAGGAGGTCAGGGTCACCTGAACCTTAAACTCAAAGAACGTCAAATCTAGGGCTGGAGAGATGGCTCTGGGGTTAAAGTCTTCGTCTCACAAGCAAAAGGACCTGAGTTCATATCCTCAGATACACATAAAAATGTCAGACGATATAGCAGCGGCCTGCAATTCCAATCCTGGAAGGCGGAGCCTGGGAAATCCCAGGGCCAAACAATGAGGTAGAGAAATCTAGAATGATTCTCAGTGTCCACCTTGGGGCTTCCACAGGCACACACACTCACGTGCCCTCTCTGGTACACATGCCCACACAAACATACACATGTGCACACATGCAAAGTACACACACACACACGCACACAACACACACACGCACACAACACACACATGCACACAACACACACGTGAAATAAATAAATAAATGAATAAACAAATAGGTAGATAAATAAATAAGTAATGTCAAATCTAGCCCGTGGTGACAGAAAGAATATGGCTGTGATCGCCTGGGCCAGAGGCCAAGAAGAGGAAGGCACAGGAAGACCGTGGTTTTCATACAGCCCCTGATGCTTCCTGCAGGCTTCTTGAGGCTCACCCAGGTTCCCCATTCCTCTGGATCAGGGGACGCATGACAGAACCCGTGAGCACACACTGAGCAGGGGCAGAAGAGCTCACCCTGGACCACCTGGACCAGGCTCTCCCTAGAGGCACCGCGGTCACATCATACCTGCGGCCACCTTCCTTGGCTCAGTCCCGTGCATGTTGGCACAGTCATGTGTTCGCTGCGCTGAGAAACACAGTCCTGCCTGCTAGGTGCTGAGAGAGCACTCTGGCCCCACAGTCACAGCTGTCACCTGTCCCTAAAATGACCTGGGATTTTAGGGGTCCCCAGCTACTCACAGGCGCAGTCTACTGTCTCTCTCAAACTTGACTGCTTGAGTCCAAAGACCAATGGCAGCCTCTCAGAGGGTCAGTTCCTCTTTGAAAACTCAAGCGTGTGTAATTGTGAGCCCGTCTCTGGACCTAGGGTACCTGGGAGCCTTGGGGGATGTTGAGCTTCCTCCCCTCTCTCCTATCCAGGTAATCGTCAAGGAGGATTGCTGCTTAATACTTTGCCCCCTCTGAGCTGTCCCAGAGGACAGCTCCAACGTTGATCCAGATTCAGAAGACACAAGTATCCCTCCCCTGAGATATCCAGAGAACAACAGTGTTGCCTCCCCTGGAGCCTGAGGTGTGTCTGCCACCTTCCAGCTACTCTCGGTTTCCTGTCCGCTCTTCGTTGTCGCCAGGCTTTTGCCCGTGCCGCGCCTTCTCCTTGGTCGCCCTTGCTTCCTTCTCAAAGCAGCGCGTTCTCATTGGAATTCCAGCCCCCACACTAGAGGCTTTTGAGCACTGTCCCTGATCCTCCTCAGAATGAATCGTTCTCTCCTCTGTGTTCAGAAAACACCCCCTCCTCTATTCTTCTACAGGTTTCTGATTTTTTTTCCTGACTTCCTCCTTTCCCGAGGACAGAGCCCATGTCTTGTCACGCGCCAACCCCAATTATTAGAGCCTGGCACAGCCCGGGCATTCAGGAAACACAGTTGCGGGACAGGGTGCCCTCAATCTGTTCTTGGGCATCTGTGAACGCTGACAGGCTGGGCAGACAATCCCTGTGCTGTGCATGGTCGTCCAAACTCTGGCATTTGGAGCAGGATCCTGGGATTTGGTCTGATCAGTCAGGCTGGGCAGTCATAGAGGGGCAGTCTGGAAAGCAGGGGCCTATCCTGCCGAGCCTGTGATATTTACCAGACTGACAGCTTTGCAGCCAGAGCAGCCCAGAGACAGGCCCTAGCTGGAGAAAGTGGGTCATCCTGACTCTCCTTTGGGCACCAGGGAGAGCCCTGGGGTTTAACCGTGGCAGTGATGGAGACGGAGCCTGTCATTTGCTAGCGACTAAATGAAAGGGATTAGTGACTGCACCAATCTGTTAATTTCCTGTGCAATGCAGGGCAAGGAAAACCAGTGGAGATTTAGAAACTGCATGTGTACATATATGCATGGTACATGTGTGTATACACACGAGGACATGTGCGTATTGGAATATGCATATGTAAGGCATATGCACTCATCCATATGTATGCATGTGTGCACCCAAATACGAATACATAAATTTTGGTGTGTGCACATGTTTTGAGTGTACAACATTCTCCCATGTGTATGTAAAAGTGTGGGTATGCACACTATGCGCACGCATGGTGAATGTGAATGTGTGCACATGTGTACGTGGGTGCATGCGTGCTACATGAATGAGTGTGTGCATGCTGGAAACACATGCAGACCATCCACACTCACATCATTCGTGCGGCGTGCAAATTAGAATGCCCACCATGCTCGGGCGAGTCAAGGCGAGGTCGGCTTTGGCTTGCAGAGGCTTCAGTCGGAACCATAGAGTTGACCATGTCTCTGACTTCCCTGGGCCTCAGTTTCCATATTTGGGAAGATGACATACCGGCTGTCCTCACAGGGCAGCTGCGTAGACCAAGATGGCCGTGACGGACACTTGCCGAAGACGTGCGAGGTGGTCTTCAGAGCAGGTCCTGTCCCTCACTTAGACTTTCCAACCTCTTGTGTGGGTGATATTCAAACCATGGGTTCTTTCCACGTACAGGTTGTCAGCTTCTGATGCCCAAAGAGAGCAGGCAGGGCAGGAGGTGACAGGCACATACTCGAGTAAAGCACTTGCATGGTGGATGGGCTCCGGGGAAGCCCCCAAGGGACATGAAATATACCAGAGGTGTCCCTTTCGTGCCATCCTTTGGCAGGAAAGAAATCATGTTAAAATAAAACTGTCTTCCCCACTTAGAAGCTAATCTCACTGCATGGTCCGTGTCAACCTCCCTCATCAGGGAAACTGGCTTGTAATAAGACCTGGGAAAGAACTGGGCTGACCCCCTCCCTTGCATTTGGCAGATGGCAAGGTCTTCGTGGTCTACTCCTTTGAAGGAGAGGGTGTGGGAAAGAATCTCTCTCTTCCCATGTCACAGAAAAACAAGGGCCTTCCCATCTCATTTTGCACAGTCTCTGGCTGCTGACTTAGGACACCCTCCAGCAAGCAGGATGCGATCTCCACACCCGTGTGCCCTGCCTGCCCTTTGCACTGAAGTTGGGGCCAATACCAGCTGCTTTCCACTCTACTTTCTGGAATCTTCTTTGTCTTTCTTGGTCTAGAGAGCTTTACATCGGTGTGGATTGTTAACTTTACTTTCTGGAATCTTCTTTGTCTTTCTTGGTCTAGAGAGCTTTACATCGGTGTGGATTGTTAACTTTTTCTTCACAGTGACAGAATACTTGGTTAAAGCAACTTTGAAATAGAAAAGAGCTTTTTATTTATTTATTTATTTATTTATTTATTTATTTATTTATTTATTTATTTATTTATTCATTCATTCATTCTGCGTGTGGATGTGTATATAAGAGAGCATTTGAGTGTGTGTGCCTATCAAGGCCCGAGGGTGACATGGGAAACCGTCCTGGATTGCTCTTCCCTCTTACTGCTTTTTGCTCTGGAGTTTCTCCAGGCTCTGCTTTTCAATTCTGAGTTTGCCCTTCTGCTGAATATAAGCCACTACATCCACCCTCCTGGTCCTCGCCTCGGCTGACCCCACCCAGAGTATGCATCAGTGATGAAAGAGGTCACAAAGTCCTCCTGCGCCCACATTTCGAAGCACCATCAGAGTAGAGCCCCCAAGGAAAGGCCCAGAGAAGATGGGGGACTCGCTATTGTTGCTCTGGGAACAGAGCAGAGCCCACCCGCCTCTCAGTGAGGGTGTTCTTAAAGAAATACGCGGCTTTTCTACTCCCAAGATCTCAGCTGACCTTCCTGAGGCAGTTTGGAGTGCGATAGAACCTGTCCAAGTCCCTTCCGGCTGCTATTAGCAAGTACCACAGGCGGTTGGGCTTAGAAACAACAGAAACTACCTGCTCACAGCCCCAAGTCTTCAGATGAACCTGTCAGTGGTTCTATGTCTGCTGGAGGTTTCTTCCTGCCCTTTCTGTATGTTCCCCATGGTAGAAGGAGCAGGAAATTCATAAAGAATCTGCCATGACTCTCTGAAGACCGTGCCTCTTAATGTCACTGCATTACGGGTTAGAGATCAAACTAAACTGGGGGATAAGAAGAGGGGGGCTACAAATGTTCAGGCTACAGCAGGATCAAGGCTTGGTTTTATTTGGGAGTCCTTTGGGGAGCCTGTCTCATCTGCTCCCCCCCACCTTTGACTCACAGAGAAACAGAGAGGCTTGAGAATGGAGATGGCGAGGGGAGGGATTAGAGGGGGAACAAAGAGAAGGGAAAGGAACAGAGGGAGAGAAGGGGTGCTAGAGACAGAGAGATGGGGGCGGGATGAGCTGCAGAGAGCCCGCCTGGCCAGGGCACCCTCGCAGCTGTGCAGGGAAGCTTCCGCCCTCGCCACACACGCCCCTTGCCCCTGGCAGCGAACATCTGCCTGTAGAGTTGGTCCCAGCACAGGGCAGACACATGGCTGGTTCTCCTAAGCCCAGGCCTCTGTGCCTGACCTTAGTCCTACTGCAGGACTCTTCCTGCCCTCCTGCTGCAGCTGCCGCGCCCCTGCCCCCTCCTGCCCCTGCCCGGAGCCTGGGGGAATGGGCATCAGGGCCAACGCTCTTCAGCTATCTGTGCCAGGAAGGGTGGCAACCCTGTCATGTGCCGCCCGTGGGGGCCATCCAGAAACCGGCTGCCTTGGCTCGGGAACCAGGCATGTGGCTTCTGTGATTGGATGGCCTCCCTAATTAGGGACTTTACTGAGGGGCGTGTTGCAATTGATCGACATTTCCTCAGCTAAACAAACAGGAAGTCAGGCTTGGCACTGGGGTGGCACGTTGCAGGGGTTCAGAAGCCTCTTCTGATCCTGTTTTCCATGTCTCCCTCAGCAGGTGTCACCCCCATAAGAAACGAGACCCTGGGAGGCTGAGTGACTTGTCCAGGCACAGTGACCTCGGAAGGGACCTGTCGGGGCACCAGCTCGAGGTCCACGGTCTCCCTGGCCGTCGGGCTGGGGGCTAGCTCTGGGTGGGCCTCAGGAGCCAGGCTGGCGGGTGTCAGCTGGCCACAGGCCCAGTCCTTTTTTTCCCCCCTCTATGTTGTGGAGACTGTGTCATAAATCTAAGGATGCGGAATGAGTCAGCTGCATGATTTTTAAAGCAATGAGGGTCTTTTTTTTAATTCTTTCCCTTGAAGGTCGCTCTTTCTTTGTGATTTCCTATAACTGGGACCAGAGCCCAGAAGCTTGCTGGGTGGCTGGGGATAGACAGAGCCCCGGGACCTAAGCCATGGTCAAAAGTAATTGACATGGAATGAGATGAAGGAAACATTTTCCCCAACTTCTCCTGAGGCCAAAGTTAAGTTTCTCATTGGTCCATGAAGAGGTGGCTGAACCCAATAGGAAGCTATAAGGAGGGGTCTTTCAGGAGCACCAGTTTGGCTCAGAGAGTTTGGCAAGATCCTCCTGGGAGTGAGAGAAGTCAAGAGCAGGGGTTTGGGGGGCTGTGTCGGCTCTTGCAGATTACAGACAAGTCTGTCTAAGCGCCCAGTACCTGACAGCTAGGTCACGGACGCAGGGAGACTCCAGCCGTGAGATGGAGCGGAGGCCACAGGCCCTATGTGAGAGAGCGAATCAGGGTTCGGCAGACGCTGCCAGGCAGAAGGGAGGCCGTGCCTGGTGTGTTGAAATGTCCTTGGCAACAGGAGGCTGGGGTTAAGATGCTGGAGAAGCTGATGCAAGAACGTCCCTCCCTTTCCAGATGCTTCTGCTTGATGAAGAAAGAAGATGAGGAGGTGGAGGAAGGGAAGGAGGGGAGGGAGTCAGAGGAGCACATGTGTTTGGAAGGAGTGGGATGGGGACAGGAGTCGAGCTGCATCAGGCCTAGACCCAGGCTCCTTGGGGAGAGTCAGGAGACAGGAAGGGTTACATCATCTGTGGCCGGAAGCCAGCGTCTCTGTCTGTCTGGAGGCGGGGGTAGGGATGGAATGATTGGCCCAATTATCACTCCTCTCTACTCGTTGGCCTATGCCATGTCCCCATCCATGGGGGGGGGCTGAATATTTTCCATGACCCTTCACTTGGGGCTCAGCCGTGTAGCTGGTTTTGGCTAATGCAGAAGATGCCTGAGTAGAGACCCACGTCCTGGAGTAAGACTCAATCTAGAGGGATGAGGTTGGCTGGCATGGGAAGTGCCATTGTGCTAGTCTGTGCTGAGGTCTCTCCTGTGTCTGCTTGTCCTCCGAGCTTCTGCAATATCTTGAAGGGCAGGAGTCCCAGCTCACAGGTGGGGCTGCGGAGGGGGAGAAATGGGGGAGCAGGTACTACTACTGGTGATGGCCGCCGGTGGACGTCCAAGGCCTGGGGAAGGAGGTGTCCTCAAGAGTTTTGAAGTCCATACTGAGAAAATGCATTGGGTGACCTTGGGACTCCTGAATCGCACACCTACAGGCGCCAGGTACACGCAGGCTGTCACTGCCTTGTGAGGAAGATGTGGCCAAGGGCCATCTGAGTTGCAAGTGCCATCAAGGACAGAGAGGGGACCTCCATTCGGACAACTGGACAAAGTGCACGATGGAATGATCACCACAGAAGAAAGTGGGTGGGTTTTTGCTGGGTCCGTCCTGTGACCTTGGTGGGTGGACCCCAGGGAGAGGAACTCAGCTGCCCATCTGGTCACAGCCTTCAAGGTCCTTCCTTACCTCCTGTCTTCATTCGTGGTGTCTGCTGTCCTGCACCAGTTCAGAGTCCGCAGAGAGGCCCTGGCAGGCGGGACGAGGGCACAGGGCCCCTTATGAAAGCAGCCTCGCTTCTAGATGTGCAGACCCCCAAGGCCCCACTGGGATCCAGGCACACACAGGCCCCCATGAGGGACTCTCTGAGTCCCGCCTTTGGCAGGAGAAGATTGTGATCCCCTGAGAGTGTGCGCCACACGGGAGCCACGGGAGCTGCTTCTTTGGCAAAACGACTCAGCTGTGGTCAAGCATAACCACAGATGTCAGAAAAGCCACCTACGATGGTGTTTGGCTTCAGAACTTGTTCTGACAGTAGGATTCTGGAATCTTCTGTGTTACTGCCTCCGGGAGCGACTAGGCAAGTCCCATCCCTTCCCCCACGCCCTCACAGTGGGGGTGTGGCCGCGGGCAGTCCCTGCAGCTCTGACTTTCTGCCACCCGGTGGAACACTCTATGTGCTTAGCTCGAGAACCCATCAGAGAAGTGAAGGGCCGGCTGGTTCCCAAACCAAGCATGGGTGTGACCTTCCTCTGCCTCTACTTAGAAAGGGGGTGGGGGGCAGGACGGTGTGTAAAGTGAGGTGGCGGGGCTCACCCCTGGCCACGACCAAGCTGGGTCATCCTGGCTGGGTTTCCAATGGAGCGCTTGGCACTCTATGGACAAAACTACCTGGACCTCCAAACAGCCTCTGGTGCTGTCGCTCTTGTCCCACGGAGTCTGCTTAGACCCCACAAGGAGGGCCAGCGGGAGGAAGAGGAGGCAGTGGGAGTGGGGCAGTCCAGGCTGCAGCTCGCTCAGAAGTAGCAAAGAGGGACAGTGCAGGGCATTTTTTTTTCCCTTGGGTATTAGCTACAAAAGGCAGCCTGGAGTAATGGAGCGAAAGGGTGGTGTGCTGCAGGTCTGAAGGGGGTGTTGGCCAGAAAGTCTCAAGGTACACTGAGTTTGGGTTGCTTAGCTCAGGGAAGGCTGACTTCTGACTTACAACCCCAGCGCTTCAGGGACAGGGGAAGACTCGCTCAGAGGCCAAGACTGGGAAAAACCCATTTACTAGGGAACTGGGGGTGCCCTCTTGCTATTAGTGACTTCACGGCTCAACCAAGGGAGGGAAAGAGACCACCAATGCATGCTCTTCCTTTAAGTTGAACAGCCATCACAAAATGACCCAAAGTCGCCAGCTGCAGGGCATATAGAGAGATGTGCCTTGTATGTCTAAAGACAGAGGAATCAGGCTTTGTGTCTGTGGAGGTTTCTGACGGCCATCTAGCATGCGGAGCACCCTCTGTGAAACACCTCGGGTACTTCTTAGCTAGAGACCAGCGGCGCTGTACCTATTTTCCACATGTGCAAACCAAGGCACCAGGAAGGGGAAGGGTGGCTAGAAGATGGGCTGACAATGAGACATGAGCGTCTTTCTGCCCCTCCCCGCCTCCCCTGCCTCAATTCTGCTCCATCCCAAGTTCTGGAAAGTTACAGTTCCACGTGATAGACAGAGAAGACCGTGTTCCCGCAGTGACAGCCCCTGACATTCCTGTAGTGGACAGGCAGTCATTCACAGATAGTGTCCACAGATCCCCCCAATCCACTGATTCTATGAGGAAAAGATTTCAGGGCAGGTGTCCTGGGGCAAGGCTGCCAGTCCCCATATGCCAAGTTGACTCCTGCTGTAGAGCAAACTCAAGGTCCCACCGTGGACATGCTTTTGTGCTGGTTATGGCCCCCAAGGTACGGGCTGGTGAGATCCCTGTTTTGAGGGGTCTGTGTGACATGACTCTTTGGGTCTGATGGCGGCATGGGCGGGATGGGGGTGCCATTGGCCTCCATGCCTGGTATATACTGGCTTTTCAGGTACTAAGAGAACCCGAGGTTTCCAGAGTTCCCCCAGCTGTGCCTTATAAATAAAAGATGAGGAGGCTGTTTTCTGCATTTGAGAGCATTCCTATCAAAATGAGAGGAGCCAGGGATCATGAATACTACAGAGGCCCAGGCAGAGGTGGGGGTGCTTCGCCTATTATGACTGATGCTATCCAAAGTCCTCTTTGGAACCCGGAGCTTGCCCACTCCTTGGGTCCCTGCCATTACTTCTCCTGGCCTCCCTCTAGTTGCTGGCTGGACACCTTGGCCTTCCCGACTCCACCTTGCCCTCCTGACAACTTTATATTCGCAGTACATTTGGGGCGGCGGGGATGGGGGGTTCATTTCCAAGGCCCAGTCGTATTTTATGATGTGTGCAGACTTTGCCATTTTGGAAACTGGCAGCTGTGGAGGAACCATTGAAAACAAATGTTCTGTGTTTTCAGTCTCTCTCACCTGCCAAGGGGCTTCCTTGATGGCGCTGGCCCAGAAAACCATGGCAGATGAAGATTAGATTAGAATAAATTGATTCAGAAGTGACATGCGGCTGCTCGGGAGAGGATTAAATATTTCATACATGTGTAGGACACAGATTTCAGCTGGGCCTACTGGGAGGGGGCAGGACCTGGGAGTCAGCGTCGCCTGGGAGAGAAGTAGGAGGGGGGAGTCACAGACTGGCCTGTCTTCTCTGCCTCCGGTCTCCTTAGCAGCATGTAAACTTTTCTGAAGTTCCCCCAAATCAGTAAACATGGGGCAGAGTCCTTTTTCCGATACTTCCTGGAGTTCTGGACAGTGAGATGAAAGGGGCAGGGTAGCAACAGGACAAGAAGGTTCTAGTTATTCTTACATGGAATGCTCTGAGTCCCACATCTCAAAGACCCCAGAGCATACAGGCCAAGGAGACAGCTTAGCAGCCAAAATGCTTGCCGTGTAAGCAAAAGAACCAGAGTTCAGATCCCCCAGATCCTATGTAAAAATGCAGTGGCATTTTTACTGGTAATTCTAGCCTGGAAGGTTAAACCTGGGACTCTTCCGAGCAAGCAGATTGACCAGATTAGCTCTATAAGTAAACGCTGGGCTTGACTGGAGACCCAGCCTCAAAACAATAAGGTGGAGGAGAAATCAAGGATGATTCCTGACATTACCCTTGGGCTTCCACACACATGCACATATTCATGCTCACACATGCTCACATACATGCACATATCACACCCACCCAAACACACATGCATGTACTCCACCCCCCCCTCACTCCCCCCCCCGTACACACATGGATATGGGAAAAGAGAGCAAAGACCATTCACCCTTACTGCTCCTATATCCTCTTGATGGATGTTGCAGTTCACCTGCATGGTTGCTGCTAAATGACCATCAAACGGCTTAAGAAAACAAGGGATTTATTCTCTCTTATGATTCCTGGTTACAGTTCTCAGTCCAGCTTGACAGGAGAGCATGCACCAACACCAGGGCTGAGGGAACTGGCCACACCATCCCTACATAACAGCTGAGAAAAGGGACAATCCTTATTTGCTAGACCAGCATGTTTGGCAAGTGAACACAAAGATGCCGACTCTCTCAACCAGCTCTCCGTGATTTATTCCAGGGCCTAGTCCCACCCTACCCTAGGCTGGGTCTTCCCCATCAGCTAGACAATCTCCTGCAGGTTCACTCTGGGCTTAACCCAACCACTAATTCTCCACAAATATGCCCAGAGCTCAAACCCTCAACTGTGAAGTTGACACCTGTGCCCAACTATGACAGTGGGGATGATGTTGGGGTGATTCCCACTGACTCATTTTCTCTTCTGAGTTGTTCTGATTCTTCCGTTACCCACACTGACAGATGCTCCCTACACTCCCCCCATCCCACCCCTCATTGCTAAGCCACCTAGGAGTTACTTACTGGAGCATTTACTAGAAGTTACTTACTGGAGCATTTGAGAAACCACAGTCCCTCCTGAGAGAGTGAGGAGCGGAGATGGAATCCTGCAGCTGGGGTCCAGGAAGTTTTGTCAGAAAGGGAATTTGAGGGCAAAAGCTTGATATGAATAGGTCCGATGTATCAGTTCCAGGCGGGGAAGGGGAAGCCAGACAAGAGAAGGTCATGGTTTCTAACTGCCATAAAGAAGAATCAATCTCCATGGGCAAGTCCCTTAGCATGCGTGAGGTCTCTTTAGAAAGTTTTTCTCCCTAAGGCAAATGATTTCCATATGGTTTTTGAATGTCTGGCAAATGAATTAATCGCAACAGCTGAAGAGTTTCCCTTGGGATCACTTGTGGGGCCTCAGACTTCTCTGGATCTTTCCACAGACCCCGATCCCACTGTCCGGTGGCCCAGCAGGTGTTCACTATGCCTGCGGCCTCCTCCCTCTACCAACCTTCCACTCCATGACATGCAGACGATGGACGCTCAACTACAGACAGATTGGATGGGCCCCACGCCAAGAGGTGAAGGGGCCTTCATCCTTGCTTGATGTATCTGTGGCTCCACGGCCCTTCCCACAAGACCCCAGTGGCCAGGGCAGGTGGAGTCCAGCTCAGCCGACCTCCATTGTTTTCAGCCAGTGCTGAGAACCTGGGCAGTTGTGGGAAGCAAGAACGCAGCAGGGGACAGGCTGGGCAACAGGAGGAGGAGAGAAGCGAGAGACAAGGGCACCTGAAGCGTCTCTTCAAGCACTGCGAACGCTACAAGAGGCATAAAATAGGGGGGTGGGAGGAAGGCGATGGGAGAGGAGGCTCTCTGAGGGGGCAAAGGAGCTTAGGAAGGGCAAGGGAAGAGGCAGAGACACCAGCTGGAGGCCGACAAGGTGGCTAGCTGGGTAAAGGGGCCTGAATGCAAACCCGAAACCAGAGTTCCACCGGGTGGAAGAAGAAAAGCAACTTTCAAAAGTTGTCTTCTGGTTTACACACATTCTCTCTCTCTCTCTCTCTCTCTCTCTCTCTCTCTCTCTCTGTCGGTCTCTCTCATAAGTTAAATTGTCAACTATTAGTTGACCTAGTCTTTCTAGGTCTTGGCGGACTCAACTCTGAGAACTAGGATCTTAGACACTCAACAACCACCAAGGCCACCCCAGCCAGTGGCTTGGGAGTTTGGCATCTCACACCCAAGATGATCAGAGATTGGACGAGAGGTGAACAAAGCGGAGGTAGAGTTAAGGGAACGCACCCACGCAGGAGGAGCTCTGACGGAGGAGCTCTGCCATGCCACCCCACCCCCTGGGCTTTCTCAGGTATTTCTTTTGCAGGAATTGGTTGGATGCTGGGAGAGCATTTTTCGAGCACACCGTGAGCCGTGTCACTGAGAATTCACACCCTATGCATGCTTCCTCAGCCCCACTAGAAAGATGTTGCACTAGGGGAGTACCCACATGTGACCAGATCAGAATCCACCACATGTTCTTATTGCCTGAGGGGCGCTACCCCTGTCCCACTGAGAGGCTGAAGTCACCATCTCAAGTGAGGATACTGGAGGCTTGGTACAGCAGGTCAACCATGGAGATGGAGAAGATGGACAGATGTGGACTGTGTTCTAGATGTGAGGAGAGCGGTGGGTGGTCTGACAGGGAGGTCCACTTCACTGTCAATTGTGCTATCTATTTAATTCTCCTTTGTCCACAGTAACTGGCAGTTTCTGCCTTAGGGATACAAGCAGGACTGCAGAGACGGCTCAGTTGATAAAGTGACCACTACCACACGAGCATAAGGACCTGAGTTCAGATCTCCAGTGCACCTGTTAAAAACCCAGGGAAGGCCACATGCATCTACAGTCCTAGGATGGGCAAAGATAGGAGGATACCCGTATCTAGTCAATAGGCGAGTACCGGGTTCAGAGAGAAACTCTCATCGCAACCACAGAGAGTGTGATAGAAAGACACTCCATGCCGATCTTTGGTCTCCTCAATGTGCATACATGTTCCTCATACATGGGCAATGTGTGCATGCATGTGCATGCATGTGCATGCATGTGCATGCATGCACGCGCGCGCACACACACACACACAGAGAACAAAATCAAACACGTGACTTCAAGCATCAGATCCAAAGGGAAAAACACACACATATGCACACCCATCTTGGGGCCCCACAGTTTTCATGGCTGACTTTCAAATCCAACTGAACTTCATAGCACTACGCGTTCATCCCACGAGGATAACATTCTTGAATTTTGGAGAAAGAACACAAAACATGTCATCTTTACAAAAAACCGTGGGTTTCTCAGCACCAGAGTCTTTACAGTTTGCCCACGCTGTTCCTGCATGGAGAATACCATTCACAGCCCTGGTGGGGTCTTCAGCTTGCCTGCGGGAAGCCCCCCCATACCAGACTTTCCCAAGAGAACTTGGTGGAAACTGGGAACATCCTGGTAAACACACAGTAGGGCGGGGAGAGATGTTCTGGAAGCTTTCTTTGGGTTCACAGAGGATGGGCCATGAACTGTTCACAGAAACCAGAGGAGGGACACAGCCAAATGAACAGGGTCTCAAAAGCAGCACGTGTCCAGCCTGGGGCACCGATGCTTGCGACATGCGGGCAGAGAGTGTGACATTTTTCTTCCATTTGCTTCTAATGTTCTATGCACAAAGATTATTGCTTGCAATGAATAAAATTGAATACACGGTACACACATCGGCAACAAAATTGAAAACTCACACAAAAAATGGAAAAATACCAACCCCGGCCTCAGAGATAAGCACTCTTGATGGCTAGAGTTCCTCCTTGTTCCCCTCGTGAGCTCGCGACCCCTTCCTGAGACAGTCACGCCACATTTCTTCACGCTGCATTGCTTCCCACTGCACATTTTTCATAGTTTAATGTTTCTGAAAACAGCATGCCTCTTACAGTTGCTTTACTGTTTGTTCTAGAACATTAGGTTGCTGGTGCATCTTAATCCCTGCCATTAGAAAGGAGAAACTGTGGGACATAGCCACGATAACGGGGTTCCTTGTTCATGTATGATTTGGTCTCTTGCCTCCTCTGTTTAGCATGACATTACAAATATTTTTGCACACTCTGAAATGGTCTTGGGACACATGATTTTAACAGACCATATGATATATTCCATTGTTAAGATATTTCTAGAGTAGACCATGCCACAGTTTTCTATCACTGTAGCAAAATTCCTGAGGAATACAACCCAAAAGGGGGAAAGGTCTACTTTTATTTATTTTTGCATCGCTCTTCTCTTTCTCTCTCTCTCTCTCTCTCTCTCTCTCTCGTGTGTGTGTGTGTGTGTGTGTGTGTGTGTGTGTGTACACTTGAGCACACACCTTCAGAGGCTTAAGGGTGACTTCAGGAATCATTCTGGATTGTTCTACCTCCTTGTTTTGCTTAGAGTTTTCTCAGGCTCTGCCTTCTAGGGTGCCAACATCTCCACACAGCATTTTTGCATTAGGATCTGTGCATCTGAACTCAGGTTCTTTTGCTAGCAAGGCAAAGACTTTAACCCCCAAGCCATCTCACCAGCTCAGAAAGGTTTATTTTAGCTCTGGACTCCAAAGGTTTGAGTCCATAGTCACTTGCCCCTGTTACTTTGGGCCTGTCGTGGCCCAGGACTTCATGCAAGACGAGGCATGACCACCTCACGGTGTCAGAAAGAAGACAGAAGAAGATGGGGATCCCAGGATCCTCTTTCAAGGCCATGACTGACCCCCGTGGCCTAACTTCCTTCCACTGCCACAGGCCGGCCATCTTTCAACATGATAGTGCTAGGGATTTAAAACGGACCTTTGGTGGTATTTAAATTCCAAATGATAATATGGGCTCCATCCTTCCTTCCTTCTTCAACTGCATACCAACAAGAGAAGAAGCCACTCACGGAACTTGGAGCAAAACCACAAGGGTTCATGTGACCTCTGGAAAAGCGGTAGTTCTGGGTGTGTGGGTGGCATTTGGGTTGGGTGGCGGCTGGTGGACTGATCTGGGTCTCCCAGACAGTGTCTGAGCTGGGGATGGGACTAGGTCTCCCTCTGGGCCGAATCACAAGCCTAGCTATGGTCTCCACTCTAAGGGTCCCAAGGTCTACACCTCAGACTTCCACCAGGCCACAAGACAGAGGGGGTGCTGAAGTCTGACTTCTACCACTGCAAGCGATTGGATGCTGAGTGGATGTGTCTCGGGGAGTCCCCGTTATATGCCTGGCAGTGCTGAAGAGTCTACCAGCCTGACACTCCGGAACTATCAGCCGCAACCAGCCGTGTGGCCCGTATCCTCAACCCTCAGGGTCTACATTTCAAGCCAGGTTTTTTTGACCCGAAAACAATCCCCTGAGAAAGTCAGAGCTTGCCGAGAGACAGAACCACTGCTGGGATTCCCATGTTGCACTGAGGTTAGAGCCACGGGCAAGCTGCCAACCCAGTGGGATTTTTTTTTTCATCTCAGTACTGGAGGGTGTGAGAGGTGGAGAGGGATTTGGGGGTCAGAGGTGTGGCACTTCTTAACTTTCTGCTTTGTGTAAAATAAGCGCTGCTCAAATATTTGCTGAACGATGAGTCACTGAACAGTCTAGTGTGGCAGCCAAGAAAAGCACCGTGGAAATCGAAGGGCTTTGAAGTTGAGAGGAATGCCATCTGGGCAGGTCTGCTCGGCTTGTACATCCTGGGATTCAGGGGATGGAGGACGAAAGGAGGAAGTACTTACATCCTTAGCCCCTGTCTCCCAGGGCCGGGTGGTCCTGGTTGCTATGGTTTGAGTCTGAAGTGTCTTCTGTGGGGTTCATGTTTTGTACACTTGTTCTGCAGCTGCTGGCACTGTTCAGGGAGCCTGCGGAACCTTTCAAAGGTTGAATGTGGCTGGAGGAAGTGGATTACCAGGGATGAACCTTTTGAAGGTTGTCCCCAAGCACTGGTTCCCGTTAGGTCTTCTCTGCTCTTTGGTCCACTGTGATGTGAGGTTCCTAGGCCACACGTTCCCCTTTCTTACCATAATGGGCCAAAATCCTATGACACAGTAAGCCAACATCAATCAATCAATCAATCAATCAATCAATCAATCAATCAATCAACCAATCCCTCCAGGATACACCTTTTTTCCAAAAGTGCATCTATCACAGCGCGACTTACTGAGAGTCTTGGGAGGCAGGAGCAGCTCTGCTTTTGGGACTCACCAGGGAGCATCAATGAAATGTTCCCACCTTAAGGCATAGGAGGAAGGAGAAGCTAGAACATCCCTGAGGTCCGACATTTGGCAACAGGACTGTGGACGGGAAATCATCCAGGCCAGTTTTCGAGAGGAGCAGTATTTGTTTCTGGATTTAAAAAAAAAAGTTCCCCAATGCCCAAGGAAGGGCAACTTGAACCCTGATTCTTTTGGGGGGGGATCACTGGGAGGTGCTTGGGTCGTGAGGCCTCTGACTCCATCTTGACTGGTGACTCCACAGGGAGCCAGAACAAACCTTTGTTCCGCAGCAGCCTGTGGTCCCTTGGCATTTTGTCACAGCGATGGAAACTTTACCAACACAGGCAGGTTCCCCCAAAGTGGGCACAACACGTGATGTCGTTCCACTGTGTCCCCAGCCCCAGAGCGAGCATTTGTGAGCATCTGTACATCTGTACAGCAGACCACTTGAGCGTGTGTCCCTGTGGAGGCCGAGGGTGATATCAGCAACCACAGTGGCCTGTTCTTACATCACACTGCTCTACTCCGGAGTTTCCAAGGCTCCTCCTTCAGTGCCAGAGATGCTGGTCACCTTCCATTTCCCATGGGATCTGGGCATCAGAGTTCATGTCCTTTTACTGTGAGATAGTGGTTCTAACCCCTGAGCCACCTTTCCAACCTCTAAAAAGCAAAAGGAAACAAAAAATTTAAAAGTTACTAGCAATACAATTCCATTAATAGAGGTAAGTACGCCAACAGAGGGAAGTGGTGATGGACTAATCTTGCAAGGGTCCACAGAAGTAAAAGTTCTGAATTAAAGATAAGGAGCACTTTGAAATGTTTCAATATGTTGAATCGGAACTCAGAGTGATTGACAGCTAGCATGAACCCAGCTTCCCGCCCACCAGCACGATGCTGGGTCTTCTTTTGCAGCTCTCACACCAGCACTAAGCATTATTTTTCTCCCAATGGTAGGTAGAAATGTGCTCTGTTTCCATCTGCACTTAGTAACCGAGAAGATAGATCTTATGGGAAGTGCTGAGTGCTGCGGCCCATTTGCGATTCCTTTGGAAAGGTAGCTTGATGTTTCCCAGTACTCATTCGGCGTGTTCATCTCGCCCTTAATCATTTGCACGTGATCCTTGCCTAGTACAAGCTGGTCCTGCACTGGCATTTGCTGCAAACACTTCAAAGAGAAGAGTTGTCTCCTGCTCGCCTGCCCCCAACCCCCACCCTTTTCTCTTTCTACTTCTTAGCGTCCAGGTTCCTGAGGGCCTGGGCTCCACTCCTATGTAGTGTCCTGGGAAATTGCTGAGAATCTTCCAGGTCCTATGCTGGTAGGTGTGCTCAGGTGGCACATGTGATGTGACTCCCCCCCCCCACACACACACCTTTGCCACCGGGTGTGTGATTCTGTTGTGACAGGCAGAGCTTCCTACATAGATGGAGAAACTGCTTGGCCAAGTACCTCGCTCAGGAAGAAGATAAAGCAAAAGTCTCCACCTGAGAACAAGCCCTTTGTTCTGGGGGAGGGCATGGATTTGGGGGTGTTTTGAAACTGGAGACATTTAAATGCACCTCCCAACGGAGCGGAGATTCTCTTTGGTACACAGGGATGCTCGGTCTGTGGTAAGACATGACAGTGATCTCCACTTCCAAAGACTACACCGCTCACCTCCCTACCCTCTCTGTTTCTTTGCTGGACACCAGTAGACTGTACCTCCCACGCTTACACCTTCCCCCCAACTCAGGTTTGGGGGCTTTAAGTCCCTCGCACTCTTCAGCGGCCTGCAAGGACAGATGGGCTCAGTTGTATGCCACCAACCAACTGCTTTCTAGGAGAGATTTTGCTGCCCTCTTTGCCAAGTAACTGGTGACATTTTCAATTTCAACAATTGCAGAGTCTGCAGTTACCAGGCACGAAGGGCGCTTCAGGGCCCTGTCAGATCCGGTCAGGGTCTGGCCCTGGGCCCAATGCAGCCACTACCTGTTTTTTGTTTTTGTTTTTTCAAATGGTGGTTTCAACATCTGATGATATTGGCACACAACCATTTCTTTGTTTATGTAATGTTCAAACTGCTATTGTGCAGAGGTGAGGAATCTAAGCACAGACAGCGAGGCCTGCAGAGCTGTAATAGTTGCTACCTGGTTCTTGGTAGAAAAGGTTTACCTATCGCTCTACAATAGTGGTTATTGTGTCAGGCTCAGGACAGAACCCATACCCTAGCCACTGTCTTCATCCCCATGTGAGACATACACATGAGCCCTCTCCCTTGTGTTAATTACTAGCGGATGGTGGAGATGGTCAAGGGAAACCCAAGTCGGAATGGAACGAATGCATTTTTACTGTGGCAAAATATGCACAAAATAAATTGTTTTGGACATGTGACTCGTTGGCATTAGTAGCCACAGTTTGCCTGCATTGTTACCCATAAATGAATGACCAGGGGACTTAAGGGGACAGTGGGTCTTATTTTGGCTTATGATAGTCTGGTTCTAGTTCCTCGTCCATCTTGGCAGAAGAGCCCACGCCAACACCAGGAGCCGGGAGAACTGACCGTCATTTTCAATATATCCACGGAACTCCTGAGAGGAACTTGCCGAACCAACATGTCTGGCCAAGTTTACCAAAGGATGCCAACTTCCCTAAACAACTCCCTATAACGTAATCACCCACAGGAGCTAGCCCCACCCCCACCCCCCACGCCTGTGGGCTGGGCCTTCCCATCAAACTAGGCCATCTTCTGCAGGGTTGCTTCGGGCTTAACTCAACTAATTCTCTACAAATGTGCCCAGAGCTCGAGCCCTCAATAATCAAGTTGATACCTGTGTCTAACTATGACTCTCCTGCTTCTAGAATATCCTTCTCTTCCCAAACAAAAGCTCTGAATTCATGCAGCAGCCACTCCCCTTTCTTACCCTGTGACCCCAATTACTCCTACTACGCATTCTGTCTCTGAAGCTGATAGGCTACAGGTACCTCAGCTAAATGGAGTCAGAGAGCACCTGGTTTTCCATGTTTGGCCTCTTTCACTTAGCGTAGGGGCTTCATGGTCTACAGATGCAGCCGCACATGGCCTTTTATGGTTGAACAATATTTCACCTATGTATATAATGTAGTATGACATCTGTCCACATGTCCTCATGGGCATTTGAGTTGCTTCTAGCATTGAGCCATTGCATTTATTTGTTTGTTTGTTTGTTTTACAAAGCCTTGCCTATCCTTTCAGTCATCTCCTGATTATTTGGTCTTTTCTTGGTACTGAGTGTGGACCTTCTCATTCAGTCTGCCTTACTCGCAGCTCAAGAAGCCTACATGTTCAAGAACGCCAGCATTAGCTATGGCTCAGTGGGTAAAGGCCAATTGTGACAACATGAGTTCAATCCCTAGAACCCACTGGAAGTAGAAAGCCAACTCTACTAAGTTGTGCTTTGATCTCTGTACTGGCACCATGACACACACACACACACACACACACACACACACACACACACACACACACTGTGTCATCTTCTTGGCCAGCACGTTTCTCTCCTCCCCAGAGTGGATCCAGCAAGCAGGTTTGCTTCATTCTGACAATTCTTTATTGAACCTGCATTATTTGTTCATCAAACAGATCTGCCTTTCCTGCCGCTCAGAGTCCTGGGCTGGGCCGTACGTTGCCCCGTTAAATCTGTATTTGTAGGTATTGGAGCTGGCAGCTCAGCTCAATAAAGACAGAAAGGTCTGCATGCCGAATGTAGGTGTCTGGGGGAGGCTTTCCGAAGCTCGGGATCTCATTAGACCAGCCACACGCTGCCTTGGGTACCACGGTCTCCCTGAAGCGTATTTATCAATCATTTAGATATTTTATTACTGGATTTAGCGTTTCACCCAGCATTTTGACTGCTACGCTGTAGCAGCCAATAAATCGAGCACTAAATGAGAAATGGGTAAATTGGACCTTCAGCGTAAGAGTCAGGCGGTCTGCGAAACATGCAGGAAGAGAAATCTCACTGCGCTCATATTTCTTGCTCGGGTTCCAGGAAAGCAACCGGAAGGTGGCATTGTCTCTGAGTGTCCAGACTGCGCTTGACCCCTGGCATCTCTGGTGCTTCCTGCTCTGTCCCCCTCCCCCAGGGCTCCCGGTGGGAAGCTCTCTGTCTGCTTTTAAAGTGGGGAACGATATCGAGACTCCAGGTAATGATGAAATGCTGCCTCTAGAAACTGTTGCACTGTCCTCCCAAGGGATCTCTCTGGGGACACCCCGCTGTTCATGGCCAGTGCACAGAGGGGCTGTAGAAGCACTGTCAGCCTTATCTGCAAGTCGGCCTCAGAGAGGTTAGGCCTATTCACCAAAGCTACACAGCTCATAAATTTGTCTGTAGCCCAAGTCCGTGTTTTGGGAACCACCTCTAGTGGGTTTTCCTGCTGTGAACAGTAGGTGACTATAATACCTTTTCCAAGACGTGCCTAGATAGTAAGATAACCCAGTTTTCTTGCTACTTCTTTGTCCCTGTTTCAAACCAGACAGGAAGAGAGAGAAGGTAGGGGGGCAGCTCAAGGAATCAGGGATTTCCTAGGTGTATGGTAGCACACGCTATCATGTAATGCAAAGAACTTACAGCGGGCAAGCATCGTCTCCCTGCTTTATGTGTCAGAGGAAGATAAGAAAGACTAGAAAATGTGTGTGTGCATCTGTGTGTATATTTGTATGTATATGATGTGGATGTGTTATGCACATGTGCATGTATGTGTGCATGTGTTTGAATGTGCACATTTGTGTAATGTGCATACATGCACATGTGTTCATATATATGTCCATGTACCTGTGGGATGTGTGTGTGAATGTGTATATACATGTGCAATGTGTGTATATATATGTGAGTGTGTACGTGTATGCATGTGCAGACACATACTCATATATGTACATGTACCCACAAGTGTGTATGAACATGTATGTGTAAGTATGCATATTTACATGCATATGTGCACATATGTGTGTATTTGTGTGTACGCATGTAAGTGTGTCTGCATGTGAGCGCATATGTCTTTTTATGTATGCATATGTGCGTGTGCATGTGTATATACATGAAAGCCAAGGGGGCATATTTGAAGAGGAAGAAAGGGATGTCAAGGCGTGACAGGGAGGGCGGTCAGGGGAGGAGATGAACAAGGACATGGATGGATATGTATGGAAAGCCATAATGAAGTTCGCTCTTTGGAATATTAGCTTTAAAAACAGTTCAGACCCGGAAGTCTCTCAATATCACAGAGCTGATCAGAGAAGGAGCAAAGATTCCATCCCAAAGCAAGATCCCCATATCTCTGCCACAGCCTGAGTAAATTTGATGGGCGGGGCCACCGTGGTAGGTTGAAGAAGGAAAGGGTATTTGCTCAGTAGCCTGGCCTCGGACTTCAAGGACACATGACCCTTCCTGTGTGTTATGTAGTGTTGCAAGTGTGGTTAATGGAATGTTCTTCGGAGCAGGTTCAGACTAACAGTGATGAAAATAATTCAAGACATACAGATCAATTTTAACACCAGTGTGTAAATGGAGAGACAGCCGTCCAAAGAGACGCAGAGGGGCTTCCAATCTTTGCCTAAAGTTGGGTTTCCGCCTGCGGTCTCCTGACTCTGGAGTCCCCGCTCAACTCTGTCCCTCCCACTATAAAGCATGGCAGGGGTGAGGGCTATGATTTTAAGAGCGACCACTGGGAGCCCGACTGGCTGGGAAGGCGAGAACAAAGCATGGCTGGCGTGGTCTCAAAGCCCCAAGACATCCATCTGAAGTGTGAGAAAGGGTGGGTGCTCTGCCTGGTGTGAAAGGCCAACCCCTGGACCTACCTATCTCCAGGGTTTACAGTTTCACCTTGCTTCTCCTCCCACTCCATCAAAATGGTCATTTCAGGAGAAAGAGCACCTGAGGGAAGAAAGACAGCCCTGTCTCCACTGGAACAATCCCTTCTCTGTCTGCAGAGTGCCACCCAATACGGTCGGGGAGCTGCAACCCCACTCGCTCCGCAGGTCTGGGTTCTTATTCACATTCCTCAGTCAGCATCAAATTTGCTCCAGTGGCCAAGAGGCAGATTTTACTTCCCCAAGGAGCAAAGGCACACAGGCACTGGGTCATGGATCCCCCACAGTCAGATTGGTGCAGCCCTCTGGATATTTACCCGGTCTGGTCCCTCTCGTGCTCACAGTTGGTCCTGGGAGAGTCATGGAGAAGGGAGAAGAAGGTCAGAGAACTTCAAAGACAGGAGAAGAGCCAAGACATAATGAGACCTTAGGTCTCTCACTGCTGACCCCCATTCCTTACTACTGGACAGTGCAGATCACCCATGAAGTCCACTGTGTTAGTTTATGGCCATGATTTTCCTCCCAGGGCACAGTTTTTGAGATTTTGAGTTTTTGAGTGGAGAGATTTGCCGCAAGGAGGGGACCTTAACTGGTATTCGGTGGAGCCCAGGGGTGTAGAGATAGAACCCTCAATGCTCAGGAATCTGCGTGATGAACATCAGTACAGCCCCAAATGTCAAAGGTGCCAGGGCCAGGAACCTTGCAGGAGGACCACAAGTGTCCTGAGACACCAGGGTGACCCAGCTGGTCGTCTCAGCAAGGAATTATCCAGAACAAAATGACAGAGGTGATTTAAGATGTGAGGGTCTTTATGACAAAGTCCAGCCCCAGGGACCCACTGGGCAGTAGGCAGCAGAGAGGAAAGAACCAGGGTGTCAGATCTCAGAAACGGCAGGATGCTAGGGGCCATAGTGTGGGCGCACAGACACTAAGGACAGTCTCCTCCAAGTGTCAGCAGAGTCACCCAGGCTTTGCCTGCTGCCATCAGCAAGGGCATGCAGAGTCCCCGAGAGAGGCTCTGATTGGCTGCCTGGACTCAAGTAGAGTGAGGTCAGGGAACCTTCTGGCCCGCAGAACCAACAGATGCTTCCTTGAGCCATCATGGGCTTCAGCAACACCTGGGAAACGCCCCAGGTCTCGTGTCTTGTGGCTGCCCTCAGGGGAAGATTGCCTCCTAGTTCTTGGGAAATAAAGTAGCAATACCCAGGGTTCCAGACTGCACTAGGCTTGATCTTCTGAGGAAGGAGAATAGACAGGTATTTCCCCCAGTGAGTGTTCCAATTTATGGACTGATTGACGGGCCTTCATTGGACACCCACAGAGGTAAGGTGGATATCAGAATATCAGTCATACATATCACCAGGTGCAGACTTTGCCTGGGATGGGGAGGGGGAGAAATAGAAATGTGGGAGAGGGGTAATTGTCATGGTTAGGCACAGGTGTCAACTTGACTGTTGAGGGTTTGAGCTCTGGGCACATTTGTGGAGAATTACTAGTTGAGTTAAGCCCAGAGTGAACCTGCAGGAGATTGTCTAGCTGATGGGGAAGACCCAGCCCATGGTGGGCGGGACTAAGCCCTGGAATAAATCATGGAGAGCTGGTTGAGAGAGTCGGCATCCTTGTGTACACTTGGCCAGACATGCTGGTCTGGCAAGTAAGGATTGTCCATCTCTCAGCCATTATGTGGTGATGGTGTGACCAGTTCCCTCGCCCTGGTGTTGGTGCGTGCTCTCCCGTCAACCTGGATTAAGAACTGTAACCAGTCATTGTAAGAGAAAATAAACCCCTTGTTCCCTTAAGCCATTCGATGATCATTTATCAGTAACCATGCAGGCGAACTGCAACAGTAGTAAAGGTTGTTATGGTAGGTAGGGGATGGGCATCACGGGAAAGAGCTGGTCCAAGAAGGAATGCTGGGATTCTTCTCAAGACAGATCAACTCTGCTCCGGACTCACTCATCAACTGCAAAGGTGGAGATCAGACCAGGAGAAACTGAGAGCTGCGGTTGCTACTTCCAAAGAAGAATGCTTTGGGGTCCTCGATGTGGAAACTGGTCTCCCAGCAGCCCAACCCACAGCCTGGAGCCAGACCGCTGCGGCCATTTCTCTTGTTCATTCTGTGAGTGAAAAAGGTCCATGGGGTGTGAGCTGCGGCCCAGCATACCAGTCACAGGGCAGTTGTTTATTATCAGCCTTGAGCACTTGCCTGATCGTGTGAGGTTTTATTGTGTATTACACGGTGCCCAGACTTGATGAACCACTTCCTCAGCCAACGGGGGAAGGAGATGGAGGTTTCAGGGTTCATTGTGGGAGCTCCAGGTTCAAGTCTGAGCAGAGGTTCAGGGATGAAATGAGGCTCTTGGGATTCCACCAGAAAAACACCTCCGTTCCTTTGGGCTGAGTCTTCCACCAGAAGCTGGAGGGAGGAGACCGGCTTTCTCCCGAGAATAACCCCATCCCCTGTACCAGCACAGCTGCCGACAAGGGAAACCTGAGAGAATTTCTGGCCAGTGGGTTTCCAAGGCGCTGCATATCCTCCTGCCCCAGGCTCGGGGCTGGCTTGCTAGAGGCAGAAGGCCTAGGGTGATATCTGAGAGGGATGTTTCTCCTTTCCTCCTCCTTCATCCCCCTTTTTTCTACCAGTTTCTTTCCTCTTCTACCTCTCTTCTTCCTGTCCTTCCATTTCTTGTCTTCCTTCCTTTTTCTTCTTCTCGTCCTCTTTCTCTTCTTCCATCATTTTTCTCCTTTCTTCTTCCACATATTCTACACGACCATCACCTCGCTTCCTCCTCCTTCATCTGTCAGCATCGTCACCCTTTTCTCCTCTCTCTTCTGCCTCTTCTTCATTATCATCCATCCTTCCTTTTTCATCCCCTCTGTCTCCTTCCACAATATCATTATTCGTCGAATGCTAGACACTTGCCAGACATTTTCTCAAGGAATTGCCACAAATTCCTATCACTTCTCCTGGATGGAGTAAAAGTCCAGGGCTCAGAGGGGGTTTGTGATGTATGCAGGGTTGGCCACTCGGGCGCTGTGTGATGGAACCAAGCCTTGAACCCAGGCAGGAGCGTGTGCAGGATCTCTTCCCTCCATGCTGTGTACCTTGCAGGGAGGTGGCACCGCCGCCTTGACCCACAGCCTTTTGACTCTGTCTGGAGCCCTTGACTATCACTGGTTGCCGCTGGGGGCTACACTGTCCAGGGAGGCTGCTTGACCTTTGCTGCAGTGAGGAAATACGCTGATCCAAGCAGCTGAGGGGAGAAAGCATTTATTATTTGGCTTACCCAGGGAGAATAAAGCCCATGATGGCAGGGAACTAATGGTGACCAAAGCAGTAGGCCAGTTCACATTAACCGCAGCCATGGAGGCAGAGAGAGCAAGATAGAGAGGAGGAAGGAGGGCGGGACTATGCAACTGCAAGATGTAACCCGGTGACACGCCTCCTGCACAAGGCTCCACCTCCTAAAGGTCACTTGACCTTTGCAAACAGCCTGGGGGCATGAGCACTTTAACACCTGAGTCTGTGGGGGCCAATCCAAATGCAAACCATGACAGCCCCCGTGGAAAGCATGCACGGCAGCTCCCAGCTGCCACCTTTCACTCTAGATCTGCTTCACTGGTGACCCAGGGCAAGCTGTGCCCCGATTCGGCTTTCTGGGCCAGGAGCACGGGAATGAAAAATGCATCCCTTTCAGGACTCGTGGCATGCTCAGTGCCTATTCCTCTGGGAACCCCTTGGTAAGGGAGACGTAGAAACAACTCGTCATTCTTACCAAGCTCTGTCCCCCATGCCTCTAAGAGAAATCACACGCTCCCTGGGGGCAGGCCGGTACACGCCTCATGAGTCCCGTGGTGTTTCTAGACGAGTGATCTATAAACAACTCTCGAAATCAACTCACCAGCCCAAGGGAAGAATCTTGCTTGTCGCCCTGCATTCTCCGTAACTTCGCCAGGTTGCCCTTGGTAAGACCCCGGTTGCTTCTCACCGCGGGCACAGTAAACAAGCATGGCTGTCTCTCTTCATTCCCCCGCGCTGTGCATGGGCCAGCGCCTGGATCTCTGCCCATGTGATGGGTAAAATTAGTATCTCAGCATGATCTAAATCTGCATTTATCTTATTAGGAATGAGCTTCGGCGCAGTTGCACCTGCTCAGTAGCATTTGCATATGCTTCCCTCGAAGGGCGGGGCTGAGTACCCAGCTGTTGATCTTTTCTTCACCAATATCAAGCCATTGGAAGATGAAGACAAGAAGACTTGCAAATATTCTTCACAGCGTAGCGTTTGTTTCCTTATTGGGTATTTTTTAAATTTGTTTGTTTGTTTTGTTTTTAGAGACAGAATCTCCCTCTTTGGAGCTCGGGCTTGCCTCAAACTCCTTATATAGCCCACAATCCTCATGTGTCAACCTCTCAAGTACTAGGATCATATATGGGAGACGTTACACCTGACTTACTGTCTTCATAGATGGCAGACACACATCTGACTTACTCTCTTTAACGATGCTCATGGTCAAACTCATTTGATAAAGGAAAACAAAGAAAATTTGTATCTCGAATCCTGGTGCACGTTGAAAGGGGCCAACGTTTGGCTCTTGTGGGGCCAGTAAGCCCATGTGCTTGTCTCAACTTGTCACTGATAAGACCCAGGTACCCCCATAAAGTCCAGACCTAGAGGAATACAGGGGCCAAGAGCAGAGGCTACTGTTGACTGCTAAGTCAGTGCCCAGAACAGACACCTGGTGTGCAAGCACAGGCTCAATACACAGTTCAGGCTTTGCGGAGAGTAACAAGCTCCGGGTGCACCGTACAACTCTCTCTCCACACGGGTGTCATGTCCGTCAACACCCGAGCCACTGGCCTAACGCATGAAGATTCCAGGCCACAGAGATGCGCGGGGAAAGGTCTTTCGCCTTCCCTCTGCCCAGCTGGGGCAGACAAGTGCGATGTGCCCTAAGTTCAGCTGATCATGATGTTCTTTCTGGCTGGTCTTTTCAATCCAGTCTTGCTAGAAGCTGCAGGGTGCTAAGATCAAGGACGAAAACTTTGTACCTGAGAGCACTCTACCTATCCCGCTAGCATCTCAGGGGATCCCATTTCTTGGAGGGCCCCAGGGTGGTCCAACTCCAAGAACTCTCCACAAGGGCGGCCGTCTTCATCATGGTGGTCCCAGACCTCTCTTGCCCACCCTGGCCCGAGGACACATGATCTGGGCTGTTTATGGGGTGTGGGCTGTGACGTGTGGGTGGCGCGCACTCGAGCCATTGGGCAGTAAAGTCTCAGACGCAGGCCTGTTTCCCAGCTGCAGCTGCCACATCAAAAGGCCGAACGCCCTGCAAACTTTGCCTTAATTAAAAAGTTACGGTAATCCTCAGGATGGGGGCCAGCCGGACCCCCTGGAGACAACAGCTCTCTGTGGCCACAGACCAGGCTCTTCCACCCACCGTGGGCGCTAGTAAAAGCAGCGGATGCTGTGGGCTCTGCTGGCTCTCGTGAAATAGGAACGGAAGTGCCCGGGGCTCTCCGCTCTCTTCCTTTGCTTTGGAGGGATCTGGGGCAGAGCTCCGGCTTCTTGGACCAGGTTGCTCTTCTTCTGCCTGCATGCAGGAAAGCCGCGGGCTGGGAACGCCCAGGCCTGTTCTGCTCCCTGACTGCAGCCTCCCTGGTCACCTAGGTGGCCAGTCTGCAGATGGCTCAGCCCAGAACTAATCACCAGGCGGGTTTGTCCACAGCCACCAGCGCCAGGGCCGAGGCCAGAGCGTCTCTGCCCCTTCGAATCAGCCCACAGATAAGCAAGTTGTAAGACAGGACGCTTACCAGAGCAGCCGTCTGTGTCCCCATCTTCCTTGGGACCCTTAGAGTGAAGCATGTGACCTATGGAGAAAAATCCCCTGCAGTGAAAGGTGTCTCTTTCTTTCTTTCTTTCTTTTCCTTTCTTTCTTTCTCCTTTCTTCTTTCTTTCTTTTTCTTTTTCTTTCTTCTTCTTTTTCTTTCTTTCTTTCTTTCTTTTCTTTCCTTCTTTCTTCTTTCTATCTTTGCTTTCTTTCTTTCTTCTTTGTCTTCTCTTCTTCTTTCTTTTCTTTCTTTCTTGTCTTTCTTTTCTTTCTGTCTCTTTTCTTTCTTTATCTTTCTTTCCTTCTTTCTGTCTTTCTCCTTTCTTCCTGTCTCGTCCTTCCTTCCTTCCTTCCTTCCTCTTCCTTCCTTTCCTCTTCAATCTTTCCCGTTCCCTTTCATCCTTCTTCCTTCTTTCCTCCTTTCCTTCTTCCTTCTGTCCTTTTTCTTCCTCTCCTTCTTCCTTGCCTTTCCTCCTTCCTGTTCCTTCCTCCTTCCTTTCCTTCCTCTTCCTTCCCCTTCCCTCCCTTCCTTTCCTTCCTTCCTTCCTTTCCTTTTTTCTCTTTCTTCCTTCTTCTTCTCTTTTCTTGTTGTTTTTTTGAGACAGGACTGGTATCTGAAGCGTGCTTGGAACTCCACCCAATCTCTCCTTCCTCTCCCTCTGCCAGAACGGCCGCACCTACCCACCCCCCCACATTAGGGAGGTGTGCCTTCCTGGCTTCCTGGAGGAAAATCCCAAGGGGATTTTTTAGCTTCTCTGCAAAGGACAAGGCCCGAGATCCACCTGTACTGTGTGGTGAGCCTGGGGCCTCCAGGAGCCCACCGCGCCTCTAGCACATACACTTGCCCTGAATGTTACTTCGACACACGCAGATCCGTGTCCTCTCTGGGCTGAGCTGATAGCTCTGGTAGCGCTGAACACCAGACGACCCCAGCCACTGGGCTGTGATGTTGACCGACAGACTCGACGGCTCTTCAGGGACTCTACAGGTGCTCAGGCCAGAGAAGCATCCGGAAGGAGGAAGACATTTTGTCACGAAGACACTTGAAGACCCAAGGACAGGTTCCGCATGCACTGTCGCCTCTGCTCGAAGGTGTGTTTCAGAAGGAAGGTGGGAGAGAGCCCATGGGACAGGGAGGCCACCCCCTCCTCCTCTGCACACAGGAACCCTTCCCCACCAATCACTGTCCTGCCTATTGAAGAGAAGCTGTCTGTCTCTGCAGGATGAGTCATGTCACAGCTCTCCTCTGGGTGGGCGTGGGTGGACTAGCGAGCTAGGACCAGCAGAGTGCTGTCAGCTCCACATGCCCTTGGCTGGGTATCTTTGAGCCACAGCCCCACCTGCTAGGTACCATCTTGCAGTTCATATCCATTAGCCGATCCATTGAGCCCCTTCGTTCACTCTTTCACATGCTTCACCTTCTTCTTTCATCAACTTGTTCTTTCACTTTCATCAACACAACCACTTTTTCACACTTTCAACTTTTTCATTCTTTCATTCTTTTCACAACCCTTCTTTCATTTTCATCTTTCATTCATTATCTTTCATTCTTATCACACGCCCCCTAACCAAGCCCATACGCCCGTAAGTCGAGCAGACAGAGGGGTTCAGATTCCCTTTCCCTTCAGAATCCGAGAAGCCAGGGTACAGAAAAGGTCAGTCCGTACAGTAA